>JANBXE010000024.1:0-188281 GCA_024271855.1 Wickerhamomyces bisporus
TTTTTTTTTTGTACCTTCAGCCTTTACGTAGTAAAAATCAATAAAGTATACCTCAGAATGAATATAGTTCTCAAGCTGTGAAGTACTTAAATAAAGGCACCTTATAATTACCGGATAAAGAAAGGTTATGATACTTGCTGCTTCATTCCGAACGCTCGCAACCTTTCTTAATCTAGAATAAGGAAGAAATACAGAATTTTACTACCTCAAAAACTGTGAGCTTACGGCTTAAAAATCTTCAATAGACTTCGCTTATTTTTAAAGATCTGGTGCTGCAGAAATGACTAGAGCGATTAAAGGTGTGTTTCAATGATATTTTTCAACAGAAACTATACTAACTGACAGTTCTTATCAGGTGTTCTTGTGGAATGCGATCCTTCAATAAGAGCGTTGATTTCCAACATTGATGCAGAGAAACACGATATCGTGATACAGGTAAGTTGCAATGTGGCATTACCTCTCATATGTATGATTAAACTAACATGCTAAAGGAATTGGATGACACTCATCTGGTAATTGACTCAGCTATGGTTGATTATGTGAAACAAGAGCTGAACAGACTATTGTCTGCTAACAATTATAATCCTCTAGAGGAGGAAGAGAACAACCCTTGAATACGCCGAAAGGGGTTGACAATGATGGATAAAGGATATTACTAGTCACTTTATGGCTCCTCATAGAGCGACAAGAGAACTCGTTCCAGGCTGGAATTAGATATCGGAGCTGAGCAAATTGTATGGGATCTGGCTTTTAGATCAGGTATTGTTTTATCAGCTATATTTTTAAAAGTCCAGTAATCCTGCTTACTACAAAAACCACACATAACAATCTTTCTGTATACAGTTACTACAGTGAAACTACTATAATAAGTTATATCGGCCAAATATGCCTTAGTCAAACATCTATTATTTCTTTGGTTTGTATTAGTCTCTTGAAAAAAGAACTGTTACCCGCTTCAATATTTGAGAGTGCGTCCCGAACCGTTTAATTTTATTTCAGTATGAAAATTCAAATCATTAATCTGAGGTAGAAAAGCAGGTGTAAGCCATTTATTTGTTCTTTTGTCTCAATCCATTGGAGATGTTCAAGAAGTATGTTACCATTCACAATCAATTTCCAATTTCTAGTTGTATCGCCCACTAACAACCCTCTAATTTCAGATTCACTAGGGAAGATGTTCACACAAGAACAAATGTCAAATCATCAATCCAAAGAGGTCTGAAAACTAAATTCGTTTCTCAATTCGAAGATTTAGCTCCCGTTATTGATGATATCATACCGAAGAAGTCTCAAGTGGAACTTCTGAAATGTGAAGACAAAATCCAACTGTACGTAACTGATGGAAAAGTAAACTTTTATCAACAATTTGATGAGTTGATTCCATCTTTGAAAATTGTTCATAAGTATCCATCTGCTTTCCCTTCTGTTAAAGTCGACAGAGGTGCTATTAAATTTGTTTTATCCGGTGCCAACATCATGTGTCCTGGTTTGACTTCCCCAGGTGCTGGATTACCTGATTCACCAGGTTTAGAAAAAGATACGTTGGTTGCGATTTATGCTGAAGGTAAAGAACATGCATTGGCTATTGGTAAATTAAGTATGAGCACAGAGGAGATTAAGTCTATTAATAAAGGAATCGGTATTGAGATGATTCATTACCTGGGTGATGGATTATGGAATTTCCATGCTGATTAAATGTATTTTGATGTGATTTTCTTTTTTGATGTTGTTTGCATAAATTGATGTTGTTCTATTTTTTTAATAAAGAAATGTTTTATGTTTCTGATTCTACTTCTTCAATCGTAAGAACCTGTCCATTCTCAAAGTTGAAAGAGGATATGACTGCAAGGTCATTTGTGAGGATTTCCTTGAATGTTCCAAGCTCATAAGTTATTTGAAAATCTAACACACTTTTCTTTAAAAGACGACTCAACATTCCTCTTAATCGTATCAGTTCTATGCTGTGTAATAATGATATTTCTAACTCCTTGACACCAGTTTTAAATCTTAGCTGTATGAAGTTTGAATCAGGGTTTGAATCGTTTGAATTATTCTCATGTATTACTCTTCCGTGTTTTTTTGAAAGTTGCAGTAGCTTATCTTCATCGTATTTCACTTTTCCCAAGTTCACTTCAGATAAAAAGTATAGCTCAGCATTAATCCTTTCACTTTCAGTAATTCTGACACCGTTCAGCATGTTTACTAGTGGCCACCTTGCAATGACATTATAATCAGCTTCTTCAAATGATAATTCTTGGAAAACTGGATTTCCATTTATTCTCAGTTCAGTGACATTAGGGAACTGATTATTTAGAAGTTCAACTTCCTCCCAGGATTCCAAACTGTTTCTTCTGATGTCTAATGTCTTGATTTTCGGGTAGATAATGGGGGAATCTTTGATTCTTATCTGATTATCGGAGACATTAAGATTGGTAACGGTGGATTCTTTGATGAGGTCTGGAACTGAGGTTAGTTGATTCAATGACAAATCTAATAGCACTAGACTTTTAAATCCTATTAGTTGTGTTTCAAAGAATGTATAATCATTGTCCTCAAGGTATAGCTTCTCAAGTGATGGGAATCTCAAACTTAATTCATCTAAAATATCTTTCGAAAGGTAGGTCAATGTTAGATTTAATGATTTGACATTCGATGTAATTCCAGATGAGAGTTTTAAAAATCGATTTCCAGTAAGGTTCAAGGAGTCCAGATTAAGATTTGATATGATATTCAACACAATACCTAAATCGTTTATTAGATTAAAAGATAAATCCAATTCTTTCAAATTTAGTAATCCTTCTTTTATCAAATTATATTCTTCAGGCTCAACCGTATTGATTTGCTTTCTACTAAGCGAAATATTCTTCAAGTATCCCAAATCTGATTGTAATATTTGCAATTTCTCAAACCCATAACTCTCGACATATTTCGTTCCAATCTTAATTTCTCGTTTCTCAACAGTAGTGGTATAAGTATCGATTAACGCTTGATAAAAACTTCGAAAACCATCGTGTTTCTTTGAGGCTTTGAGAAATGAGCCTGACTTTTCATATGAGGCTATTAGTGTTAATAATTAGCTGAATTTTGAGCTGATATCCGTTAAAAACTTACTTTGAAAGTACTCCACTCCTTGATAAGAGCCATTATGTTTACCCTTTGATCTATTGTCCCATTCTACTCCAATAGCTTGCTCACCAGGCCAAGCTGGTATCTCGCCAACAAATTTAACTGTACACAGCTCGCCATTAAATGAGACCCGGTCGTTAATTTGTAGTTGCATTTAGTGAAATTTGGTGCTGAAGTGCTGATATTTGTACTTGATCTAGTTTCGGTGTTGTACTTTTATATTTTCGGTTACGAGCATTACTTTTTCGTCGAAAACCTAGAAATATGATGTTTTTAAAATCAGATGCAACTAGGCAATAAGTTATTCTGGTTGTGATGATTGAATATTAATGCGAATTTCAATCTTTGAGACTTCTTCTGTTCTGTTCTGTTCTTTTCTTTTTTTTTTTTCTTTCTTTCTTTCTTTCTTTCTTTCTTTCTTTCTTTCTTTCTTGAATACGATTCAAAAACAGATTAATCAAAGATGTAGTTTCCTGGTTTAAATATTGCAGTGCTGTGATTTTCCTAGTACTATTGATGTACAGACATGATCTCATGAGCATCTTAAATGACTTGATCTGTCAATCAGTTGTCTATTAGGACACACACACACACACACAGTTGAAGTTAGTACTGTTAATTACGGACTAGGCTTACATTCTTCTAAGAGTAATTTTTGAAGGTCAGAGTTGTTCCTCGACATTCCAATTCTTGATATCAATCCCTTGTGCTTTGAAACATTTGATGTGCGACAACAAAAAATCACTTGAACTGGTTAACTGTCCTGAAATCTTTAGTAAATGTAGCTTTGAATCACAAATGGCTACTGAAAATATCCGTTAAATACACGCGTTTACTGTACAGCCAAGCTTATATATTAAAATGATATTTTAAACTGATCAATCTTGCATGTTCTCGTCCTTTTGATCATCAAGAGAGGAGAACAATCCATCAAGATCAAATTCTTTGGCCCATTGAGAAACAATAGTAGTTTGTTCAACAGATGGGGCAGTTCCACTTCCTGTACCTTTGATAACATGATCACTAGCAGTATCTTTTGAAGATTTTGGTAATGTCCATCCAATAATTTTTCCGTCTCTCCAATCATTCAAAACACTTTGTCCTGCGCTGAATAAGTTTGGAATACCACCTTTTCCTAATCTACCTCTTTTTCTAGCAACATGAATTAAGAACAGTCTTGCAAATTCATTTAAGTCTGAGTCTGGTAATGGAGGTAACTCGTATAGTTTCTTGAAATTTTCAGTCATCTCTGGAGATTTGGCCAGTCTTTTCAATAGTAAAATGATAGCTGGGGTTGGATCCGTTATGTCTTTTGGTGGAATAGCATTTAGTAAAACTAACTGAGCCTCTTGTTCGGCTTTAGATTTCTTCTTACTTTCAGGTGGGAAGACAATACCTGGAGAATCTAAAATTTTTAATTTACCATCAACTTTAACTTCCCTTAATGATGTGGTCACACCAGCTTGATTCCCAACTGGGCATGCTTTTGAAGAACCACCATGACGGGAGGTTAAAGCATTAATGATCGATGACTTACCAACATTTGGATATCCAATAACACCACAGATGATTGATCTTTTCAAATTTGATTTAGCAGCATATGATTTCAAAGCAGTTAATAGATTATTGGCAGTTGCAGTTTGTGTTAAAGTTTTGTTGAATGTTGTTGAATTACCAGCTCCTGGGGCTGCTCTCAATGGAATGGTTGGGAAACTGGATTTCAGGAAATCCAACCATTTATTTAAAACATCTGTTGGAATTAAATCAACTTTGTTCAGGATCAATATTAGTCTTTTACCTTGACTTTGTAAAACTGCTTGTTCAACTTTTCTAGATCTTGTACCTTCTGGGTCTCTTGCATCTAAAACGTATAAAACGACATCTGAAGCTTCAACAACAGTTTTGAAGATCTTATCATAAGCTTTACGAGATTTCTCAATTTCTTGATCATCATCAGAATCGTCACTAATTTCATAATCAACAACTTCCAAATCACTTTCGTCGTCCTCCTCAAGGTCTTCATCAGAATCTTCACCTTCGTATTCTTTAGCAGCATTTTGAGCACTTTCTAATAATGCTGCCAATCCATTTCCTTGGTCATCTTCATCTTGGAATTCTAATTCAGCTTGTTCTGGGTTTTGACCTTGCGCCAATAATTCAGCTTTTCTTTGTTGTTTACGAAGTAATTTAGCTTCTGCTTCTTGTCTTCTACTCTCCTCAATTTCATTAACAATTCTATCTTTGTAAGGAAAACTCGATGGAATACCTGGATCCTTTTTACTCTTACTTTTCCAAGTTATATCTTTCTTGGCTTTCTTGTTCTGTTTTCTATTATGTGCAGCAGCTTTCTTTTTAATACCTTCTCTCATACGAGTGGTACCTCTTTTACTTGTTGGTTCTGAAAACAAAAAAACGAGTTGTTAGTAAGTGATTCTTACAAAGAAGTCTAAATATCCTTCTCTACTTACTCTTTAATCTCATTTTTGATCCTTTATTTCTTTTCTTCTTTACTGTTGAGATTCAACTTATATAAGAATTTAACAGCTTTAAGTTAAGTTAAGTTAAGTTAAGTTAAATTTTTTTTTTTAGGAAGGAAAAAATTTCTAAAAGCTCATCGATCTGTCCAAAAAGAGTAAAATCCGGTTAACGTCAAAAATTTGAATTCCGACCAAAAAATTATCTTGTTTTTCTTTTATTTTAAAAATGATGGAAAAATCGAGAAAATCAATCCAATTTCTAAGCAGAAATCTATTCAAAGTCAACCAAGTTTATTGCTTTCATTCATTTAGAAAGAGACGTGGAAAGCATTTGAATAGTTAATCTCTGTTCATAATACACTCCCCCATATCACAACCACAACCACAACCACCACCATCCTTCCCCCCGCTCCCCGCTCCACTTTCTTTGGAACTGGTTCAGATATTAACTTATACTGAGCTCTTTGGTCCAATTAGACCTTTTTCACAGAAACAAACATCTTGTCTCAAGAAAGTATGACAGCCATTGCTAAAAGAGAAGGTCCTGATTTAAATATCATTTTATCATGTCCAGAGTGTAAGGTTTTCCCACCTGAATTGGCTGAGAGATTTGCTGAAGGTGATGTTGTATGTGCTTTGTGTGGTTTAGTGCTATCAAATAGGATAGTTGATACAAGATCAGAGTGGCGTACTTTCTCGAATGACGATCAAAACGGTGATGATCCTAGTCGTGTTGGTGAAGCTAGTAATCCATTGCTAGATGGTAACCAGTTATCAACCATAATTAGCGCTCAAGGTGATGCAGGAAGGGTCGGAAGAGATTTGAATAAAGCTCAAAGCAAGAGTATTGTCGATAAAAGAGATAATGCTCTCCAAGCTGCTTATGCTAAGATATCAATGATGTGTGATGCTGGGCAACTACCTAGAATTGTGCAAGATGCAGCTAAGCAAGCTTATAAAATTACACACGACGAGAAAGCTTTGAAAGGTAAGTCACAAGAAAGCATAATGGGTGCTGTTATTATTGTTGGTTGCCGTAAGGCTAAAGTTGATAGAACATTCAAAGAAATATGTACTTTGACAAGGGTCCCTAAAAGAGATATTGGAAGGGTATTTAGCATAATAAAGAAAATTATTGAGGAAAAGAGTGATGAAGCCAATTCTCATTTGGGTACACCAGAAAACATTCAATCGTCTCAAACAAGTGCCGAAGATCTTATCAGAAGATTTTGCTCTCACCTGGGCCTCGCCATTCAACTCTCAAATGCAGCAGAATATATTGCTAAACGTTGTAAAGATACTGGGGTTTTAGCAGGTAGATCTCCTATCACAATCGCTGCTGCTGTTATTTATATGACTGTTCTTATTTTCAAAGCTGATTTGGCACCATCTAGAATTGCAGAAAAGTTGGGAGTTAGTGATGGTACAATTAAAACAAGTTATAAGTTTTTGTATGAGAATAGGGAGGACCTGATCGATCCAAATTGGATTGAAACGGGAAAGGTGAATATGAACGATATCCCAAAGAATTAGGTACCTTTGTTTTTTTTTTTTTTTTTTTTTTTTGAGATTTTTAATTTTTAATTATGTTCTTTAACAAGAAACAAAAATATTGGTAAATACTGAGATAATGACACTTTTGCTTTCGGTTTATACAATTCAGAACCAAAAAAAAAAAAAAAAAAAAAAAATTATGTTTAGCTTTTGGCTAATAATGTAGACATATTCTTTCTATTCATTTGCTATAACTGATGCTGAAACACTTCGTCTCAGATTATCATCTTTTCTAAAACTACTAAAATCTAAATAGGAATTAGCAGGACGTATTGACTTTTTTGGCAAGAACACAGTCGAATTTGCTGCAATACCGCTGCCTTGCTTAGGACTCTGTAAATTTGCAAAACTTCTCGTCCTCAAATTTGAATTGAAATCAGATTCTGACAATGATGGACTCAAACTCCCACTTGTGATGTCATTTCCGTTTGATAAATCAGGAATTGGTTGTTCATATAAGGTTCCAGATTCTAAATCTGATGAAACTTGATTTGATAATTTGACATACTTGTATTGGTTATAGCTTGTTTTCAATTTGTTTATAAAGTGTATTATTAATGCCTGTGCCTTTTTAAGAAACGGTTTCTTGTAAATAAATAAATAAAGAAATGCTGATAATATAATGAAAATGAAAAAAAATGGAATGAAACTCAAACTTTCATAATCTCTGTCTTGATCAACAAACTTTTTGGTTTTAGAAATTCCACCAAAAATGAACGCTTTTTTTTCATTCTTACTTGGTTGTATTCCAACTATTTGATCACCATCATTATTTAAAGGAATCAAACTTGAAGCGTATAAAATAATTCTTCCCAAAGTCCATGATAAATCAGAACCTTTGATAGCACCGGCACTCTGAAAAGGAATATGATTGTCATCCAAAGTTTCAGCATCATTACCAGGCAACGAGGTCTCAATCCCACCTCTAGGTAAATTAAACCCTTCGTGTAAAACATTCAAAACCCAATTAGCTTTGAAACAAGAGTCAATGATTAATGCGGTTGGTTTGTTGTTGTAATCACCATTAGCGCTGTTTTTTTCGATTGTTTCCCAATCACTCTCGCAAAACTTCTTGACATTTTCAGAAAACTTTAAGAAATTGTATTCACCACCCATATGGAAGACATCGTTCGCTGTATACCAATACTCAGACACACCAACGAATCTATCTTTATAGAAGTCTATTTCTGGAGCATGAACACCGTTGAATAAACAGGGCTCATCAATACATGGTAAGTTCTTTAATAACAGCGGATATGTTGTTTTCAAACATTGTTCGTAATTACCAGAACCTATTATATCATAAGTATGATCCTGATGTAAAAATTCTGTTTTTGCACCTTTTGGTAAACATGGATCGAATATCTTTGTGGTTTCAAAATCGTCTTCATCATTATTATTGTTTTTTTCAGGTAAGATATTAATCAAGTTCTTTAAGTAACGCTTTCTTGCTTCATTAGCACCAAATCCCAACCATGTGCTGACGAAAACATCCCATTCTTGTAAATCTCCGTTAACATTCCTCAAATATAATGATGATATGTCATCTCTATGTTTTACAATTTCAGAGTCTTTATTTGGAACAAATGAGATTTGAGTTGAGGCTCCACCCATATCCATGAATCCATAAGACGAGTGAGTCGATATGTTTAAATCATAGTTGTCCAATTGATTCATCAAATAATTCAATGCAATCCATCCATATAGGCCTTCAGTTTCTCCATCAATAATTTGAACCTGATCGTCACAGTTATCCAGCTTGAAGTCTGAATGCTTGTGTATAGATTTACATATTTGATATAATAAATTCTGCTTCTTCTTTTCAGGTAATAATCTCATACCAGCGGTAGCCAATATGAAGATCGGTGTATCTTCCCACGATTCTTTTGGGATGACCTTTTCAGCATACTCTACCAAATTTTCATAGTGGTCGTCCCATACTTTATGTGGTTTCTCCGCAAAGGTTGAAACACCAGGGGTTATTTTAAAACTCCACGATTCTTCTTGGTATATCTGGGGGACCGATTTCAGTACATGTTCATCAGATGATTTATCCTTCTTTAGCTCTTTAGAATCAGGCCATCTGTATATCTGGACACGAGATCCAGATGACCCCGAGTCTATCACAATACCATAGTTTTCTTTAGTCATCTTCTTGCTTGAAATTTATTGTATTTCCAGCTTATAAAATATCACCTAAATTTAGTTTTGGTACACGCTAGAAAATTTAATGCTCCTCCTGCTGTGCTTGTTTCGTGTTTTTCACCAAATAATTTCGCGAGTTCGCGAGTTCGCGAACTCGCGAACTCGTTTTATGTCTGAAAGTGACATTTTCTCCGTTTCCGGCTTTTTTAGCCGTTTTTGGCCGTTTCTGGCTTGTTAAAGCTTTTGCTAACAAACTGCGGCGCGTACCACATTGACTCACAAAATTCGTCAAAGAGACCAAAATGGAAAATAGGTCTCGATGGTCTTTGTGTGTTGAAATACCGCTGTTCAAGGTTATACTCGTTATTCAATAGGAAATAATGTCATCTGTCTCTCTTTCTTCCTCTTTTGCTTCGCAAGGATGGGTGGTCCAGAAGTTTGGTGGTACCAGTGTTGGTAAATTCAGTGAGAAAATAGCTGACGATATTGTGAAAGTCTACTCTGAACAAAATAGAGTCGCTGTTGTGTGCTCTGCTCGTTCTTCAAAAACTAAATCAGAAGGTACTACCTCTAGACTTTTGAGAGCTGCAGATTTGGCTTCTTTGGATGGAGATTATGAAGGTGTGTTGAAGCTTGTTAGAGATGACCATATTGCTAATGCTAGTAGTAATGTTAAAGATCCGGAACTTTTGAAACAACTAATAGCTGATACAAATTATGAATGTGACCAGGTTTTGAAATTATTACATGCTTCACAAATCATTGGTGAAATTTCTCCAAGAACCTTAGACTCTATTATGAGTGCTGGTGAAAAATTAAGTTGTCTATTTATCACTGCTCTGTTTAATGATCGTGGTATCAAAGCTAAATATATTGACTTGTCAAACGTTATACTACCAGGTCTGGATATATCTAAGAACGGATTTGATGACGAATTCTACAAAAACTTATCCAGAAGCTTAGGAGACAAAGTCAAAGAACTAGATGACGAGGATATTGTTCCTGTTTTTACCGGTTATTTTGGTATTGTCCCAGGTGGATTACTGAATGGTGTTGGTAGAGGTTATACCGACTTATGTGCTGCTTTGATTGCAGTTGGTATAAATGCTGATGAATTACAAGTCTGGAAAGAAGTTGATGGTATTTTCACGGCTGATCCACGTAAAGTTCCAACTGCTAGATTACTACCAAGCGTTACACCTGAAGAAGCTGCCGAATTAACATATTACGGTAGTGAAGTTATTCATCCTTTCACAATGGAACAGGTTATAAAGGCTAAAATTCCGATCAGAATTAAAAACGTTGAAAATCCAAAGGGGGATGGTACAATCATTTACCCAGATGATATTGCTAGAAAAGGTGAACAAACTCCTCCACATCCACCACAAGCTAAAATACCGGAGTCAATCCTTCAAAGAAAGAAAGCTGCTACTGCGATCACCACAAAACATGACATTATTGTGCTAAATGTTCATTCGAATAAGAAAACCTTAAGTCATGGTTTCTTAGCACATATTTTTTCCACTCTGGATAAGTACAAACTAGTTGTTGATTTGATCTCGACTTCAGAAGTACATGTTTCTATGGCTTTACAACACTCGGATGATGAAAGTTCAAATAGAGCTTTAAGAGAGGCTGTAAATGAACTAAAAAAATTGGGTACTGTTGACGTTACGAAAAACATGGCCATTGTCTCATTGGTTGGTAAACAAATGAAACAATATATCGGTGTTGCTAGTATTATGTTTTCAACATTGGCTGAACAAAGCATCAATATTGAAATGATTTCTCAAGGTGCCAATGAGATCAATATCAGTGCGGTTATTGACGAGAGCAATGCTATAAAGGCTCTACAAAGTATCCATGCCAAGTTGCTAGATCCAAAAGTTCAATCAATTCCTATCATTAATGAAAGAATTGAAGCACTTAAATTAGAGCAATAATAGTGTACATAGGTGACGTAAATAGAAGAGCTGTAGATCGAATCAAAATTCAACTGTAGTATACAAAACGACTTAAAAGACAATCATAGACTCAATTATATTTTAATACATGCACGAATAATATACACCTTTCAAAATTCACATTAAAAGACGAAAATTTGATCACCGGCTTTTGAAACTGGTTTAGCCTTTTGGAAACCCAATTCGACAGCATTCTTCTTGACACTATTGGTTAATGGTGGAGGACCACAGATCAACAATTGAGTCTTTGGAGATGCAGCAGGCAACAATTTGTTCAAGTAATCAGGAGTGATATAACCAGTATAACCTTCCCAGATTTGAGGTGGTCTGTCTAAGAAGTAATAAACTTTGATTTGAGGGTGTTTAGCAACAATCTCGTCTAATTCAGCTCTCAACAAAATATCTTCTTCAGTTTGGTTACCGTACAATAAATGAACTTCAGTTTTATCTTCTGGGTTAGAAACAATAGCATTGATGATTTGATACATTGGAGTGATACCTGTACCACCAGCGACCATACCAAAACTAGTAACCATGTTTGGAGTGTACTCGAAGAAACCTTTTGGTCCTTTAACTTTAATTTTTTCACCGATTTTCAATTCGGCAATATGTTTCGAAATATTACCTTGTGGGTAAGATTTAATCAATAGATCAAAGTAACCTTCTTGGGCATCATTTGAAGTAGGGGTATATGATCTGACAATGTCTTTTCCACCAATGTTAGCAGAAATTTGGATATGTTGACCAATTGGCAAACCTAAAAGATCATTTTCTTTTGGCAGGGCAAATCTGTAAATTCCAGAGTTATGGGAAAGAATAGTTTTTTGAATCAATGGGAATTCCTGGAAATGTTCCTTTGATAGAACCTTACGAGGAGCAGAATTAGCTTTAAACACGAAGAACGCGACGACAATGGCAATCAAAGTGACAGCGCTAGCAATGAGTTGAAAAGACATTATTGAATTGAGCACACAGCAGTAGCAGAACAACACAGTCAATTATAAAGTGAGGATCAGGACGATTTTATACTCGAAGAGCAGGAGATGGAAAAACTTTTGGTAAATGCCAACGCCTTTTTCCAATTCTTCCCAAAAAAAGGTATTCGCGAAACATTTCTATTATGTAAAATTTACGCCAAAAAGAGGCAAAAGATCCATCGGAAAAGGTTTTGAGAAATTCTATACTGGAAAAAAAAAAAAGAAAGAAAGACAAGGATAGCGTTGTTTATGATAAATCTCATATACGTATGCTCTGATTTGCCCAGAACATTGATCGTTTGTGAAATTTTGTTACAACTGGGAACTAATAAGTAGTCCCTAATATGATTTAGTCACGTGATATATATATATATATATATATACTGTTTTTTTTCGTTTTTTTTTCGTTTTTTTTTTCGTTTTTTTTTTCGTTTTTTTTTTCGTTTTTTTAACCGCGAACTCGTCCTGTGAATTCACACTATTAAGACCGCCCGTCAATAACTCTGTCTCAGAAAGATAAAGATAAAGGAAAATTTTCGGAGAATGAGCCATAAAGCCTCAGCAATAAAGAGGCCATTATATCATTGTGCACATCGTTAAAGAAGTGATCTATTGAACCAGATGTCCCATCCTCAGAGAAACAGGCAGCAGTCTCTGTCCGGTGCGCTGTCTGTCTCGTTGGGGTTGTCCTCATCACACCCTAATACTTACAAAAATCTGGATCAGGCTAATTATTTGGGAAGATCTTTCTTAGGTTTCAACAGTATAAAGCTGTCAGGAAGTGCGTCAAACACGATAGGCGATGGTGACTCAAGCGTAATTGAGGACAATGGACTCCATGACCAAAGTGTTTCGATCGCTGATGATGACTTGTATAAAGACGACGTTGGCGAATATAACGACGTTTTGCAGCATTATAACCCTCAAACAATCATCGAAAACAATGAATCCACAAGCCTTTTGAGTCAGGACTATACATCATATAACAATGACTTAGAAGCTCAACAAAGAAAATCTGAACAACCTCCAACATCACCTTCTGAGACTATCACAACTAGCAAGATTATTGGCTACATACCTAGTGTCATCTTAGGGCTACTACTAAATATCCTTGATGGTTTATCGTATGGTATGATTATATTCCCTATTGGTGAGAAAGTTTTTAGTAAGCTGGGATCAGCTGGACTGTCAATGTTTTACGTTTCTTGTATTGTTTCACAGCTGGTATACTCGTTAGGTGGATCTGCATTTGGTGCTGGTATTGGAAGCGAAATGATTGAAGTGACTCCGTTTTTCCATTCAATGGCTGCTAGCATAACTTATCAAATTGGGGAAGAATATCCAGATGACATTATAGCTACTACCATTACTACCTATGCTATAAGTTCAATGCTTACTGGTACTGTTTTTTATTTGTTGGGAAAATTTAAACTAGGACAATTGGTTGGGTTCTTTCCTAGACACATCTTGATTGGTTGTATTGGTGGTGTGGGTTATTTTTTGGTTATCACTGGAATTGAAATCAGCTCAAGACTAGGATCTTTTGAATACAATCTAGACTATCTGTCAACCTTATTTCAGTTGGATAATTTCACCAAAACTTTCATTCCTATTTTTTTAACAGTTGGTTTGATTCTATTACAGCATTATTATCATAATTCATTAGTGTTACCAAGTTACTTCATTTTGGTTTTCTTCTTAGTCCATTTATTAATCCTTATTGTTCCACAGTGGGATCTAACAATGGCTAGAAACTCAGGATACATGTTTTCGTCTGATGAAGAAACTGCAAAAGCACCATGGTACGATTTCTATAAACTGTATGATTTTAAAATTGTTCATTGGTCGATAATCCTGAAACAAGTCCCATCAATGTTTGCATTGACCTTCTTTGGTATCTTGCATGTCCCTATTAACGTTCCAGCATTAGCTGTTTCCACAAAGCAGGATAATGTTGATGTTGATAGAGAACTAATTGCTCATGGGCTAAGTAATTTTATCAGTGGTGCTATTGGCTCCATCCAAAACTACCTTGTTTATACCAATAGTTTATTATTTATTAGGGCAGGTGCTGATTCGAGAGTTGCCGGTGTGATGTTGGCAATAGCGACATTTGGTATCTTGGTAATTGGTCCTGTTGTTGTGGGATTCATACCTGTTTGTGTTGTTGGATCATTGATTTTTCTATTGGGTTATGAATTGTTGAAAGAAGCTTTATGGGATACAAGAACAAGAGTCAATTTATTTGAATACCTGACCATATTAGCTATTGTACTGACCATGGGAATTTACGATTTTGTTGCTGGTATTGTTATTGGTATCATCATTGCAAGTTTCCACTTTTTGTATGAGAATACCCAAATCCCTATCATTACTAATGAATATACTGGCGAGGTTGCTAGATCTACTGTTATCAGACATCCTCTACAAAGACAATTTTTATCCAAGATCGGGAAACAAATTTACGTTTTGAAGCTACAAAGTTTCTTGTTTTTTGGAACAATTGGTAAAATTGAAAAAAAAATAAGAACCCTGTTTGATGACGAGATTCCAATAAGATACCTCATCTTAGACTTCAAAAATGTGCTAAATGTCGATTTCAGTGCGGCTGAAGGTTTAAACAGAATCAAAAATTTCCTGTACGATAATAATGCCTATTTGATCATTTCATTAGGTGACAAGCCAGCAATATTAAAATCATTGAAAAGCGTTGGATTATTTGAGGAGACTGACAGCACAAAACTCCACGTCTTTCATGATTTGAATTGTTCTTTAGAATGGTGTGAAAATGAATTCTTGACTCAATACAGACAATTTCAACAAAAACAAAGAAAAACAAGCATCGTTCCTTTTATCAAATCATTCACCGCTAAAAGTAACACATTACCCATCAACACTCCAAGAAACAACAATTTTTTCAAAGAAGCACAAATCACATTAACTAAAGAATCTAATTTGTTAACTGATTCCCATCTACAAGAATCAAGCAATCAAGCACCATTGCTTTCTCTGTTGAAATTTGCGTTTCAAGGATTGAGTAGTAAAGAAGATGAATATTGGTTTGAGATTGCTGATTATTTTGAACAAAAATTCCTGACCTTGGAAGAGAAGTTGCAATTCAAAACTAATGAGTCGTACTTCATTGTAATCGAAAGAGGTTTGCTTAAGATAACTTATTTTATTAACGAAGGCATAGATATTTACGAAACTTACTTGCCAAGAACAATTTTGGGAAATTTTCAAAACTTTGACGATAACTCATCAGGATTGATTGAGGGTAGGTTTGATTCAGTTATCATGGCTCCTAAGGATTCAACAATTTGGATTATCAATGATTCGAAGTTGAAGAGGTTAAAGTCGAAAAATATTGAGATGTACAATGAATTGCTTTCGATTCTTTTCAAGTTGAACGATGAAAGATTTGAAAATGTCACCGGTTATTCGTTGATTAGTACATAGATCCAGAATCCTGCTCAAGAGAAACTCGTATACAAGCTCTTCTATAATTGAGTAATAAAAGCATTTCCCACATAATTGTATAATAATTAGTATATCATTATTGTTTCTTTTTTAAAAAAAAAAAAAAAAAAAATTGATTAACTCGAATCATTTACATATAACTTTTGATAATATCTCTGTAACTTCCCCTTTAGGCTAATTTTCGCGGTACGTTATCATCAGTCACGTGACTAAGAATCACAATATACCGCTAAACACCCGAACACCATTCAACTCTTCATATATACAGATGTCAACTCTTTGAATGGTATAAGTATTCCCTTCCATAGCTTAAACCTGTAATATGGTTATCGTGCGCTCTGAGTGATTGATTTCTATTGGCACTTTTTTCTTTAATGATATCATATAAACACGGATGATTTAATAAACTAATACTTTTGGAAATAAAAGTTTTATCCTAAAACTGGGATTATTTCTCACTTTGGTTACTTTTGATTAATGTTAATTTCAATATTCTTAAAAAAGAATTGACATTGACGAAATAACAAATGACTTGTACGAAACGATCTTAAGATATATCGACTTTTAAGGACGAAATATATATTTTTTTTTTCTTTTTTTTTTTTTGGTTTTGATGTAGTATCTTGTGTTATCCATTATTCTTTATTGTTCTTATGACTTTTTATTTTAATTCTTTATATTATATAGAAAATAGAAAAAAGTTACTTTATTCGACTGGAAAAACACAGGTAATGTAATGCGGCATGTATGGTGTACAATAATCATAAATCTATTGGCTTGCTATTCTCATAAACGGATTCCTTATTGTTAGTTGCGCTAATTTACCCCAGATTGTCAACAGATTCCGGCCACAAAAAATGTTAAAGAGGATGAAAAGTGATAACAATAAAACTTCCTTACTTTAAAGCTTGATCTATTTAAGCGAATTTTCAATCAAAGAAAAAGCCAGAAATGTGCATTTTTCTAACGACAAACGCTAACAAGGATTACCCTTTTGTTTTACTATCCAACAGGGATGAGTTCTTCAGAAGGGCCACGCAACCAGTATCACTCCATGACTACAATAACAAACAAATACTATCCCCTTTGGACTTGGCACGGAAAGACCACGGGACTTGGTTGGCATTGGATCCAGAGAGCAAGAAGTTCTCTATTTTGGTTAATTTCAGAGAGGGCGTTAAGGAGTGTATCAACCCGATTTCAAGAGGCGTTTTACCTTTGGACTATGTCACTTCTTCAAACAGATCGAAATCACAGTTTTTAAATGAACTAATATTAAAATATAATGATGCACATTTGTTTGAAAAGATTGGAGGATTTAATTTGATGTTTGGTGATTTAGTTCAAAATCGGTTTGATATCATTTCAAATAAGAATGATTCTGATTTCAAACTTTTTTCAGGCAAAGCTGAATACCATGGATTATCAAACTCCTCATTCGATGATCCATGGGAAAAAGTCAAGTTGGGAGAGAGAGAGTTAGAAAGACTAACTTCTGACTATAACCATAATGCTATAAATGGCTCCAAAGAAAAATTAATCAATGATCTATTTGGGTTGTTATCCATTGATACTTTGGGAAATATCACTAACGATTTTGAAGCTAACTATAAGAACATCCAGAACTCCATCTTCATTCCACCTTTATTAGTGAGAGATTTCAACAGAAACAATCTGTTGGCAGGGGAATATTACGGTACAAGAACTCAAACTGTGATATTGGTCGATAAGTTTATGCAATTGACATACATCGAGAAGAATTTACACTCTTCCGATAATTTAGCTGAAAGTCCTCAAATTACCAGATTTGAAATTGACTTGAGTGATAAAAATCTATCCAATAATCAAATCCTTCAGTGATGAGCGCTATATAGATTTTTTAATGATCAATGAAGAAGAGGAAAAAAGTTACTATGTAAAAAAAATCGGAAATTTTTAAAAAAATCCGAACAAACAAAAAAACAATAAGTAAATAAATAAATAAATAAATAAATAAATAAAGTGGTGAATTTGTGTTGAAACCGCGTATGAAACAAGATGGAAAAGGTATGATTTCAATAAGTGGTATGCATATGAATACATCATATTAACAGCTCCCTTTTTCACAGGCTCCAAAAAGACAAAAAATTGGCCAAGATGAATCAATCCTGCAATACATCAATAGCCAAACATCAACCACAACAACAGAAACAACAATCGACTCGAAATGGTTGAACACACTCTCAGCACAAGTAAAATCAACACTATCAACAAATATTTCTCTTCGTATCAAGTTTCCCGATGAGCCTCTAAAATTTATCGACTCTGAAACTGCTTTGAATGCACAACTGAAAGAATTAACAAATATCACACTGGCCAAAAGTCCCTTATTTGACGAACTTATCAATAGTATTGGAGGTGACACCTTTGTACAGATACTCCAACATCCAAACTATGATATTGTTGAGGTTGGATTGAGACTTTTCAATGATTTGGCAGATGTTGAGTATGAACAGGACCAAAAAGAGCTGATTCAATGGATAAGAAGTTCTGACTTCATAAATATTTTGATCACTTTATTGAAACAATTTGGCACTGAGGAGAGGAAAGAAGATGAAGCTCTTGAGATCCAGATACTTTCTTCTCTATTGAATTATGAGAACGATGGTTTGAAAGAATGGGTTTTGAAAAATACTGGATTTATTAAATCATTAGAAGATTTAATTGAAGGCTTGAAAGGAACTCAGATACAGAATGAGGAGAGCTATATGGATTTATTGTTTAAGGTTATTAGCATTGATGTTCGGGAGTTTTTGATGAAATATGAAGAAATTGTGGAAATTTTGTTACATCAACTAAACAGGTTCAATAAGGGTGATATCAGTGATGCTGAAAGTGACTTTATTGACTCTATCGTGTTGAACTTGAGTGTTCTGATGTCAGTACCTAAAGGCATTGAATTGTTTTTTGTAAATGAAGGGGTTGAGTTATTGAGTTTATTGATTAGACAAGATAGCATCATTTTATTTGGCATCTTTATCAAATTATTAAACTTTGCCCTAGAATCCTCGGATGATTCAAAAAATGTTGAGGTTTCAATTAAAATTATCAACACTAACAAATTTCTGAAACAGTTTTTCAAGCATCTAGAAAAACTAGAAGATATTGATGATATTTATCAGTATGTTAAAATACTGAACAAACTGCTAGAGGTATTACCATATGAGTCCAAAGAAAGAATCAGATTGATCAACAAAGTGGTCAATAAAGAACATAAAAATTTGAAATCATTGAGTAAAATAGAGACCAAATACAGTAAGAAAATTGATTTCAATTTCGAGTTTGAGGAGGAAAGTTACAATGAAAGGTTATGGAAAGGTCTTAATGTGATTCAACAAATAAACATTGTGAAAGCCTGGATTCTTGTTGAAGATCAATCCATCAAGAATGAATTGGTTTCAAAAGGTCTTGTCGATACTGAATGCTTGAAGAAGATACTACAGGGATACAGGGATGAGCTCGAAGCAAATATTCAGTTACTCACAGAAGAGGATGACCAAGATAAATCAGTAATAGAAGGGATGTCCAATCAAATTGAAACATTGAAAGAGCTAGTCAGAGGTTCATCTTAATACGTATAAAAAATATGACAATAGATATGCAGCCCTTGTCAATTCATTTATCCATGCATGGCTCAGCGTAAGCAGAGTTGTAATGGGGTAATTAATTAGCAGAAGCACCAGCCACGAGATGGTCTGAAAATAAGGCACTAATAATACGATGAAGATACTGTAACGTTGAGCAAGCCAATCAACATGATAAAACCAGCATATTGAGCTATTATTGATGTACTACAATGGCAATTTAGGGAGATTAATCAGCCAAAACATAATTAAAAGTCTTTGTCAGTATTTTTCACGGTTTTTGTCAGCAACGGTCTTCAGTTCCCAAAGCAGAAGTACATCCCGGATCTATCTATATTATAAATGTAATAGAAAACCTCATTAAAACCTGTAAATCTAGTGACTTACTACTAGTCCAATCCACAAGTCTACTCAGTGCTTGGTCATGTCTCATCAACAAAGAGAATCCAACGCTTTCTATCCTACAAGTTCACAAGAAAATTTCGGTGAAGCTTTATTCTCACTGGACTCAATTGGCAAGATGTACTCTCGTAATCAAGACGAAGAAGAGCAAAACTCCAAAGCTACAAGACAATTTTCACACTCACCTGATGTATCTGATGGTTCTGATTCTTCAAAATTGGGTACTTCCAGAAAAGAACAACCTAGTTCCGATGCTCAGGGTTCTCCAACCAAGGTTGGTTTATTACACCCTTCAATTAGCCATTTACGTTGGAAGTTGCTCTGGGATTATTTGAAGATTTGGACTGCACTTTCTTGTTTGATCATAGCTGTATTCTCTATATACTGGGGTGCTCTTTATAATAGATATGGAAATCTGCATCGCTTAGAAATGTTAGTCGTTGTTGAAGATGACGCGATTGATAACGGTATTGGTAGTGCAATAATTGAGCTTTTACAAACTGAAAAATTTAAGGAAAGGGGAAAATGGAAGATTATTCAAGGTACAAATCAAATCAATGATTATTTCAACAACCCTTCAAATGTTTCTGATTCAATCTTAACCAAAGTTCATCATAGAAAGTTTTGGAGTGCTACTCATATTTTACCAAATGCTACCTACAACCAATATATGGCCTTCAAAGGCGAACAAAACCCTCAAGCCTCTGTTCAGTATATCTATGAAGGCGGTAGAGATATTACTTCAATGCAACCTTTTGTTGTTACTACATTACAAAAACTAGAAACAGATTTTAGTTCTGTCAGTTATCCTTCAATAGCTCAGGAACTCATTGGCAATCTAACCTCTGATGAAAAACTGTCCCTTGTGGGTAGTGAGATTATCACAACTCCTCCAATCTTTCAATATTCGGACTACAGACCCTACTCAGATCCAACATTACTAGCACCAATGCAAGTTGGTTTGATTTATTTGATCATTATCTCCTTTTTTTCATTCATGTTCTTTGTGGAACCACATAAAGTGCTATTACCCTTTGTTAATATCCCACAGTATCTATTGTACAGAACAGTAGGCAACCACTTGAGTTACCTTGTGATTTCATTATTCATCAGCACTGTTTCAGCTATATTCCAAATTGATTTTACCGTGGGCTTTGGCAAAGCTGGGTTTGTCATTTATTGGCTAACCACGTATCTAACAATGGCTGCTGTTGGTGGTGCCAGTGAAAACATGGCAACGTTTATCGCTGTTCATAATCCCCCATTTGTAGGGTTTTGGGTTATTTCCTTTGTTGTTTTAAATGTCTCGCCAAGTTTTTCACCATTGGCATTGATTAGTCCTTTCTATAGATATGGTTATATGATGCCTATTCACCATTCAAACGAGATATCTAAGGTCATTTTCTTAGGATTATGGAAAGGCGAATTGGGTATGAACTTTGGTGTTATTGTTGCTTGGATTGTTGTCAATACTCTTCTATTCCCATTCGTCTTGAAACACGCTGGCAGCGTAATGGCCAAAAAAGCAAAAGAAGCAGCCATTGCTGCTGAGAAAACTGGGTCAGCAAATTAATGAATCTCATATGCAACACTTGATGTTATCCTGTATATTTCTTTCTTGTTTATATGTTCTTGATTGATCTCAATGTAATTGTTCTACCTTTTTATTCTTCTAACATCTTCAAGTGATTTATTTACTTTTTAGTTTCTCATTAAATATCTATTTTAATTCTATGTCCTTTGCATTTAGCTCTTCAGTTAGAAAACTATTAAATTTAGTAGAAAACTATTAAACTAAGCTTATCAGTTACAATAATCTGAGTCTCTGGTTCGCTTTATCCATATTACATATATATATATATATATATTATATTACACAATCCAACCAAGTCACAAACTTACGCTGAGCGTAGCACTCAAATCGTATCTTATATCAAGACTTGACCAATATGAGTGTTCGCTGGTAGTGACATGTGCCTTAAATCAAGTGGAAGTTGTGTTGTACTTCGTCCAAAGCTTAAAGACTTTCGCACTATAAAATAACTTTTCTTTATGCGCCAGATCAACTACTTAGAAAAGACCAAATTTTTAATATGTTTTATCAATTTCATTTAGTTCATACAGAATTTATTTTAGTACTTATACTACTAATAGACTTGTATCTTAAACATCATTAAAATCCGATGTAGTGTAACGGCTAGCACGGTTCGCTTTCACCGAGCAGACCGGGGTTCGACTCCCCGCATCGGAATCTTTTTTTTATGATTTTTTTATCAGAACCACGAAGAAGTCAATTTTTTTTATCAAAAATTGTTAATTTGCAATGGCATAAAAACAACTTTATTTTACTTATATTCAATCAATCTTTAAAACTTTTTTCCCTACCAAATCTCATAAACACCAAAAATCGCCATTGGAAATGTCAACCATAACTACAACAAACTTAGACGGTATTCTTCCACTTATTGCACGTGGTAAGGTTCGTGATATCTACGAAGTTGACAGTCAGACTTTATTATTCGTTGCTACTGATAGAATATCTGCCTATGATGTTATAATGGAGAACGGTATTCCACAAAAAGGCCAACTTTTGACAAAACTATCTGAATTCTGGTTCGATTTTTTAAAACCGTACACCAGAACTCATATCATTGAAACTGAGGATATCTTCTCACGTCTACCAAAAGAACTATCCGATCTTAAATATAGATCGCAATTAGAAAATCGTTCTTTGTTAGTTCAAAAATATAAACTGGTTCCATTGGAAGTCATTGTCAGAGGCTATATAACTGGTTCTGCTTGGAAAGAATACAAAAAAACAGGTACAGTTCATGGTGTCAAAGTCGAAGAAGGTTTACAAGAGTCACAAGAATTCCCAACTCCAATTTTTACCCCATCAACAAAGGCTGACCAAGGTGAACACGATGAGAACATCTCAATTGAGCAAGCTGAGAAAATTGTTGGAAAAGAGCTTGCTGCCAAATTAGGCAAGTTGGCTATTGAATTATACACAAAAGCTAAGGAATACGCTAAAACTAGAGGGATAATAATTGCTGATACTAAATTTGAATTTGGTTTGACTGAGGATAATGAGCTAGTTTTAGTTGACGAAGTCTTGACACCTGATTCCTCAAGATTCTGGAATGCTAGTACTTATGCTCTTGGTAAAGGTCAAGAATCTTATGATAAACAATTTCTGAGAGATTGGCTGACTTCTAATGGCTTAGATGGCAAAGAGGGTGTTAGTATGACCGAAGACATTGCCATTAAATCCAAAGCTAAATATGTTGAAGCATACGAAGCTCTAACAGGTAAGAGATGGGATTTGTAAGAGAAAAATAGTCATCAAGTTTTGAGTAATTGGGACATTTTGCACTACAAATAATAAAACTCATAGAATCTGTTTTTGTTTCTTGACCATCGTAGATTCAAACCTAAAAGCATAAGATACAACAACAAAATGACACCAAAATATACCCAAAGAAACCATAATAAAAAAAACCTGTGATTTTCAATTCCAATCATTGTTGAACTTTCTCAAGAAAGGACTCGGCAATCCTATATCATCCTCATTGATAATCCTAGCCTTCTCGAATAATTTTGCGTTCTTGGTTAGTAGTGCATTAGTTTTTGGAACCGCATACCCATTATTTGCAACCTGTTTGGTGTATTGTTTTGACGCTGGAATATCGTCATTGAGTAACTGTAATGGTCTTCTTGAACTTGGCGGTCTCATTGGTGCTTCAAATTCTCTATCTCTTGGTCCCATTGGTTGCTTAATACCTGAAGATGGGGAAGATCCTGCAGAAAAATCTGAAGGAATGGATGTATGATATTGTTGAATCAAATTGGCTTGTGGTGATGACTTTGTATTCCTTGGAGATGAACCTGAAGATATTTGTTTCAGTCTCTTATTGACTTCCTTTGTCACGACATATTGAAATTCGTTTTGATAGTTTACACGGATTTCTTCTAGCTCTTGCTCAATTAGTGAACGTTGGTAGCTCAGCTCTTCTGATACCACTTGTTTTGACTTTATGATATCTTGTTCCTTTAAAAGTAACTCTTTCTCGAATTTTTTTAAATTTAATTCATAGTTTGTCAGTTGTAAATCTTTCATCTGGATTTTGAAGTTCAAGTCTTGTAATAACTCATATGTAGAACTTCTCTTTTTCAAATCAACCTGGATGCAATGATCAATAATCATTCTCAAAGACGAAGAATAATGGTCTGGTATTTGGGGATACATCCCATATTGTATTTTCTCTTGTAATTGCAAGTGTGTCTTTGCTTGGAAAGGAGGATGCAAAGAGCAAAGCTCATAAATAACACACCCTAAAGACCAGATATCGCACAATGGAGAATAAGGCTTATCCATTAAAACTTCAGGTGACATATAATACGGAGTACCAACACATGTAGTAGCAAATTCAATTTCGTGGTTCAACGATTTGGCTAATCCAAAGTCACCAAGTTTGAAGTTTCCGTTTCCCAGGAAAATATTGTCAGGCTTGATATCCCTATGGATAATGACTTTCGTAGCATCTGTTATTTGTGGGTATTCCAACTCATCATATATATTTGAAATCAAAGGAGAATTCATCCCATAATGACACCGATATAATGCCATCAGGATTTGAGTGAATATATTCCAAATAATACCTTCCGGTAAGTATTCATTTGATTTCTTGTAACTTTTAATAATGCTGGATAGATCACCACCGTCACAATATTCCATGTACATAAATAACATATGATGCTCTGGTATGTGCGCATGTTCAACGTATTGAACAATATTTGGATGATTCAACTGACTTAAAATTCTGAATTCAGACACAAGCTGTGATCTCTCCTTTTGGTTCATATGACCATAGGGTATTTCCTTTCGAACAAGTAGCTGGAACAATCATTAGTATTGAAACTTATGGTTAGCTCAAAAAAAAATGATTTCATACCTTTCCATCTCTCACTCTCTTCACTTTTCTGACACAACCGAATGACCCTCGTCCTATAAGCTCAAGGACATCATAGTCTTCTTCAGGTCTAGGAGATCCCGACATTTTTAAAGCAACTAATCACAGTATCGATAAGCCAAAGAATAATAACTTTTTTTGAAAAAGTAAATATGTTAAGGTGGATAAATCTTCTTTGTTTACTTTTTGCTTTTTTAGGATAGATCACGTGATAAAACGATTATATAATATTTGATTATATAATATTTGATTATATAATCTCATCCGCGAACTCGTTCTGTGATTTTGTTTTTTTTCAATTAATTTCATTATTTTTGACTCTGATAAGAAAAGCTAAATCTGAATAAATTGTGATGAGCCAGGAAAGAACTGGACAAAAATACTCGTATTTGATCAAGAAATGGATTCAAAAGTCGTTGGTATTTTAGGTGGTGGCCAACTAGGCCGCATGCTTGTTGAAGCTGCACATCGTTTAAACATTAAAACAATCATTCTAGACGCTCCCAACTCCCCAGCTAAACAAATCAATGCGCTTGACGCCCATGTTGACGGTTCTTTTAGTGATTCGAAAGGTATCGCAGAGCTAGCTGCTAAATGTGACGTACTCACTGTTGAAATCGAACATGTTGATGCAGATGCCTTGGCTTTAATTGCTAAAAATTCTAAAGTTCAAGTTTATCCTTTACCAGAAACCATCAAGTTGATTCAAGACAAATATAATCAAAAATTACATTTGATTGAACATGGTATCGATGTTGCTGACTCAATTGATGTCGAGAGTACTGAAGAAGCTCTATTGAAAGTAGGCGAACAATTTGGCTATCCTTACTTGCTGAAAGCTAGAACTTTAGCTTACGACGGTCGTGGTAATTATGTTGTTAAGTCCAGCGATTCCATTAAAGAAGCTTTGAAAATTTTGCACGATCGTCCATTATATGCTGAAAGATTTGCACCATTTGTTAAAGAATTAGCTGTTATGGTTGTTCGTTCAATCGATGATCAAGTCTATGCTTACCCAACCGTTGAGACTATTCATGAAAACAATATTTGTCATTTAGTTTATGCTCCAGCCAGAGTGCCAGATTCAGTTCAGCAGAAAGCTCAAATATTGGCACAGAATGCTGTAAAAACCTTTCCAGGTGCTGGTATCTTTGGGGTCGAAATGTTTTTATTAGCAAACGGCGAATTACTAATTAATGAAATTGCACCAAGACCACATAATTCTGGTCATTATACAATCGATGCATGTGTTACGTCACAATTTGAAGCTCACATTAGAGCTGTTACAGGCCTGCCACTACCTAGATCTTTCACCTCATTTTCTACATCAAACACAAACTCCATTATGCTCAATGTTCTAGGAACTAAAGAACCAAATGGCGAGTTGGCAGCCTGTAGACGTGCTCTAGAAACCCCAGGCGCATCTGTATATCTATATGGTAAGACTACAAGAGTTGCTAGAAAGATGGGACATATCAACATTGTTGCAAGCTCAATGGGCGAAGCTGAACGTCGTTTAGCCTACATTATTGGAGAAACTCCAGAGTTGACCGTTTCAGATATTGAATCTAAACCAAAACCATTAATTAGTATAATCATGGGTTCAGACTCAGATCTACCCGTCATGGCTAAAGGTGCTGACATATTGAAAAAATTCAACGTTCCCTTTGAAGTCACCATTGTTTCTGCTCATAGAACTCCTCATAGAATGTCTAAATTTGCAATTGAAGCTTCTCAACGTGGTATCAAAGCCATAATTGCTGGTGCAGGTGGTGCTGCCCACTTGCCTGGTATGGTTGCAGCCATGACACCATTGCCAGTCATTGGTGTTCCTGTCAAAGGGTCTGTTTTAGACGGGGTTGATTCATTGCATTCTATTGTTCAAATGCCTAGAGGTATCCCTGTTGCCACTGTTGCTATTAACAACGCTACCAATGCTGCTCTGTTAGCGATCAGAATCTTGGGTACTTCTGAAAGTAAATATTTGACTGAGATGCAAACTTTCTTATTGGCTCAAGAAGAAGAAGTTTTGGAAAAAGCTAAAAGATTGGAAGATGTTGGGTATAATGCTTACTGAGTCTATTCATAGAAACACAAAATTATTAATACAAACATCCATTAAAAAAATTAATTACTACTATTAACGTCCTCCTTTTGAACCCACCTCATAAAATCATAAGCAAATAAAAAGAAATCCAGTCAATGTAATCTTGAAATAATTTCGTCAATATAGTTGATAATGGCTTCAGCTTCATTAGCGGTCGATTCAACATATGGCCAGAATCTTCCGTGGGCTTGGACATACTTGGAGCACAGTCTAATTTTGTCCTGTAAATCAATGATATTAAAGTTAGACTTGAATTTATTGTAAGTGTCCTCACCAATGTCAATTTGAACGGATTTGTCACTATTAATGACTGAGATTTCAACTTTCTTCATCCCATTTGGAAGGTCTTCCAAAAATTTGCAATTCAGAATTTTTGTTAAAATAACGGATGAGGATAAAACAGTCAAAGCATTGGCAATAATGACAACACTGAAAATAGGATATTGTAACCAAACATCAGGAAATTCGTGATAGGTTTGAACTTGGGCACTCATAGTCTTACCAGGCTCCTGAATAGCATCAGTCCACCAATTCTCATGCGATTTCAATGAAGAAATTTCAGAAGCTGGCGTGAAGTTCAAAGGACCACCAATGACGGTGAATGGAACCGACGAAGTCGTAGCTTCTTTGACCCTACCTAATCCAATCTCAATCAGTCTGACACAATCGATAGCAGCCGAGAAGGTGGCGATAAAGCGATGTAGTTGGTCAACAGTTAGGTTTAAACAGGCAGCATGGACGTCTTCTAATTTGGCTTCATATAATGAATTGAAAACGCTATCGGGATTGGAGTTTGAGTTTGTGTTATGTGGTTTTATTAACAAAATTTGGGAGCATTGTGAAAAATTGAGGAATAGTTTAGCAATATTAACAAGTAGCAGACTAAAGATTCTAGAAATGTTAATGATAATCATCTTCTTTTTGATATGGGAAATATGATATAACGAGGAGTTAGTGATTTCTCCAATCAAATTCATTTTATCATCATATTCTTTGATTGTACTTGGGGTCAAGTAGCCAGCCGAAATAGTATCCATGATATCTTCCATTGTCTTGATAGCAATTATAACCAAAGTAGAATCGGTAAAGTTTTTATACAATGATTTATCAGTTAAAGCATTTTGCAAATCAACCTCAATAGTTCTCCAAGACTTGTACACTAACTTTGTGATACAACGACTATCGTTAGAATCAAACAACGATAAGTTCATGTTGAACTGAGCATCTGATGAAGGGAAAGACATATCGGGTAAGAATTTTAAGAAGCCATCTGAGACTTTATTGAATGGAAATCCTCGATTGATTCTCAGAAAAACATTTAGCTTCCATGATCCCCAGACTGTTCTAAGCATATCTTCATAACGAACAACTTGTTTCTTGGTAGCAATTTCGGAAAACTCTTTCCATTTATCCACATTTAGTTTTCCCAAAACACCATGCGCATTCAACAATCTATTGACCCTCTCTTCACCTTCAACCGATTCTTGCAAATATCCACCTGGCCCTAATGCCCCCATTAGTAAAACTAAAGCTTGCAAAGAAGAATCAACATCCAATAAATCCCAATACTTTTCAGCTAAGAAATACCAATGTTGTGGATCTCTTAAATTTTGATTTGGGATGACAAAACTCGAGGCAAAACGACATGATGTTGAGAACATCGCGTGTAATAAAGATGCGTCTTGTCTGACTTGTAGTTGATAGATCAATCTATGTTTTGGTGGAAGGAATGGTCTTGATGGATGAACGTATCTGTAATATAAATCAATTAAAGTACAAGTGGTTCTCCAGTTTGGCAAGTCAAATATATCTAGCTCTTCATCTGACAGCTTGATGTAATTCGTAGGTTTACTAATCTTTGGAAGATTGAACCCATCGAATTCAGGAGAGAAGCTTCTTTTTCTATGACCATTACTATGATCTTTTTCGAAGCCCGGCGGTGGTGGTAATGGTCCACTTTGACCAGGTGGCGGTGGTGGATGATGATGGTGGTGATGGGAAGAAAACCCACCTTGTTGTTGAAACTCGGGAGGTGGTGGACCATGATGCTCTGGAGGGGGAGGCGGTGGACCACCAGCCATATGGAATGGAGGAGGCGGTGGAGGATGGTGACCTTCGAATCCTGGAGGAGGTGGAGGATGAGGACCATGATGATGGGGATGAGGACCGTGATGACCTGGAGGAGGAGGTGGAGGAGGAGGTGGGCCCCAATGTGAATAATGCTGTGAAAATGGATGGGGGCCAGGTGGAGGCGGAAGTGGGCCACT
Source organism: Wickerhamomyces bisporus (assembly GCA_024271855.1). Lineage (NCBI taxonomy): Eukaryota > Fungi > Ascomycota > Saccharomycetes > Phaffomycetales > Wickerhamomycetaceae > Wickerhamomyces > Wickerhamomyces bisporus. The sequence continues at coordinate 29,096 of JANBXE010000024.1, forward strand.
GTTATGATGGCGATTGTTACGGTAAGATGAGCTTGTGCCTATTGAATATTTTCTATCTGGTGGAGGCAAGAAAAAGTCACCGTACTGCGATCCAGAAGAGGAAGAACCACCAGCTGTGGTTCCATTATCTAACTGGGATTGAATATTAGCAGCCTCTCGCTGTAATTGACGAACTTTTTCATGTAGGGAGCCAGCAGCAACCGATGTAGATCTGTCATTAACTCCTAACAATGGTGAAGTGGTTCCATTGTTAAAATATGGAGATGTAGCACCTGAGCGAAATCCTGAAGCACCTTCAATATCTCTGCTTTCACGTCTGATTGGACCAAAAGTTGGCGTTCCTGGAGTGGATGTATTAATTGAAGAAGGATTGCCAGTGGATGTAGTTCCAGTTGGAATTGATGAAGAGAATGAAGCTTCAGATTTATTATATTGTGATGATTTTGATGAATGTTTTAGTTTCGATGGATCTTTTTTTCTTCTTCCACCTCTTTGACTTTGAACAAAGATACACTCAATCCCCAGGTTTTTGCAATTAGTACATATCTGGTGTTTCAATTCACCATTTCCAATTTCACCAGGATTTGGGCGCAATTCACCATCACATTTGACCTTCTTTTCACGGCAAGCTAAACAAGCATGTCTTGCGACCGGTCTTTTAGAAGGAGGGAAAGGATGTATCAGTGATTGGGACATATGGCCATCACCAGGATATGATGGACGAGAGCCCTGGGATTGTTGCTGATGCTGATTGTGAGGGAAATGATGGTGTTGAGGGATGGTAGACATCTGAATCTCTTTGTTGATTAGCTAAAATTGGGATAACAATAGACAAAGTGTCTCGTTGACAAGTTGACCTATACGAAATGGACAATAATAGTAGTAACAATGTTTCTCGAGTGGTGGCACTTGAAAGGTGAAGGAAAGTAGCTTTTTTCGATCAGGATGGTTAGAAAAGTTAAAAGTTCAGGAAATGCGAAGAGTATTATATTTCGGCAATTGAAAGGAAATCTAGTTTTTTTCCAGCTACTTTTGAAAAGCCTCCAAAAATTTGAAGTTTGACCAGGAGACTCAAGCACTTGAAAGCCCTTTTTCGGGACTAGGCATGGTGAGTTAAGTCGAAATCGTATTTTTCAACTGCATAACATGTGTGTCCCGGTTTTTGAAACAGTCTAAGATTTTCAATTTGGTAACCCAATCTCTGTAAAATTGCCAAATCCTAGTTCAAAGTTTTGTCAAATCAGTCTTCGATCTCAAAGTTATTCAATTCCATGAGTTTGCTAAAGAGCAGAGGCTTTATTCCTTGTTGTTTATATGCTCGGTAACTATGAACAAACGCCGAAGCTCCCGTACCTCAGGCTGCACAAATCATTATAGTTTAGGATTTTCCTGAGACTTGAGTAATAAGACCCTTTTTTTTTTTTAGCCCTTTCCTGGTCTTATCCAATCACCGTCCGAAGCTTTTGCGTTTAGCAGTTGGCGAACGAGCAGTTGGCGAACGAAAAGCACGGAGAATTCGACTTCCGAGATATTCAATAAGGTTGTGATTGTGATGTTTTTGCGATCATTAGGAGCTCTTCTGTTTCATATTACTCATGTTGCATATTGGCATATTTCAAGCTCATGAGCCCTCCCCCCTCCTTTTTTTCTCTCCCTCCCATACTTGGCTCCTGTGCTCTCTTGCAAGCAATTCATTGGCAGAGAGGTATCGGCAACTAATCAGGCGTTTATTGTTCAATCAGTAGATGTACTCTAAAAGCCTCTCCTGGGTGACCGACAGGGCTTGCCGCGGAGTGAAGGGACTCGGCTTTTAAGTTCTCTTCAAATTGAGAAAGACTTCATTTCAAGGAAATGCCTAATCTTTCTTCTGTCCTTATAAATCTTCCTATTGTTATTATTGTGCTCCAACTTTATCGGTAAATCTACAGTTTATCTAAACACTAGCAACGTCTAACAATTGGTGTTTCTTAATTTAGCATATGTTATATAGTTTAAAATAGCAACACTTAGACCCGAGTCCCTTAACTGTCAGGCTACAAGACTTATTTTTTAATGCATAAGCCTCAAATACCGAATGTTAATACGTGTTAATACAGCTAGATTCTAAAATTAAACAAATACTAATTGCCAGGATACATAGCAATTCATCATAAAATTTGGCGACTTTACACGATAAATTAGCTCTATATTAGCTTGGTTCCTGTTACGGGCTCAAATTTTAGAAATTATTTGCGCAAACTTGCGATCATGCTGAAAGATTTATCATGGCTTATCAGTTATTTCCTTTCAGCTTTCCACAGCCTCTAGAACCTGTATTAAATACTTCGGCAATTGAACCACAACATAATCGTAAAAAGAGGTCATCCAACCACCTCTGAGCACTGATTCTGTGCCTATTGACAATTGCCAAATGTTTGGAAATTTCCTATACACAAAAGAATATCTATTTTCACGTTAATGCTGTAAGTTGGTTACAATAATTTTTCTTTCTTCTGAGTCTTAAATAGCGATTAGCAGTTATTGAAAATGATTGACGGTTAAATCTAAGACTAGCATGACTAATCCCACATAGAAATTGTACTGTGCTAATAACTAGTTACTGCAAGAGCGCTAGTATATCTTTGACAGTGTTGCATAACACAAGTAAAGAATATATGGTGATGGTAAATATCAATATAGTCTAATCTAATCTAATCTAATATAAGACAAGACAAGAAATTTGAAAGTAGTACTGTTTGTTTTACCAATAAAATCGATTGTTATACATCATAATAATACCCATAAAATTATCCCCCCCCCCCCCACTCAAAAAAAAACAAAAAAAAAAGAGCTCATATTTAGTCATTCATTACTTATCAAATCATCAGTTTCTTTTTTTTTTTATATATATATAAACAGTCTTCATTTAGAGCTAGTGATCAGTCTATATACACTGTCATAAACATGGAAATGAATATCCAGTAACTCTTTCAAATTATCCAATTTTAATACAACTTCCTTCTTACTCTCTAATCCATACGCCTTGATTAAGCTATTTCTCACTTTATAATCGTACTTAGTGTTACTGCACCATAGGAATTTCAATGCGGAGCCATACTGTTCTAAATCGGCCAAAATTGATAGCAGTTCAGACTTGATAATGCCGAAAGATTTTATAAGACTAGATTCCGTAATAGTAGTAGTAGTAGTCTTATAAAAGAGATGTTCTAATAATAGAACCCTATATGAAATCGTTGATCTTTTTGAAACCTCCAGTCTCAGTTCATCAATAAAATCTTCGTATGATAAATTTGACTTTGATAACTCATATTTAAAACATTTTAGTTCAAATACAATATAATTTGGCGATGAGTTAATAGATCTTTCAATCCAGTAAGTTGTGTACTGGTTCATTAGGTTTCTCCAAGTCCTTAAGAATTCTGGTATGGTGTGTGCAATTTTAAAATTACTCTTTGTATGATTCTTAAAAAGCTGTTGGGTTTTCAGAAGGTAATCTTCATCTTTGAAATTATGCAGTAAATCTTCTTCTTCTTGTGTCAGTATAAGACAAGCACACCCAAATAGCATGACGTTCAGTTCTACTAATTGATATGGTTCCTGAACTTGCTCTGTGAGTTCTCTGAACCTTTTGATACCAACTTTAGACATTTCCTTTTCAACCGAGTTTGGGTCTCCAAGAACTTTAGTTATTCCTGTCTTTAGATTGAATCTATTCATCGATAGTTCATTGGACAATCTATTCAATCTAAACTTTCTCCATTCCAGTAAGTCAAAGCCTGGTGGGATGATCAGATTTGTGTCTAAATTTTTCTTGTTCTTTTCAAATTCTGTGAAATTTTTAAATAAGAGCTCAACCCTTGCATTGAAGGTATAACCTAATGTAAACCATACGTGCCGAGGATCACTATTCCTCTTCTCGTTCATCAGTATGTGTGTTTCAGCCATACGTTTTTGTCTTTGAAAAAACTCTCTTTTTGAATAATCAGGTAGGGTATCTGGATGTAATTCCTGGATAGCAAGACCACTTTCAAAAATATCCATCCCTTTCAATAATAATAATAAAGATCGTTTCAAATGGAAGTTTGTAAAAACATGAAAGATATCGACATAACTTCTCCAATTGTTCAAAAACCTTAAATGATATGAAGAATATAATTGTGACGATTTAGCTGAACGTATTAATTTTTGAAAACTAATCAGTAATCTTCTTGAACACCTCAAAAATCTTGTAACAAGATATGAATAAAACGAATCGTCATGGAAATGCAATTCTCTGAACCCAGGTAATTCATATCCTTCAAAATCCTGAACAGAATTATTTCCCAGTGTTGTGTCATATGCTTTCTCAATTTTACTTGTAGCAGAATGATGGTCCGATAACATGATAAAAGAATATATGAAAACATTACATGATGGTAGTTTTGAATTGAAAGTTGGAATTCTAAAGAATTCCAAAGCTTTACTAATCTCGGATTTGAAAGCTGGTGATATAACAAGATTCATTAAACTCTCCCATGTGTTAGTTTTCAATGCTGAGTCTAGGGACTCTTGGAATATTTTCAAGTTCTTAAAATTCTTTTTGATTAAATACCTCTCAACTTTGTGAACAATCAACCTGTTTTTGCTAGTCTCTGTGAATGGGTCATTTAACAACCTAGATGGGTTATCATCAATTTCAAAATTATCGATAATGGCACCTTCACTCAAACATTTCTTATCAATTTTCACTTTAAACTTGTCCCAAATTTTGCCCTCAGATGAAAATCTTCTAGCATGTTCCTGCTTTTCTCTCAATACCTCTTTTCGATTCATTTCAGCCTGTTCTAATCTTCTTTGAAATTCAGATTGTTTTTTGGAGATTTCAATCTCAGTTTCATGTTTAAATTTTGATGCCTTTTCAAAAACCTCTCCTGTTGACAACGTTCTTCTTTTTCTGTAAACTGCAGTTCTTCTTATAGGATATAGAGATCCAGACCCTGATCGGTGTAGCCCATTTTGTTGTTTGAACTTTAAAGGGGTTAATTTTTCAAGAATCTTCTTTGGGGGTGAAAGTGGTAAGTTTGGTTCGTAATTCATAATGATGAATCAGGAATCGACAACAGAGTAATTGGCAAGTACCTATGGCAGGATGTATTAGAGATGTATAGAAACAGGGGATGATCCCTGAAATAAATACTGTCTTTCAAGTTTAAAATGATCTTGTTAAAATTCCCTGATAATGCAAATTTCATGCAGAGATTCTGTCACATTTTTTTCGTGAAAATGGCTGGATGTTTCGGTTGAATGAGTTCTTTTTTATTAGGCTTAGCAATCTTATGATAAAACGTTATATAAAAACGTTACATAAAAGTGTAATACCTAGTATGATAACACTACAACACTCTTCTTATCTGTTTGTCATTAAAAGTCCGTTAGCATTACGCAAAAAAAAAAATCCACACTCTATACGCCAGTATCAAGTACTTAAACGTTTCCCTTCTTTTTTCTTCCGAACTTTAACAGTTTCGAACTCCATGAACTGTGCTTCACATCATCTTGTCTGATAGGAGGTTTTGGATCGTATGCATTTACGTTTGGTTCAATTCCACATGGACCTTTAATATAGTGATGGTCATGATGTGGGTGGTAATTATCAAAATTGTTGTTTGAATGAGTGAACGTTTTTGCCCTTTGTACCAGTTGTGTTGTGGATACTTCTTTTTCTGATCGTGTTAAAGAAGAAATGTTGTTTGTTGAATCGCTTTGATGGATTTTAACATGATATTTGTTCAGAAGGTTTGAGATTGCTCCTGGTGTTTCTGGTTTTTTAGATTCATCTGAGTTTGAGGAGTTGATGGTTGTGGCATCGTTAGATGTAGTTTTCTTGACAATGGTTGAGTTGAGATCACGGGTGAGCAATGGTTGTTTAATTGTCTGTGTTTCATATTGGTTGGAAATCTTGGATGATTCCTCTTGTGCTATTAATTTTTCTTGCTGTGCCAAAAATTTGTAATAAATATTTTCTCTCAGTAGTTGTAAAACTGCATTTTTGGCAGGTAACAAAGTCAAAGGCGAATGATAAAGAATCTTGTTGTTTTCATATTCTTTAATCAAGTTTGTGTAAACTTCATCTGGTAAATTGATTTCATATGGGGAATTATCCGAAACAAAATCTTGCACTATATAGTTGAATTTTTCCGACAGTTCATCTTTCAAAGACTCTCTAATTTCTAATTGTCTAACAGATTCATTGTAATCCTCTTCGTCAACAGTTTCTGGATCGGGAATACTTCCAATTTCGTGATGATGAACATCATCCTTACATAAACAATCTGGAGCTGTTGTTTCACCGCAATAAGATGATTTGAATAGTGAATCCCAAACTTCATTGCTATTTCTATGTCCACGTGAAGGATGTCGGCACTGATGGTTAGATTTAATAGGGCTTGAAGGCACTGAAATTACAACATCTTGGTTGACAAAAGATTGAGTATCAAAATCAAGGCCAGGTTTAACAACAGCTGGCAAAGTTAATTCCGTAATGGCCAGATTGTTTAGCTCATTCTCGGTTTCATTTTCAACAATTAAGTCTGTAGTTGAAACTTTCAAATTAGTACTATCTGAAGTTGGACTGTTTTCATCAATTGCATGTGAGGATGCTGTTTTACCAAGTAAATCTGTTGCGTGCTTATCATTTGACAATTCTGAAGCGGATTCCTCCAAGATTGAATGTTTTCTGTTTTTCAATGAGTTTGAATAGTTTGTGAAGATTGTTGCAACTGAATGCTTTCTCTGTTGATCTAAAAGCTCGTCTTTGCACTTCAAAATTGAGGATTGCCTTTTGAAAATTTTATTCCAAATCTTTTCATAGTGGTAGATCTCTAATAAAAACTTCAAATTCTCATGACAATGAGATGCTATTATGAATTCTCTAAACTTGTCGAATGAAAAGTATTTTTCCAATACCAATGAGTCTTCCAATAGTAATTTTGGCTTCTCTATATCTATCCCACCTGAATTTTGATCGTTCAACTTTGAATAGTAGTCTTCACAACATTGATTCACAAGGGTTTCCAATGACGGTATATTGTATCTCTTCTGCGATGTAATCATTCTGGCCCTCAATTGTAGATGTTTTTCAGTTTGAATATTGAGATTAAAACGGAATTTTTTTCTTTTTCTTTATAAACAAGTTCAAATTCGATGATAAAGGGTATACGATGACACAATGTTTATAAAGTTCAGATAAATGGTTCTAAAGAAAACAAACAGTATAAAATATAATAAAAGGAATGACTTCGATTGTTGCTGTTACCGTTCTCTTTTCTTTTTTTTCTTTTCCCTCTCTCCAAACTAGTTGAATTGAAACGTTTTGCAGATTGATTGTTTTCATTTTTAAAACTTTTTTTTTTTTTTTTCGTTTGAAAAGTCTCCAGATTGAAAAAAAAAAGAAAAAAAAAACTGACGTTCCGCGAAAATTACCCTAACTGTAATAAAATGTAAGGTTGATTTTAGTTCTAAAATTGCCTCAACTCCTTTAATTCTTTCCTTTTTTCCTAAAAAAGGGACATTTGTAATGATCAGGCGTTGTAAAAGTTATCGGTTAGCGCTTAAAAAGCAACAAACTTTATTTCATTTCTTCTAAAATCTGTAAAATGTCGCTAATTTTGGCTGTTTTAGCAATCGAAAAACTGTGCAGCAAATCAACGGAGAAGAATTTTGACAGAGTACAAAAAAATTGGTTGATTTTGCCTTGTAAACGGTTTAAATTGGATGTTTTTTGGAAGTTTAAAAGGTCATTATATATAAACTAGTAATGAGTCAAACCCTATAGTTTTTCTAAATGTGCTTTGGGCATTTTCTAGATATTTTGAAGTCATTCTGGTGGAGTTTTTGAGGTTTTCTTCGATGTTCTTTGGAAAGCTTCTAGAATCTTTTTTCCCCTTTTGGATCGTCGTAGTTTACCGAGCCCGTAAAAGTCCGCCAATTTGTGTTAAGGAGAAAAAGAAGAAGAAGATGGGTATATGGCATGAAAGGCGAATATGTGGTGTGTATCAGGCAGGATGTTGCATAAATCAATAACTCACGTGGTTATTTACAGCAAAGCCCAACAGTTTATACTAAGATTGGAGCATTTTCTGGCGTGACTTACATAACATTGGCGTGATTTCAAAAGTTCTTTCATGTTTCTCTACAAGGACAAAATACTACTAATACAACAAGTAATATTTATTATTTTAATACACTAGTAATTTTTGGTTTACCGAATACCGAATGAGCTGAACTTCTGTTCAAGGCTTTGTAGAGTTGGAGACTTCAGATTGTCACCAAAGAGCTTTCTGTTGTTACCATTATATGGACTTCCATGACTGTTTGGGTGAACTTTTTTAGGATCTTGAAAATAGTCTTCAACAATCGCACCTGGCACAGTATTTGAAAAGGTGGAGGATGACATTGGTGAAATGTTCTGATGCAATGAGGGTGAAGTGTTCAAATTTTGTAAACTTGTCTTTCTTTTCAAGCTTTGTTTTAGTGATTTGATCTTAACTTCCCATTTATTGAAATTTTCAATCTTAGACGTTTCTAATTGGATCAATTCCTTTTCACTCATCCATCCACTTTTTTCTAAACTTTTCAAAGTTTTGTTGAATTCATCTAGTTCCTTCTTCTGAACCTTTTCGTAAAATTTGATTTTTTCTTCTGTTGTTTTTGGCGTGTTAGATTCTGTGATGGGTATATCTAGACTAACTTCAAATCTCTCATCAATCGTTATAGCAGGTGAATAATTCATAATTTCCTCATCTGCTAAATCAGTTTCCTTCATGATTTTGGGCGTTTGAAGTCCTATTGAATTCGGCGAATCTGTACTTGATAAATTCGTCCTTATATCAAATGTCGTAGGTGTTTCAAATTGATGCGTGTATTCTTGAATTGGAGTGCTTAATGATGATGGTTTAGAGTTGCTGAGTCTCCTGATTTGTGGTGATGATGGCGTAAATTGATCATTTGGGCTTAAAGCCAAATCTGGTTGTTCGTAATGGTCTATTTTTGATGAATATTTTGACTGTGGTTCATGGGGTAATGGAGGTAACAGCCCTTTTGTTTCAGGAATGTCATAGACTCTGTCTTCTTCAAATATTATCTGTTGTCGTTGTACTTCATCTTCTTGTAATTGTCCATAATTCTGTATACGCTGATCGATTGAAACGTCGTCACCTTCATCTTCATCATCTTTAACAACATTCACGCTAAAAATGTTTTTCGAACCAGCTCTGGATGATGTCATTGTATGGAAAATATTGTTTTTAGTTTGCTCTACCATTTGTTAATGTATGCTTGGTGTAATTCATATAAAATAGATAAAACAACAAGTGATCAATTGAAAAAAAACAACAACCTGAGGCTAAATGATCACGATAGTAGAGGAAGTGTTTAGTTCTCGGTTAATATATTTCTTTTTCGATGTAAACTGATTGTCTTCAAGATGTGGTAAATGGTTGATTGTATAGTGATGAGAAATGGGGTATCAAACAATATTCAAAAAAAAAAAACCCCCTAGGAAAAGGCAGTTTTGACAAAAATGGGTTAGCTGCGTCACAAAAAGGGCACAAAGGAATGTTAAAAAGTGTCTTAACGAATTGGAGTTATTAGATAGATGAGTAACGATTAATATTTCACCTTTTTGATTGGGGGCTGGAATATTCAATGGAGAGTTGTACAACCAAAAAAAAAAAAAAAAAAAGAGAGAGAGAGAGAAGTCAGCAGTAAATGACCCAGGTGTAGCTTGAAGTGGTTAAACTTTGTTATCAGGATGATCCAAAAACCAATACAGTGGATTTATACCCTGTCAATCTGAAATTGATAACAAAAGGCGGCCAAATTGAAGCTTCTAGATTTTTTGAGGTTGAGGCGAAAAAATTGCAGCAGTTACCTAATTAGGAGATTGTAAGATCCAACTCGAGCTATCAGTTTTATTTCTTTTTGTAGTGCTTCTTGTAAATATCAGCTTTTGATGTTCGTTGTTGAGTGTATTCAAGGTAGAAAGTAGATGGCAAAATAATGTTTGGAAATAGTACCTTTAAGTGGACTTTTCTTTTTAGATCTTTATAGGTCAAAATCAATTTCAAGCAGTTCGCTTAAATGATTGCAACTCGTTTCTTCTTTGGCGAAAAGAAGAGCCTGAAAACAACCCAATATAGCAAGTCACATGATTATCTTCAAGCATTAGCCCCAAGTTTGTTATCTGTTTCGAAAGAGCACTGGTACTAAAGTATGTAATTTCATTTAGAACGGTTATCGTATTTATGCCATGGCTGGTAAGTGAAGCTTCCCCAAGGACGAATACGTTTTTAATACAAATGCAGCGTATATTTTAGACACCCCTGCAGAGAATATTTTACGAGAGAAGAAGAAGAAGCTTTATTATTTATTAAAACGGTCCGTACGATATCAGCTGTGTATAATACTCTACGGGTACATCTCATTGATAACCTCACCCCATTTCTTAATGCCGGTTTCAATCTCGTCTACATTCAAATAACTAACGCTCAATCTAACTGAACTTTGGCCCCATCCTTTCACGTCACCAGTGACTTCAAAGTTTTCACCGCTTGCTAAGATGACATCATGTTTTTTCAACTCATTTGTGATTTTATTCGAATCATAACCTTCTGGCAACGTGACCCATATGAAATAACCACCATCAAACCCTCTTGCTCTTGTACTCTTTGGAAGATATCGAGTTATGGCATTCTTTGTTACTTTGGCCCTTTTGGAATATTCTGTTCTTAGTTCATTTATAACATCATCAAGCAAACCATCTTTGAGAATAGTACCAACAATCATTGAGTTCAGTTGTGCAGGAGACCCACCACTCACATTAGCACCACCTTGACTTAATTGGTAAGCCAAATTTTCGTTCACGCTTTCCTGATATCCAAATCTTAACCCAGGAGCAATTAATTTAGAAAATGTAGCATTTGAAATGGTATTACCATATTCATTTGTATATGATTCACGATCTAAGTGTGTTAGACGTGGCAATGGAGTCGGTAAGTTGTTCAAACTTTGAGAGTAATCGAGTAAATCGTAGACATCATCGGTTATGATCAACATATCATACTGTCTTGCTAAGTCGATCAATTTTAATCTGGTTTGTAGATCGTAAGTTTCACCACCTGGGTTGGAAAAAGTTGGGATACAGTATAAGACGAACTGATAGATTTTTTTTGGAGTTTCTGAGTCTGGACTGTTGATCAATTTCAAATCATCAGGATTGGATTCTTGTTTACTATAGAATTTCAGTTTCGATTCTAATAACTCCAGATCAATCCCATTTTCAACTTCACCAATAGCAGTCATTTTACCATTAAAACCAGCATCAATGAATGTATCATTTAACAAGAAATATGTCGGAGTAATGATAAATGCTTGTTTGGTGAACCCAGTATGGGCCAACGTTGTTTGGGTTAAAATGTTCATTATACCATAACTTGCACCTCCTGTCAAATTGAAATCATTAACCTTTGACGAAGATTTATCTTTGAGCTTAAAAGATTTGTTGATAAAAGAAGAGATTTCTTGACGAACCCATTTTGCACCAGGGTCAGATCCATAAGTCAGAGGATGTCTATTATCGTTGTCGTGGTCATAATCCCGGGGATTTAGTAGCAAGGAACTTGTAGCTTTGACAATTGTTTCGTTTGGAAGAAGAGAGACTGAAGGATGGCCTCGAAAGAAGTTTATTGTCATCTCTTGAAGTGTGGTTATTGCAATTTGAGATCCTTTGTAAGAAGTGGGTTTGTTGACCTTTCTAGAGTTTTATTGTTGTGGCTTTAAAAAAATTCGTTGATCGCTTTTTATAAAGAGTTGATTTCCAATTGGTGAAACCTCCATCTCCCTTTTAAAAAAAAAGGCATGAATGCTAACATTGTGTATCGAGATGAGTTCCGTGTTAAGAGACTTTGAGGTCAAGAAACTTTTCACAACTACATGGTTGCATCTATTTATTCTATAATATTGACTGTCTGGTATTATTTATACTTTAATTGGTGAAACATCAGCTACATGCATATTCTTGAGATTACTATTCCAGAAAGTGTCTCTTGAATTACGGTAAAACATTAATTCATTCATGACTCATATCATATCATTTAGTGATCTTTATACAGTTAGTTTCTGAACATGCTCGTGGAACCCATTAGCTTCACCTCTGAATACCAGCATCTGGCGCAATATTGGATCCATTTTGTAATCCTTTATCTTGATTTTATTAATTATTTTGAAGGCATGAAACCAATATTGGGATTCAATCACAAGTTGCAATAAATCATCAACAACAAATCTTTTCTTGAAAGTCAAGTAAGGACAGTCTAAAATCAACTTAATCAAGCTATCAAGAATGAAAATATCTGGATTCGAAATAACGCCATGAACAATATACAGCATTGATTCTTCGGTGATGTAATTTCTTAGACTCTTATGAGCCCTTAATGCTTCAATCGCTAGATCAACGTTGCCCTTTTGTACTAGTTTAGCCAATATTAGATTCAAATAAAACCTTTTCAACTCAATTGACATCTTGTACTTCATACATTTTGTCAAGTTGAATTCAATCTTTCTCAATTTAGAACTAACAGTTACTTTATCTAGCAATTGTGGATAATCTGCGACTTTTAATGGTTGAACTTGAGGAATTTTGGTTAAATATTCAAAAGCTCGGTTAAACCCTCTTCTTCTAGCTTTAATCTCAACCACACATCTTCTATATCTTCTTACATGACCTAACGAAATGGACCCTTTCTTGAAAAGAATTGTATAAAGCGCTTTCAATTCCCTAATATATAAAACATCGCTGAGTAATTCAATAAGGTTTATCAATGACCCATTGTCAATATATGTTTTCTGGATGATTTTAGGGTAATGTTTTTGACAAGCTTCAATGTCCCCTAGTTCAATGGCCTTTGTGAGGAAAGTGGACAATGTTCTAGGATATAACTCGTAATTATATTGATTTGCTAAGTCTATAAGATCTGAAGCTTTAGATATATCTTCTTTATGACACAAGTGATGTATGACCAATTCGAAAGAGGCTGAACTCAGACGGTGGCCTTGTGATATTGATTTAATAATGTACTCATATGCTTTGAAAACTTTACCTGTTTGTAAATACATCGTGACCAGTAATGCCCTCGTTCCTTTAGTTTCAATGCCTTTTATAGATTCTTCAAACGAAGTCACTACCGAAGGATCCTTTTTTACTAGTAGCAGTGCAAACTTGGTGATTTGGTGTTGAAAAAGAGTATTTGAGGTGCCTGTTTGTGCTAATTGGGGTAAAACATCTATCATATTTTTAATCGTTGATTGGTTAATGTCTTGAATTTGTATCGTCTCTATGGCATTGATGAAAACAAAATCAAGCCTTGAGGTTGGTTTTATAACTGTGAGAATCTGATTGGCTATTTTTGAGAGCTCCTGCGGCGTTTTTGAGCGCAATAATGGCTTGTATATCTCGAAAGCGTCTCTGGTTTTAGATTTGGTGATCTTGCTCAATAACGTCTTCATTGTAGAATCATTACGGTCTGTGGTATTTACAACTGAGATTGTGCCTAAGTTGGAGTTTAACCTTATAAGCTTCGGCAGCGTTATGAAGCCACTCCTCACAAATACATTATTTCTTATAATTATCATATTGAGCGATATGAAGGTATGCAAAAAGTCACAATAGCTTTGCTCAAATCAGTAATGGTTATGGTTTACATAATTTTTCAATTTTTCAATTTTTCAATTTTTTTTTTTTTTTTTTCATGAAAACATCAACAACTTCCTTGAAGAATCTTATTAAAAAATTGTCCTTTTGCGCCAGATATTCACTCGCTAAAGATGCTAAGATCGTCACTAATACGCTCTACGCGTACAGTATGTCATAAATACCTCTTCCCCCCCCTTTTTTTCTTCCTTTTTAAATAGCTCTAACAGGTGGCTTTGCGCCAAATTAGATCCGTCTGGTACCAACGTCGTTGACTGGCAGTTTATTAACAAAATCAGCAATCTCAAGAGTTCAGTTCCAGAATGTCAGATACAACTCGACAACTCCAGAAACAGTTGTTACCGAAATCCAAAAACAACTTCCTTCTTTCGAAACTATAGCTGATTCCGCAAGTGGGGCTACCTCACAGGCTATTGGTGAAGCTTCTTTACAATGGGGTTACTTACAATCCATAGGTTTAGCTAAATCATGGTGGTGGCCTCCTGAATTGATTCAACATCTCATGGAAATAGTGCACGTCTCTACTGGTCTTCCATGGTGGGCCACTATTACTATTGTCACTGTTGCTGTTCGTGCTGCTTTATTCCCATTATATGTTAAGTCTTCTGATATGATGGCTAAGAACGCTAAAATCAAACCAGAACTGGACGAAATTCAATCTAAGTTGTACGGTGCTGTTGATATGGCTGAAAGTCAAACTGTTATGTTGCAACGTAAGAAATTATTGGCTAAACATGGAATCAAAAACCGTTATTTAGCTGCTCCATTGGTTCAAATTCCTTTGGCTTTGGGTTTCTTTTCTGGTATTCGTGCTATGGCCAATCATCCGGTTGATGGTTTCCAAGACCAAGGTATCCTTTGGTTTCAAGATTTGACTGCTGCTGATCCATATTTGGGTTTGCAATGTTTATCTGCTGCTGTTATTATGGGATTCATGAGATTAGGTGGTGAAACTGGTGCGCAGACTTTTTCTCCAGCAATGAAAAATTTGTTCACCGTCTTACCTTTGATTTCCATTCCTGCAACTATGTCCTTCTCATCAGGTGTTGTTCTATATTTCTTTGTCAATGGTTTGTTCTCAATACTTCAGAGTTTCTTATTGAAAAACAAATTATTTAGAAGATCATTCGGTTTAGCTGATATTGTTCCTCCAAAACCAGTTGATCCAAGTTTGCCACAAGAGGGTATGTTTGACTCTTTCAAGAAGAACATTGAGAAAGCTAGACTTCAAGCTGAAAAGAAAGCCTTGGCTAAGGCAAAAGAAGAAGAACAAAAAGAGTTGTCTGAAAAACAAAGACAAAACAGTAGAATCAAGATTGTTAAGAGATCAGATTTGAAAAAATAGATTACATAGGACTTAATTTTATCTGTATATACTGACTACTATACTACTTAAACATTTTTCGTATGAATTACGAATCTAGATTTTAAATCAAAAAACACTATATTATATTATTAAAACTGCCAAGTGAAGGGTGAAACATTAAAAGTTTGTCAGTTTGATTAACACAAATTGAAACACAGAAGAATAATAACAAATACAAAAAGGGATCAGAAGCATCAAAATCTGTACTTGGTAAAGAAAAAAAAATAATAATTAGAAAAACAAATTGTCATTAATCTGAGGTAATTGCACTTATAACTGTACTGGTATCATCATTGAATTGTTCAGAGAACACGCCGTCCGGGTTTTTAATCATTTGCTGTAAAATGTTTTGTAAAGCGCCCAGATCGCTTCCCATACTCATACCTAAACTATCATTATTTAGGAAACTCATTGAAAAGACAATAGCCAGATTGACAGCATCCATTCTATTGTTTTCAGCATGTTGTATGACCCTATTCAAATGTTCAAATAGTCTTTTCAACAAATGATAATTATGTAGTGGTAATTGACGAACAAGGTTTCTCAAATTCTCAGTCAAATCACCTTGTTTTGTAGCTAAAACAAAATCTGGCAGCAACTCAATGGTAAATAAAGTTTCAGGAAGTTCTCTTAAATATGATTTGAAGCATCCGGCCAATGTGTTAACTTCAAACCAACGATCATCTTCTAATGTGAAGTCACCGCCTTCATCAAATGCCTGCTTCAGTAAATTAATACTACCAACCGAACCGGGAATTCTATATAGACCAGTTTCATCTAATCCTCTGACTTCGATTTCCTGTAGTAGTCTTTCAACAATGGTTGGAACAAGAGTGCCCTCTCTTTCACAGATGTCCGAAATTGGAACTCCGAACACCTTTGAACTTGTTAAGCCTTTAGCATCTTTTGATAGATATGTGTATCTCTTAGCCATATTTAATGCACTAATCCAACTTTGAGCTTCTGAATTACTAGTGGCTTGGAAAGAGATTTCTTCGCCTCCGACCTCACTAACCACTTTGAAAAAGCCTTCAATATTAGAATGAACAAATAGTGGCTTAGAATTAAATAACTTAATCTGTTGATAAGGTTTAGAATGTTTGCCAACGAGATGAACATTGTTAACATCTGGTAAGTCATCTGGGTGTATAATCTTATCTGGACCGGACCAGTTACTACTAACATTGATCGAGAATGGACGTACCGATTTGAATAGACCACCAAGTCTTTTACCAACACCTGTCACTTTTGATGGAGATGGATTTTGGCGACCTTTACGTGAAGATGTGGCTGTCTGCTGAGATGTTTGGGTCTGTTCTTGTGATTCGACTTGTTGTCCCAATTCACGGTTTAGATTCATTGATGCCCTTGCTTGAGATAGCAATTGAGTTCTCTTGAAATCTCTCTCCTGATTCTCTAGAGTTTCCCTTTTCTTCAAATCCCTCTCAATCTTGGCAATTTCATTTTCGACCAATGGGCCAAACAGTCTAGTTTTTTGATTAAATTTTGGATACTCTTTGTTTTCTTTCTCTGAAACTTCTTTAACATCTTTAAAGTGAGGTTCATTTTGGTGCATCAACTTAAAAAGTATATCAAACTGTTTTTTGATAGCAGCTGAATCCGTTGGATTATTATAAGGACTCTCTATTGACGAGTTCATGTCAACGACGTTTGTGATGCAGTTGTATGTAAATCGACGTTTGTCGAAATTAATTAATTTAGAGTTTTCAATGGACATATTTGGGACAAAGTTGGATATTTCTAGTAAAATCTCAACAAACCAACCAATACATGGCGTTAGGCCATTTCTCAAATCTTCACTCAGATCATCGACATCCAATCTTGGCAATAGTTGTAATAGTTGATCAACACTTTCGATTGGTTCGTCTTTCAAAGCAGAACCAGCATAAATCCAACTAAAAGTAAAAGCACGTGACTCTGGAGAAACAATAGCCTGAGTAATAGCAGACTCAATAAATGATGGAACATGTGGCGAAACAGAGTTTTTATCAGATGATAAAAATAGATCAGCTGCATTCATTCTTAGTCTTGAAATGGTTAAAGTTTGAAGAATTGCAACCATTCTTGATGTACGAACGTCTCTTGTTATTGAAACATCAGCTATCTTTAATTTGAAGAATTTCTCCAAGTTTGAATGAACATCGAATAAGAGCTTGACTGGGGATGGGAACTTGTTTATCACTTTGTCGTCAATAGAATCGCCGTATAGATTGCTTAACCATGAATAAATGTTCAAAACCGTTAATTGTTCTTCATCTTTAGAGTTGTCCCACTTATATTTGAATAAACTAGTAAGTGATTTACTTGATTGAATCTCCAAGATCTGGAAAACATAAATCCAGTCACCAATAGTAACATTATCGAATAAGTCTTTGATGAACCAATCCAACTTATTAACAAAAACTTCAGCTTCTCTAAAATCTTTTGGCAATGCCAAGCTTTCTAAATCAACTGTATAATGTTGTTCAACATTTGGTATGTTTTTTGGAAAGAGATCAAATGGTCTATAACACTTTTTAATATAGGTCTTTCTTATTTTTTTGTATAATGAAAATAAAATATGGTAAATATCATTTAATTCATTTTTCAATTCTAAAACATCTTCGTATCTTAGTAGAGCTTCCTTCCATTCAGAAGCTATCGCATCATCTATTAGTTTCAGTAGTCCAACAAAAATGGTCTTGTTTTGTAAATTGTCGGTGAAGTCATTGTAATGATCACTCACAAGAATAGATAAAGCTTCTAGAACTCCAATTTGAATGTTACCGACAAATTTCCAATTCAATTCTGGTTCATCAATTGTCACCGCGCTATTCCAGTCAGGGAATATAGGCTCAGAGCTTTCCGCGTTGAACTTTGAAATAGATAAAGCACCAGATTTAGACCCTGTAAATCTTTTTGATAAACTCTCCAATAATGCAGATGTTGTGGAAAAACTTTTATAAGTTGAAAAGAAGGTTGACGTGTAAACACCATTATTCATCTTCAGTTTCAAGAATTGGTTGTCTAAAAGATTGGATTTCTCCAAATATGAATCAATATCTTTTTTATCGATTTTCTTTGAAAAAACATTCGAAGTTAAAACTAAAACATCAATCATTCTTTCAAAGGTACCAGCTTTAAGAACAACATTAAGTGGCTTTATCAATGAATTCAATATATTTGAGTTATCTAAAACCGCAAACACATCATCTTCGAGCTGTGTACCATCCTGGCTTGTATCAGCATTTGAATTTGAAAGACTTAGTCTATTAGAATTGGAAATTTGGCTCAATCTTTTAGAAGATGGGTTTTCCAAAACAACACTGGCAGGTCTTGATGATTTCAATTCATCTTCATTGCTTAATGACTTGAAGATCAAATCGTCATCAATATGAAAAACATCAGAGCCAATGTTGAATATATCTCTAACAGATTTCAAGAACTTATGCTGCGATTTGCTGGAAGGCAACTTTGAATTTAGTTGGTAACTTTGAGAGTCAATGTCATCAACACCAGTAACTTTTTGAAATTCCTCTGAAGATTCGTCTGGCTCAGTCTTTGTTGGGAATCCACTTGCTCCTATCAAAACATCTTGATTGAATAGTTTATAGCTTGGTGAAACCTCAGAAAATAATGTTGGCAAGTAAGATCCTGTGATTAATGGAGTTCTCGTATCATGTACTTTATGGTAGTCTGCTATAGCATCCGGTTCAATTGATAAACTCAACTGCATTACTGATTCTTGAGTCAATGGAGGAAGCTGGACATGATTTGTCAACAGATTGTATAACTGTTTAGACAACTCTGATTTATCATCTTTGTCAGATCGTTCAAATAGCGAATCATCTTGTTTAACATTCTGTAAATATTCATCCCATCTACTAAAAGACACTTTAACTCTTTGGACCCTCTTTTCACATTGTTTTAAGGTTGAGTTTTCGAAGTATTTGACAGTCAAATCACCAAAATATGGAACAACATCATTCTTCGAGTAGGTAACACCTAATCCTTGGGGAGCAATGACATGATATGATGATCTATGACTTGCCTCACTAATCATTGTTCTTCTATCCAGTTCAAAAACAACAGGTGCCCATTCAGTAGAGATGATTTTCAAGAACTTCTCTTCAACTAGCGACCATGATTTTCTTAATCTAAGAATTGTAATTGAACAGATCGTTGTAGCAATAGCCAACCAACTAACCATATCACCAATCTTGTCAAAAATACATCCAATTTCAATCCATTTAGATAATATCTGAGCTCTTTTGAATTCAGACACTTTTGAGTCAAAGCTTCCAAATAAATGGTTGACCAACAATCTACCTAAATAGTGAATGTTTGTAGAGGAGTTGAAAATCAACGGATTCAGTCTTGAATATTGAACGTTTTCCAATTCATATAACAGCGATGGATCGTTTTTTGGATTCCAATTTTTATTGAATTTCAAGTCAATTAAATTTATCTGATTAGCAAGTGTTTTTGGGTCTAATTGTAAGAAATTTTCAACGTTTGTTAAAGACAGCGAACCATTCTTATCATAAACAGCAGATCTAAACCAAGTCAACGATTTCATTTGTTCGTGTTTTTTAGGCAATGCTTTCTTCAATGACTCAGCTAAATGTTCGTCATGTTGATTAATTCCACTGATTAGCTTGTTGCATAAATCATAAATATCGTCGTCTAATAGCATACCTGGAAAATTTTCAGATATTGTGGTTATAACCAATCCTAGTCTTTGGGTTATAGCATAGTCAGTATTTGGAGTGATTGGTAATTTGGTGCTTACCCCACTTGTATTCTTATATATCCTTTGAGACGTAAAGGTGAGTGAATATTCAATAAAATATCTTAACGTTGCCTTGATATCGCCCAGCAATGGCAAGATTAGCAATAAATTATATGACAATTTATCATCTTCTAGAGTGTTAAATAAAATTGTATGGCAAATACTTTCCAAAGTACCAGAAACAATAGAGTTTGAAGCATTCAATTGAAGCTCAGGATGAGGATAAACTTCTGACAGATACTTCAATTTGATTCTGTAATTTTTCAATGGGGCTTCTTGGCCGTTTGAAAGAGTAGCTGACGAAGAAACTGAGTTGAGTGACGTTTGCGATGATGTGCTTGTAGATGAAAACGGAGTTGTTGGAGTTGTTGGGGATCTAACATCTTGGTTTCTCAGATCCGATCTCAAGTTAGCTCTTGATGCAGTGGACGATAATCTTTTTTGTCGTACACTAGATGAAGCTGAATTTGTCTGCTCCAATTGGCCTAGTTGGGGATCAAATGATTTGATGTTCAAATCACCTGGCATTTTATAAAGTGTTAAGACAGGGCCTCTTAATTCAGCTTTATAAATTCTCCAAGTATCAGAATTCGTGTTATTCCAATTCGAAATATTGCTTCCTTTATTAATCCAACCCGTTTTTATCAATGTAGAGTCGTAATTGTCATAGTTGAAAGGTTTGGTAGATGATGACGAGTTTACTTTCGTTGAGTTGAGCGAACGTGATATTGTGGAAACTGCATCGTCATTTCTATCAGTCAAAGTGACAATCGATTGAGTTTTAACGAGCGAGTTTGCAGGGCCGTCATATTTTGAAGTGCTTATTGAAGTTAGCGATTCTGATGCAGACAGGCCAGGATTTTGATTTGATGGACCTCCTTTTGAGGCAGCTGTTGGACTGCTAGATAGAGAAGAGTTTGATTTTGAAAACCTTTCACTATTGTATAGATCTGTGGATGGTCTTGGAACAGTAGCAGCCGAAGAGTTCCTTAGAAAACCAGGTTTATTATCATCGTTACTTTTGAATGTTTCACTAGATGTTGTCTTTTCCTGAGCAACGCTGTTACGTTTACTTCTGGAGCTCCACTTCATATGAGACAAGTTGCAGAAATATCTATGACTAAAGTTAGTTTAAATGTTATATTATTAGAATCAACGGGTTTGTTAAAGTTAGTCTCCACTTCTAATGGTCTCTTGAAATGAATGACGCGATATAAATGAGAGTAAAAATGAGAATCCTTGAGTTGATCTCGAGTCTTTGAGCAGAATATATTGATTATAGTGACCCAATATAAAATTTTATTCACTTTTTAAAGACTTGAGCGAGATATTTAGAATCATTTGACACGATAATTGGAGGAGAATGTTATAATCATGCAGAGATTCCAAGCGGACACGCAATGAAGACAACTAGTAACAATTGAAACCCAGAAAAAAAGGGTGATAGTATACTCACTATTCAGTTGAATCAGATGACTATTACCAAGTAACGAAATACTAAAACGATCCAGTTCAAGGTGGTGAAGTTGTAACTCTTTTTGATTTTTATTTGTTGTTCTGAAAAAAGTTCACCAAAATCTTGGACAAACTGAGACAAAACGTCACCCGGAATCAAACCTCAAAAAGTAGAATAATTCTGGAAAAATAGTAGAATGAAGCTGATTTGTAAAAACTTCGATACTTGAAGGTTGTAGATCTGCTGGCTCTCTCCTTCTCTCGCTTTTGTATGTAGTTTTATGACGAATTTTGGGTAGTTTATGAGTGGCTTGATATTTAGTGATATTTCCCGTTATATATAAAAGAATTTCCAGGAATGCTAGAATAAAGAAAAGAAAATGGACACTTGAAACTCTCAGATACATAGCAGGCTAGAAAGTCAACATATAGGAAACATTTCGTGTCTTTTGTACTGTAGTTGTGTCATTACGATTTCCATTACTGCTCCTTACTCTACTTACTTTATCTACAATTGGTTTGCTATTGTACTAATAGACCATCCATGATATCGTGAATATGGCGAGTTGAAGGTCCATTCCCAAGAAGGAGGCAGTGGAATCCCAACAAACACAAAGTATTAAACCACATCCAACCACCGCTTATTCTAAATTCCGCCTTTGTAGTGCTCCTATCCTCTTCTAAAAGAACATTCCCAAACTTCCATACGTGGGAATTTGAATTTTACGCGTCTCTTCTTAAATTGAAGATGCAAGTTACAAACAATTCAAAGGTTGTTTGTGCTGCTCTTGAAACACTTACCTCAACCTCTATGTTGAATGCAAAAGGTGAATGTTCTAGTTGTCCTTTCTAGTTTTTTTTTTTTTTTCTTATTTAGTAGAGTGTTCGACTTTCATTCCGCTTCAGGTACAAGTGTATTTATATCATTTAATTGGTGATCTCTTGAAATATCACAATTGTGCGTTGTAATGAAAACAGATAAGCTAAGCCGCAGACGTTTTGGTTCCTTAAGACCGTTTAGAATCACATCAGTGGTTAAATCAGATTTTGACTTGGTTACTGATCGGCAATGGAATGATGACCAAGAACCCTCCTATTGTCTGTTAGATGTGGGTTTAAGAAATTTACCAGCCTCGTGGAATAACAGACTCGATGGAGTTCACCTAATCTGGTGACTTCAATTCGGTCATATCTATTCCAAAAATAGTCCAATGTTGCACCACTAGTTCATTGGTACCACCTCTCTATTAATAAAATGAACCCCTTCAAGCAAAAATAAGGAACAAAACATATCTAAACGTGCTTTCTTTACATACAAACAGATGCATTTTGACGCATAACTTTCCCCTTAGTACGTCTGTGGAACAATAAAAAAGAAAACAATAACCTCAATATCTATTGATTTAATACTTATAAACTTCCTTTACTTATCTGATGTCCTCCTATACAATCATACAGTTTGATTTATTACCGTGAACATCTGTCTTTTTTAGTACTAAATCATCACTTTATAGTGGTTCGATTATGTTCTTGGTGACTTGGGTATCCGATTGACCCTTATTTCTATGTGATGTCATTGTATATGTACCAAGAAAACATCAGTTGGGACAATAGCGATATTACACCAATATTGAAATCACATCTCAAAATGAGGGACATCTATTTTTAGAGTACATTTAATAAATAAATAAATCTATAAACTCAATTCAGCAAGTTTCAAAACAGCCTCTTTAGTTTTAGCACCACCAATGAAGCCAGCAGCATGAATGAAAACACAACCTTCAACACCACTTGCCTCACTTAAAGCATCATCTCTTAAACCTCTCCATTGCTCAGGTAATGCTTTTCTACTTTCAAAACTTGAACTTGACACTGGAACGGCTGAAATTCTCCAGTTTTTACCAGAATCTTCAAACAAAACATACAATATCTCACCTTGGCTTTCATTTTGTTTTTCAAGTTCATATAAATGTTCTTTCCACGGACAGAATTGATCCAAAACCAATATTTTGCCTGATTTATGAACATTTAATCTGTTAGCAAAAGATTTTTCAACAACTTGTTTAGCTGGTAACCATGATAATCCGTAACTTCTAACAATGTTTAAAAAAGCTCTACCCATTACTTCGGTGGCAACTAGGAACTGTCTATCAAAATCTGCGTCTGTATCACTTTCATTCCAGAAAGGATTCAAGTTGGCAACAACTGAAGGCAAAGTGATTGATCTATCTTTAAATTTTGGATCTGATGGTTCATTTTCAAATTTCGCAATACCATTATCATTGGCATCAATTGATTCAATAAATTCTTTGTAAACCTTTTGGTATAAAAGATCAAGAATTGTTTCCTCTTTATTTTGAGTAACTTCGCTGATGATCTCTTTACCAAAATGTTTGTAGACTAAACCAGCAGAACTTAGCTTGGTCTTGTATTCTGGAGAGAAGGTCTCCTCAAAACCTCTTTGATGATGATCAAAGAACTTGACAGCATCGTATTTACCACCAACATCAACGACAATATCACTTTGTTCCCATTGGGCTGGATCTCTTGAACGAACTAAAGTCGAGTTTTTGAAACGTGGTAAAAGTCTTAACATGTAGACAGCCAATGATTCGTCGGCATGAAAGGAGCCACTATGAGTACAGATTCTTAAAGGAGTAGACATCTTTTGTTTTTTTGGCTCTGGAAGTTCTGACATCAACGAAACTTATCAGAAATGAAGAGCTAATTAACTAGTCTAGCGTTTGCCTTACAATCCAAAAAAAAAAAAAAAAAAATTTGTTTTCTGCTGACATAAACGATGAGCTCAGCTCTGCTTTGTAAGCAATGATCTCTGATTGGCTATAGTCCAAAACTCATGGTAGACTTTCGGTTGATGTTCCTAGTTTGCAATTCTTCAGATGAGATGTTACTAGGCTTACCTGTAAAACTTTTGTAGGATATTCTGTTTGATGAAGGGGTGAGATAGCAGAAGTTTATATTGACTTAAAACTGATTTATAGAACTTATTCGCGAATTTTGTATTCGCGGGCATTTTGGGCGTTTTGACGAAAGAGACAACAAACAAATGAGTGTTTATGATACTTTACCCAAATCGCCCAACTTGTTTGAGACTATTTTGCTTCCAAATATGACAATTGATAACAATGTGGGCCTTAGAAGGAACAGTAGAGCACGAAAAAACTCGGTAGTTCAGAAAATTGCTCAATCTATTCCAAAATCTGAGGTACGTG
This sequence comes from Wickerhamomyces bisporus, assembly GCA_024271855.1. Lineage (NCBI taxonomy): Eukaryota > Fungi > Ascomycota > Saccharomycetes > Phaffomycetales > Wickerhamomycetaceae > Wickerhamomyces > Wickerhamomyces bisporus. The sequence continues at coordinate 53,689 of JANBXE010000024.1, forward strand.
AACCATATGTTCTAATCAATCTTCTTAATATTTATGTACTAACTCTGCTTTAAGGACCATCTCTCGATTGATAATCAAAACACCACCAAGCTGCAAAGATCAAGCTCCTTCAGTGTCTCCACCTCTCCAGTAAACATATCTCAAGATGAGAAACACATTCTTCATCCCTTTAGTGAGCGTAAAAAACAACACCTCATAAATACTTACATCACTTCATTCGATTACAGCGTTGTTCCATCAGAAGAGGAGAAATTACAGATTTATGAACAGAAAAATCTCAAATATACCAAATTCTTGGAAGCGTGTCAATTTAGACAAAATAACTACACTGAATTGATAGAAAGGTCAACAAAGATTATTGATACTTTGAAAGACCTAACTGTGAAGTATGATAATGTTATCAAAGAAACCTACGAATTTCAATCGCATTCGGATTCATTGATAGAAGAGCGAAAGAAGTATGTAACTTTGAATGATGAGTTAAAATCGGGTTTACAGTATTACGAATTTCTGGATACATTCACGAGAAAGTTGAATAATCCAAGTCCAAACATTGTCAGAAAGGATTCGTTCAGGAAAATGTTGGAACAACTTGATCAATGCATAGCTTTTATCGAAAATCATAAAGATCATAAAGATGCAGAACCATTTGAGAGAAGGTTCAAACAATGTTTAACCAGATCTTTAACATTGATCAGAAACTACGTCATAAACAATTTGAAAACAATCAGAGATAATATTACATCTAAATTAGCTGCTACAACTTCCAGCTCTGTGACACAGGAAGCCTTATTATATACCAGGTTTGCTTCTGATGCTGAGTACTTATCATCTGTGACTTCAGAGTTGTGTCAACGAGCTGAAAATAATGAAGAGTATGAAGGTTTGTTGAATGACTGTTATAATTTTTATTTTGATATCAGATACAAGCTTTTATATAATAATATTAGAGACAGTTTAAAAGCCTCAACGCCGGAAACTAAAACACTGGTTCAATTGATACAGGGGAACATATCATATTTTAACAAGATTTTCCAAGATGAAAGAGATCTATTTTTCAAAATCTTCACTACTGATGATAAGCGTGCATTGACAAAATGGTTTGAGCGATTATCAGAACCTTTATATGACACCTTAAGATATGCGATACTAAAAGAACAATCCATAACTCCTTTATGTGAAGCTGCAACCTTGCTGGATAAATACTACGAATACGAAGAAGAAAATGAGTTTGAAAACCAGATAGATACACAAGGCACAAACTCTAATGATGTTGACTATGCTACAATTTTCCATCCGATATTACAAGATATCCAATCCAGGCTGATTTTCAGAGCTCAAATATATGTTCAAGATAACATTGTTAATTATAAACCCACATTAAAGGATTTCCAAATTTCATCTAGAAGAAGATCTAAATCTCAAAATGATCCATCCGATGATATTGATGATACACCATTTATTGTATCTGATGCAAATGAAACTGGCCTAAGTGGATGGTATCCTCCACTCAGTAAAGGTGTTTCGTTGCTCTCTAAGATTTATCAACTGGTTTCTTCTTCGGTTTTCGATGATTTAGCACATTCTATTTTGCATGAATGTATACTCTCTGTTAAAACAGCATTTAAGCTGGCCAATCAGTCCATTGGGTCATTAGACTCAAACTTGTTCATCTTAAAGAATCTGTTGATGTTAAAGAGTCATATCCAGACTTTTGATATTGAATACGTTAGTAATGAGACCTTTGTTGATTTTTCTGGTATTGGTGATATCATTCAAAAGCTCAGAAACGGCTCAAATGTGATGAATGATGGTGGATTTTTGGAGCTTGTTCGGGATGCTGCGCCTAAGGTAGTCAGCAACATGTTCGATGCTAGAAATGAATTAGCTACGGAGTTGAGAAACATTGTTCATGCATTCACTGAAGATGCAGTAAATCAGATTATTGTTCCTATCACTAAATCAAACCCCGAAACTGCAGAAGATGATGTCAAAAAGTTCATGGGGAATATTGAGAGCTCTATACCTCATCTCAAAAACGAAATTTGTCTTTTCATTAGTGATCAATCTGTTGTCACTGCTTTGATTGATGGTATCCAGGTAAGTCCTGCTTATTTTATTGTTAACCTTTACCGTACTAACCCTTTTTAACAGGACCTTGTCATTCAAGCATACGAAAACTATTATAGCGAGCTCATTAGTAATTCGCAATCTGCCAATATCATTGATGTTGATACTCTTATCTCATTTGTTGGTGCAATCATAGGGCAAATCTTCGATGAAGCAGAGCTGCAACGGATCGAAGCCTTAAGTCTGGATGACAATGGTGATGATAATGATCTACAAATATCACTTTGAATCCATATTATTACTCTATTAGGTTGCAGTTGTAATTCTTTTTTTTTTTTTTCCATTATCGATGAATATACATCTTTGATAGAGAAATAAAAACGTATTTAGTTAAATATCCACCTTTTTGTTGAAAAATGAATCGAAACGTTCCATATCATAAATGTTTATTTCATACAAATACTAATTTTTTACGGCAGGCTCGACGCATCATGCTTTTTTCTTTATTCAATTTTCTGGACACAATAAGCAACGATCCTAGTTCTACTTATAATCGACAAATAAATCCTCTTCGATTACGAGACATTAGCAAACAAAGAGCTTGCTGAATAAGTCAGGTACTGAGAAACCTAAACATTGATGTATATAGGTAGTTTTATTATTTATAATGGCCCTATGCTCAAAATCCTTTCTTGAATATTGAGAAACATTATTAAAGATCATAGGTGTGAATTTGCATTTGTTGCAGCTCAATAAAAAATAGACGCGTAAGAAAATTCCGAATCTACTAAAACTTCACTAAAAAACTCCACTAATAACGTCATGGAGGTACTACTGCAAAAGGTACTCCCTTTTGGCGAGGCCTACAAAGTACTTCATTTCCAATCAAATTCCCGGGAAACCCATCCATTGGTTTCGCAACAATCCTCCAACCCCAATCTCAAAACCATCAAAATTGAGCATTTCGTCACAGTTCTTCACAATGATATCATCTTTTTTGGCCTAGAAATATTTATATATATTACTATAGATCATTCTAAATGTACTACCGAAAAGTTGCTATTTGTTTCGAAAGCTGACACGACCGGTCTCAACCATTCAAAAGTCAATATTGGAGAACTAACCCAATTGATAATTCAGTATTTAATTAAACTGCCTATTGACCATTATTTACAGAATGTGATACCAAAAGATAGTACCAGCGTGAAATACTCCAAGGAGCTAATTACGAAGTACACTTCCACTAAAGAATCATTAAACATTCTTTTAAAAAGACACCAAGGAACTCTACCAGTACCAGAACAAATCAAACCTTATAGTATAACCAATTATCCATCAACCATCATTGTTAAAATTGCATTATTCACAAGAGCAGAACCACAATATCTATTTCCTAACTCAAGTAAATACCCTCAGAAGCATATTCTTGGAGGTGACGGATTATTAAAATGGTGGTTGAAATCATTAGACAAAATCTGCTCTAACACATTTGTCACATCTTCAACGATCGCAAAGCTACAGATCCCAGCTGAAGACCCAAAGATAATTCAGAGATACCTCAATAGCCTGGATTTCTCAAAATGGTCAGTTGGTGATATATTTGGTGGTTCAGATGAGGATATAGCAGTTTTCAAGGTCCCTGTCTTTCCAGATGATCCAAAGGCTAGGTTTTTGGAGCATTTGGTTGTTGAAAATAGAGTCCGCAAAATTTCATTAAAGCAGTTCTGGGAAGAATTGCAAGCAAGACAAGAATTTAGACTCGGTGTCACTGTTTCTGTTATCGGGATTGAAGGTGAGTTGAAAGAATGGAGTTCTATAAAGGAAAATGGATTAGTGTTATCTCGTAAACATTTCAAGAAACTGAAGAATTACATCACTGGGGAAGATTACAGTACAGAAGATGGTGCTACTGAAGCTGCAAAAAATGTTCTAGACTATCTTGAAAACAGATTAGGTGTAGATATACAGAGTATCCAAGGCGAATATGTCAAGACAACCACAGCTCCAGTTCAGACTTTACCAGTTAAAAGACTGGCTGTTAATAATTTGAACACATTAGTTAGAAAGAAAGTAAAGAAGTAATGAATAAATCTCAGGGTATAGTTCTTGTTTCCTCTGACAATATACGTATGTATATACATATATATACACGATAAAATTAAGCTAGAGATTTGAGTAGTTTTTTTGGTGACAGCTATGATAATTATGTAATATTGCTACATATCCGCGAATATTTCCTTTTATGATATGCCGCGAATCCGTTCTGTCGAAGAAACAAAAAATAGAAATTCTTGTTTGAAATTCATTAAAATACTGGAAAACTCACATTTTTGGCCAAAGGAAATTCTCTTTGTGGTTTTGATTTATCTGTGGAATTTAGATCTTTGTCTTTAACTTTGTTGTTACTTTTAAATATCTCATAAAATCCCAGACACATCAGCTTGTAAACTCATTTCTTTCCGTTTTGTTTTTGCCCTCCACTATTGTTTTTTTAGTCCATCGACATGGCTTCTTTAGAAGATTTGATTCCTACTGTCAATAAATTACAAGACGTCACATATGATGCTGGTATTGACTCATTAGACTTGCCAATCTTATCCATTATTGGATCACAATCCTCTGGTAAATCGTCGATCTTAGAGACTATTGTGGGCAAAGACTTCCTTCCAAGAGGTACTGGTATAGTTACTAGAAGACCTCTAGTCTTGCAATTGATCAATATTTCTGAAGATTCTCCATTGATCCATAACTATACACAACAAACTCAGGCAAACAGCCATTCTTCGAGCACTCAATCTACTCCAGAACCACATGTTCAAGAATTCACCTTGGAAGATCATTTGAGACAACAGCAAGGTTTTAAACCAGAAATTGCTAATGAATGGGGTGAGTTTCTACATATTCCAAATCGCCGTTTTTATAACTTTCATGATATTAGAAAGGAGATAGAGAACGAAACTTCAAGAATTGCAGGAAAAAATAAAGGTATATCAAGAATTCCAATTAATTTGAAGATCTATTCACCAAAAGTTTTGAACTTAACATTAGTCGATTTGCCAGGTATCACAAAAGTTCCAATTGGCGATCAACCAACCGATATTGAAAAACAGATCAGAAACTTGATTTTAGAGTATGTTGCTAAACCGAATTGTATAATATTGGCAGTATCTCCTGCCAATGTTGATTTGGTTAATTCAGAATCTTTGAAATTAGCAAGACAAGTGGATCCTCAAGGTAAAAGAACCATTGGTATTTTATCCAAATTAGATTTAATGGACCATGGTACCAACGCATTAGATATTCTCTCTGGTAAAGTTTACCCTTTAAAATTAGGATTTGTTGGTGTTGTTAATAGATCTCAACAAGATATTATTCAAAACAAATCAGTCGAGGAAGGCTTATCTGATGAAGAAGAATTCTTCAGAAGCCATAATGTTTACAGAACCATCTCAAATAGATGCGGAACGAAATATCTTGCCAAACTATTGAATCAAACTTTAATGTCGCATATAAGAGAGAAATTACCAGATATAAAGGCAAGATTAAACACTTTAATGGGACAAACAGAACAAGAGCTAGCTTCATATGGCGGTCTGGGTACATTCAGAAAAGAAGACCGTGGTGCTTTGATTCTGAAATTAATGACCAAATTTGCTACTAACTTTGTTAGTTCAATCGAAGGTACTTCGCTAGAAATAAACACCAAGGAGTTATGTGGTGGTGCTAGAATTTACTATATCTATAATGATGTTTTGGGTCACTCATTGGGCTCGATTCAACCAACAGCAAACCTATCGACTAACGATATAAGAACCGCAATTAGAAACTCAACTGGTCCTAGACCATCATTATTCGTTCCAGAACTGGCATTTGATCTTTTGGTCAAACCACAAATTAAATTATTAGAAGCTCCATCCCACCGTTGTGTTGAATTGGTATATGAAGAATTAATGAAAATTTGCCATAATTGTGGGTCTCCCGAATTAGCAAGATATCCAAAATTGCAACAAAGATTAATTGAGGTTATCAGTGACTTATTGCGTGAAAGATTGGGTCCTACTATTTCATATGTTGAAAGTTTGATTGAAATCCATAGATCATATATTAATACCAATCACCCTGGTTTTGTTGGTGCAGCAGCTGCTATGGCTAGTGTCGTTGAAGACAGACAAAAGCTCAATCGTCCTGAAAAGAAAGAAACAAAGATTATTAAACCGAAAGTCGTTGAAACAAGTACAAATGGTTCTGCAATCGTATCAACTTTGTCTCAATCAAATGGTGATGACAGCATTGATTCGATTGAATCTGATAATGCAGGTGATTCTACAAATCAAACAACACAATACATTTCTACACAACATCCAAATGAATCTAAAGACTCTTTCTTAAACTTCTTTTTTGGTAAAGACCAACCAGGCCAGCAACAATCACAACAATCACAATTCCAAACCAAAATTAATGGGCATTCAAGAAAACCAAGTAAGTTGAATAAAGCATTAGATGAATTAACGATAAGCAACGGATTTGAAAATGCATTTACGCAATCTCATCCAAGTCAACCGCTACAGGAACTTTCATTAGAGGAAGAAGAACCAATTTTAAGCGAACGTGAACAGTTAGAGTGCGAGTTAATTAAAAGATTAATCACTTCGTATTTTGGAATTGTTAGAGAGATGATTCAAGATCAAGTTCCAAAGGCAATCATGTGTTTACTAGTTAATTTCTGTAAAGAAAGTGTTCAAAATAGACTAGTTACCAGATTATATCAGGAACATTTGTTTGAGGAATTACTATTGGAAGATGAAAATTTGGCACAAGAGAGAGAAAAATGTTCTAAATTGTTAGGAACTTACAAAGAAGCTTCTAAGATTATCAATGATGTCTTATGAACTCACATATATCTATCATATACCATTTTACCCTATAAATAGCGCTTTTCATTTAGCTCGAGTTGACGTAGTCTTGCCAATCTTTTATCGAGAACCGGATTTTACCCAATTAGATTAGTTCCGGCTCATCTCAAATTTTTTGTAATAAAGAAAAATTTATATCTTAAAATTTGCCTTAGAAATTTTGACATCTAAAATAGTTGATTTATCAGAAATTTATCGAAAATGGTAAGCAGATATTTATGGTTTCTTTTCGATGACTACTAACCTCTTTTTTCCAGAAAATCAAAACGATCAGTCGATCCTCAGATAACTACGTCCCCGTACGTAATACACAAGAATCAAACCTACCTAGAAATCTAAATCCGGAACTACATCCCTTTGAGAGAGCACGTGAATATAGCAAAGCATTAACAGCTACTAAGTTGGAGCGTATGTTTGCTAAACCATTTGTTGGACAGTTAGGAAATGGGCATAGAGATGGTATTTACACGATCAGTAAGAATTTCAAAGTATTGAATAAACTTGCTACCGGTTCGGGAGATGGTGTTATCAAATATTGGGATTTGACTACTTCTACAGAATTGGCGAGTTTTAAAGCACATTATGGACAAGTTACTGGTACTTCAGTGACACCTTCTGGGCAGTTGTTGTCAAGTGGTGACGATAAAACAGTCAAACTATGGAGTGTTAATACAGATGATTATGAAGGAGAAGACGATACTAAAATAAGTAAGAAAGGGTTACTAAAAACATATTTGGGTGAACATGCTTTCACCAGTTTGGACCATCATAGAGACGAGGCAACTTTTGTTACTGCTGGTGCGAATATTGAGTTATGGGACGAGACTAGATCAAGACCAATATCGAACTTATCATGGGGCGCTGAAAACATTAACAAAGTTAGATTCAATAAAACAGAAACATCTATTCTAGCCTCAACAGGCTCTGATAACTCTGTTGTGCTATACGATATTAGAACAAACTCGCCAACGCAAAAAATAGTCCAAACAATGAGAACCAATGCTATTGAATGGAATCCAATTGAAGCTTTCAATTTTGTCACTGCTAGTGAAGACCATAATCTGTATTACTATGACATGAGATATATGAAGAGGGCAATGAACGTTTTCAAGGATCATGTTGCTGCTGTTCTTGATCTTGATTTCTCTCCAACAGGTCAAGAAATAGTGAGTGGTTCATATGATAAAACTGTTAGAATTTGGAAAATAAGAGAAGGACATTCAAGAGACATTTACCATACTAAAAGAATGCAGCATGTTTTCCAGGTTAAATTCTCAATGGATTCTAAATACATACTAAGTGGATCTGATGATGGTAATGTTAGATTATGGAGATCTAAGGCTTCTGAACGTGCAAGTGTTAAATCTGCTAAAGAAAGAACCAAACTAGAATACGATGAAGCATTGAAAGAAAGATTTAAACACATGCCTGAAATCAGAAGAATCGCCAGACATAGACATGTTCCTATCGTTGTCAAAAAAGCTAAGGAAATTAAAGACATTGAGATGAAATCAATTAAGAGAAGAGAAGAAAATGAAAGAAGACATTCCAAGCCTGGCTCAAAACCATATGTTTCTGAGAGAGAGAAGCAAATCGTTGGAACGGTTTTCAAAAGTGATGAAACCAAAAAAGATAAAAACAACTAATACATTTTTCAGTCTTAGAACATCCAATATTCGTAAAACTAATACCATTATACACACACACACACACACACAAACACGCAGATATTAGAGATGATATGATCTTCATTTTGTTTTGAATTCTCTTCATAAAAAAAACTTCTATAATTAATTAAGCTTCTCAACATTGAAGCAAGGAAAAAAAATGTAACGATCGAATCAATGAACCAGCATCGAATGAGTTTTTTTTGATAATAGTGTCATAGGTTTATATCTAGAACTAACCCAACATCTTCAACATTCTCTTTGGCCAAATCTTCTAAAAATGGAATAATATCTAGTAATTCATTGTCATGTGCATCCGAGAACCAGCTCGAAATTGGAATGGCATGTTGTGGATGAAAAACATATGAAGCTGGTGAGTTATCCAATATTATCAAATCACCTAAGGGTCTCCCAATCTGTGACAAGTTCTTGATGTAATTACCTTGATAGTTATAACATGAATCTCTGAATAATCTATGGTGAACGGAATTATGAATGTCTAATGCATCCAATAAAGGATCACCATACCTTGAAACACTAGCAGTGAAAACAACCACCTCGTACAATTCACCAACTCTCTTCATAAACTCATCAACTCCAGGTCTTTTTATAACATAAACATTATGAAGTTGATTATCAATATCAACTGGGATAACAAAGTCTGCTTGTCTTAAATATTTGAAAGAAGAATGAACCAAAGTCTCATCTAAATCTAAAATTAGGCACTTTCTATTTTTCAAATGGTTTGGAGCAGGATTTAGTAACCAGCCAGAACTTGCGTGTGCTTGACCAGGTTGTAATCTTGTTAAATCAAAAAAATCATCATCGTTTCCATCGGCGTCTATTACTTCAGCATCTTCATCCGACTCTTGAGAAGGCTCCGATGAGGAGTCATTGTGACTGTATTTATCGATCAACACACTTGATGTAGCATGATCATTTTGGATTGTATCTTCATTTCCTGTTTCCACAGTGCTATCAGTAGCTTCATATACGGTTACATCAGTCTTTGTATTTTGTTGATTGTTCTGTAGTTGTTGTGATGGAACATCATAGTCTCGCTTTGGAGAATGACTCGACTTTGATTGCTGCTTATTCATTTTTCGTGGAGTATTTTCAGTTTGAGCTGATGAATCGGAACGCAAAGGGGCAGCAACTTTTTTAGAGCTATATTGGGTTTTTGAAAGATCTTTACTTTTTAATTTAGTTTGGTAATTGGTGTTATTTGATGAATGTGGTTCCTCAGATGCTCCTGAACAACAAAATATTTCTAAGAAACTTCCCATAATTTGCAAAGTCTATAACACAATAGTAATAATAAGTTTAACACACAAAACGGACGTCACAGTAAAAATCAATGTTCTTTTTCTCTAATCTATTCTTTTTTTTTGATTTCTATTCCTTTCTAGTCTTAATTTTCCTCCTCTTTATATAAACATCTGAATCTTTAAAACTGGGATTATAACTTTATTATGACTATTGAAAACTAGAGAATTAAAAAGAACAATAAATATTGAAACTGTGAAAACTTTGGAGAGTTTGAGAAGCAGTGAATGAACGGTAAATCTTTTTTTGTCTTTATGTTAATATTTCAATGAAATATTCAGCATGCAAAATTCCAAGCTTATCTTTAATTATTGCTGAACAGCTAAGATCTACTTTCTGAGTCACCAATTTTTAGATAACGTACTAAAAAGAACAACACTCAACAACAAAATAGTTGAACAAAAATCCTTAGAAGTTGAAAAAAAGTTCACCTCAGAAAATTTTTAGCAGTAATAAGCCTTAAAACCAGTTTTAAACTGATGTTCACAAAGATTTTTCTCTTCCTTTCTCTTTGGTAAGGTTTGCCTCTTTTGCCTCTGCGAAATTTTCAAACTTTTTTTGTGGACGTTCCGCGAATGAAAAAAATTACCGAATATAGTAAACTTCTATTTTGGGATATTTCTAGCTTTGTTTTTGTCTGAACCGTTCACCTTTCTTTGTTGAAATTTTTTTGATAGATCCAGAGATGATCTTGGTATATCTATATATATTTGACTGTCATTACTCGGACTAACCATTCTCAGGAGATTTTCATGATGTGACTCGGATTAAAACAGCCCTAAAACAGCATCACCTCGATTCTCTTTTTCTTTACCCTCGGAAATGACGCTTTTTTTTACCATGCGAAAGACTGAAGTGAAGTGAAGTGAAGTGAACTCACCACAGTAATTTAGTTGAAATCATCATCTATAATGAAACAATTCGATACTCCCATCAATCCATTTTCCCCAACGCTTCAGAAACAAAATCTTTTCCAAGACGTACCAAACTTGAAGCAAAATCAGCCAAGTTCAAATGGTTATTCCTCAAGCTTTAGACCATCGCAGTCAGCAACAACAACATCAATAAATATCAATGATAAAGAAACCAAAACACGCGAGTTAAATCAAAGCGACGAAGCTGTCGACTGGTCTCTTCCTGAAATATCCACGATAGAGAATAGACTGGTTAATAAAGAATTAGTGACTAAGAGAGTACTGATAAATTTCATCTTATTTTTCGTTATAAGACTAATGAATAAGATTTTTAGTTTGATTATTCAAAAATATGAAATTTTTATTCAATTTTTCTATGATTATAGTCAGATCACTTCTATAATCTACAAACTGTTACAATTTCTATTCGCTTGGAATATTCTTAGTGGATTATATAAAGTTTTCAAACCACAAGATGATTTCAAGGATTTGAATCTAACACCTCAGCAAAGAGAGCTTCTGGGTTTACCACAATTGACATTAACTAAGCTTGAACCTACTACTTCAACAACTTCAACAGTGTCGTTATCACCAATAAAACCAACAACAACAATAGTGATCCCACCAAAACAGCAACAAAATCAAGAATCGAAATTCAATGGAAATGGATCAATCGTTAAAACACCTACTAAAGCACATAAGACACCTATTGCATCCCCAATGTCATCACCATCACCATTGAAAAAATCACTATCTTCAAAAAAATCAATTAACACATTGGATTTGAAATCTAAACCTTCAATCGCATCAAATTTGAGAAAGATCGAAGTCTCCACCCCAACATATATTCCGTCTCCAAAATATTACTACAGAATGGATTCGCCAAGTAGAACAAGAAGAATTTAGGAACACACATTTTACAAAAGCACTAAAAATTAATTCAAAATTCTATAGCATTTTTCCATCGAATGGAAAAATATCTTTAATCTTCTAGCATTATCATTATATAAAGAAAGGTGTAGAAATCTATTCAAGATCCCAATAACCAGGAAATAAGTAGTGCATTTTTTCCAGTAATTCTCTCTTGACGCCATGAGGAGCAGTACTGACACTGTTCTTCATGGTACCTTTCAAATCATTACCAATATTACCGTTTTCAATTTCGACTTCTAATCTGTTGATGATTTCAATAGCCAACTGATTAGCATTAGCACTGTTGGCTTTCAAATTACCAACAACAGTTTCAACGGTGACTGGTTCTTCTTCCTCTCTCCAAGCATCGTAATCAGTGGACATACAGATCATTTGGTAAGAGATTTCAGCTTCTCTTGCCAATTTAGCTTCAGGTAAAACACTCATGTTGATAACGGAACCACCCCAAGATTGGTATAATCTTGATTCAGCTCTAGTACTAAAAGCAGGGCCTTCCATGCAAACGACGGTCAAATCTTGACCATCTAACTGTTTGGAGTGTAATTTGTTGCCATTTTTTTCCAAAACATGAGAGAATTCACTTAAGATAGCGCTTAATTTTGGGTCAAATGGTTCACCAAATCCAGCATGAGCAACGAATCCTCTTTCAAAAAAAGTATGCTTTCTGATTCCTTTTGTTCTATCAATGATTTGATTTGGAATTACAAAATCTCTAGGTGGGATGTTTTGTTGCAATGAACCAACAGCACTGAATGCTATGATGACTTTGACACCAAGAGATTTCAAAGCAGCGATATTTGCGACGGCTGGAACATCAGTTGGTAATAAATCATGATGAATACCATGTCTAGCTAAAAATGCAACGTTGAAACCTGAAGCTGTTTTAGAGACAGTGATAGAAGATGATGGAGCACCCCATGGAGTAGAGATGGTTAAACGTGCTACTGGAGTAAGTGAATCTAGGTGGTAAAGACCAGTACCTCCAATAATCCCCAATTCGATTGGTTCGTTAAAAGTGGCTGGTAGTTTGGTGGTGGAAACAGTTTCTCTGTGAACGGACATTTGCAATCTTTTGGTGAGACTGGTCAGTGGTTTTTGAAGATTAACAAAACGAACTATTTTGGATGAATGTTTTAAGTTAGGCTTTAATAGTTTTTTCAATGTGTCGGAAATTTTTTTTTTTTTTTTCTTTTGGCTTTTTACGCATGTGTTTTAAATTGAAAGCCATAGCTTTTATAAAAGCTAGTGTGTTTCGAACTAGCAATACAAAAGTGGAGGTAATAGATACGTTAATATACTCTATTCAAAAGCTCTATTTACATTTCTCTGAACAAATTTTCATCGATAAATTCACCTTTTCTGCTTTTTAAAATGGGACTCGCATAAAGATAAAGACACCATTAGTAATTAACTGGCATCAGATAACTTTTATATATACAAGCAATAACCAGTCCCCCTCAGACATGAAAGAAGATAGACTAAACAAATCAGATAGTGAATCCAAATCCAGCCATACACGTTTTATATTGTCCTATCAAAGAATCACATTTCCCAGATTCTTGACCGTTTAATAATAAGCACTCATCCCTGCTTGATTTCTCGTCCTTGCAAACACAACAAGGTTTTGGTTTCGATTGTTGAGGTTGTTTCTGTTCGGTGTTGCTGGCTTCTGTCATTTCTTTCCTTTTTGAATGGCTTGTGAATGGCTTCTTCGACTATTAACGTATGGAAAAGAAGGTAAAATGAAAGAAAAGTCTGTTAAAATTTGTGGCATTACCAACATTGGATTATGTCATTCTCACGTGACGCCCCACATAAATCCTCAGCAATCCTAAAGAATCTAAGAAGCCTGGATTCTCTAATTTTACCATCTGGGAGCAACCAACAAGGGCCCTTTGAGTGTTAGAGTTTCTAGTGCTTTGATTCTCGCCACAACCTCCCCAAGAATTCACAAAAATCATCAAAACTGGCCAATTCTCGTCGCTGATTGGCTCAAAATTATGTTACTTCGCAAGGTTTTTCCGAAAGTCATTGCAGAAGCTCCAACCGAAAACAAAATGAATTGCGTATAAAAGCTCAAAGAATCCCTTTGAAAAATAGACACTGCCTTTGTTTTTACCTCTACCTTTCAAACAACTGCCCTAATTGAATAATATAAAATGTCCTCCTACGTCACTTTAAACAATGGTCTAAAAGCTCCAAAGATTGGGCTAGGTTTATGGAAGATTCCTAAAGCTGTTGCAGCCGATCAAGTTGTCAACGCCATCAAGTTGGGTTACAGAGCCTTCGATGGTGCTGCTGATTACGGTAATGAAAAAGAAGTCGGAGACGGTATCAAAAGAGCAATTGAAGAAAAATTAGTCAAAAGAGAAGAATTATTCATCATTTCTAAACTTTGGAACTCTTTCCACCATCCAGATCATGTTAAAATTGGTTTAGAAAAAACTTTGTCAGATTTGGGCTTGGATTACATTGATTTATACTATATTCATTTCCCAATCTCTCAAAAATTCATTCCTGTCGAAGAATCTTATCCACCAGGTTTTGGTAACACTGGAAAATATGAATTAGCTAACGTTCCACTAGCTGATACTTACAAAGCATTAGAAAAATTCGTTGAAGCTGGTAAAATCAAATCATTAGGTATTTCCAATTTCAGCGGTGCTTTGATTCAAGATTTACTAAACTCTGTTACAATCAAACCAGTTGCTTTACAAATTGAACATCATCCATACTTAGTTCAACCAAAATTGATTGAATATGCTCAAAGCCAAGGATTATGGGTTGTTGCTTATTCTTCATTCGGTCCTCAATCATTTATTGAATTGGGTAACGAGACAGCTGCAACTACACCAAGATTATTCGAACATGAATCTATCACCACAATTGCTTCAAAGCATGGAAAATCACCATCTCAAATTTTATTAAGATGGGCTACCCAAAGAGGTTTAGGTGTTATTCCAAAATCATCAAACAAAGAAAGATTGTTAGATAACTTGACTGTTGAAGACTTTGATTTATCAGAAGAAGAAATAAAACAAATTAGTGGTTTAGATATTGGTTTAAGATTCAACGATCCATGGACTTGGTTAGATGCTAAAATTCCAATCTTTATTTAAGATATAGAGAACGAGATTTTCGTTGTATAGACAGACAGATCATGAAATACCTAATAAACCTTTAAGTTTTCTATTTTCGGTTCATAAACAAAATGCTAAAAATTCTCGATACTTTATGAAGACCCTTCTTTTTGGAGCATTATGGGAATCCGAAAATCACATTAAACCGGTGAAATGACTCTCGAATCAGTGTGCTCTCATCAATAGAGAAGATACGGGAAAAGAGCACGCTTCAATCTCATCAAAAAGATCACAGAACCTTCAACCATTAAGAGTAGAAAATGTGTTGCAAATATACTTCTTCCTTATTCTAGATTAAGAAAGGTTGCGAGCGTTCGGAATGAAGCAGCAAGTATCATAACCTTTCTTTATCCGGTAATTATAAGGTGCCTTTATTTAAGTACTTCTCAGCTTGAGAACACCTAAAAAAAGAAGCCTGTTTTCGTTCAGAATAGTCATTTTGCCTTTAAATATACGATATACAACTATTGATATCTAAACTATAAAAGATTCAAGGAAAAAATTGAATTTTTACGTAGCTCCTCAAAAAAAAAAAAAAAAAAAAAAAAGAACACAGAATGTTTTTGACACAGAATGTTTTTGGCACATAAACTTAATGAAAAATATTCCTTTAGTGCAACCAAAACTAATGTTGGGGATCAACACTATTATTGAAGTGTAATATTCCATGTGAAGATTTAAATTGGAGTAAATCTGTGCCGAGCTTTGGTCTAGTTTGAACTTCAGAAAAGAGTCTGGCATTTAGTAAAAGTTAGTATAAACGATTTCTACGAATATAAGTAAATATGGCGATTGATAATGTTCGTTAATGCTTCAAACGATTAGACGTATCGTAAAGTTAATATACACATAAAAACATTTCTATTGGGCAAGTTATTTGAATATTTTCAAATTTATAAACATTAACAAAATTATAATTAAATAAATCTCATTTATATAATTATAATTACTATATAATTTGTGATTTTTATATTATTTTCGGTAATATCATTATGAACTGATTAAGAAATATATTGTGGTTAAATTAATAACACAAAAACCCACGAAAGACATAATTATAACAGATAGTAGAGATATATAAACAATAAGAGAAGTATACAGAGTCTTTATTGGTAATATCAGTATCATTTATACAATTTAAAAACTCTCTACCAATAACTAGTAAAGCAAATCAGAGCAATAAGAGGAAGAGAGCACTTTGTTCGTTAGACGAGAAACGGAGATCATTTCTAGTTGATATACTTGACGTATATGTCTAGATTTTGTGTTGACAATTAAATTCACCTTTGTATTGAACAAGAAGCAAAAAACGCGAATTTTCCAATAATAAAAAAAAAAAAAATTGAAAACACGTCAACTTCCACAACAAAACAACCTTTTTGATTCATTCAGGCTAAAGAAAAAATGAAAGGGAATTTGTTTACCTTTGCGTTATTATCACTATTGTCGCTTTATGTTTCCGCCCATAACGTGCTGCTTCCTGCTAGTGGCAGAAGATGTTTCTATGAGAATTTGAAAAAAGGCGATGAATTGGCTGTCAGTTTCCAATTTGGTAACAGGGATGCTCGTGCAAGCCAGCAATTAGAAGGTGATTTTTGGATCACTTCTCCAAGTGGAAGAATTTTAAAACAGGAATCAGATGTTTCCCATGGTGATATCTCCATTAAAGCCTCTGACAAAGGGAAGTACGGTTACTGTTTCTCTAATGAGAAATCATCGATTGATACAAAAGACGTCTCTTTCAATATCCATGGTGTTGTCTATGTTGACGTCAATGATCCAGACAATGACAGTTTAGATTCTGCTGTTAGAAGACTAGGAATCCTTACCTCTGAAGTGAAGAATGAACAAGGGTACATTGTTGTTCGTGAGAGAACCCATAGAAACACTGCTGAATCTACCAATGATCGTGTTAAATGGTGGTCAATTTTCCAATTGATCATTGTTGCTGCTAACTCTATCTTTCAAATCTATTACTTGAGAAGATTTTTTGAAGTAAAGAGCGTTATCTAACCCAATCTTTGTACATTACCAAACAAAACTAAACTTTTAAAACTAGTTGTTCTTCTTTAATATAGTTGTAGATTTCGCTTTCACAGAACGATTTCGCGAATTTTGCCCTTTCAGAAAATCTCAGCAACTAAAAAAAAACATGAATTGCTAAAAATTACCATAGTGATAATCAAGCTGAGGCATAAATCTTGGTGAAATTGATACTTCTATAAGCACAAATACCTGAAGATTCGTCAATCATCATTATGAAATTTTACATCGATGATCTGCCTGTTCTATTTCCCTATCCGAGGATATATCCTGAACAATATGCTTATATGTCTGATATCAAGAAAACGTTAGATGTTGGAGGAAACAGTATACTGGAAATGCCCTCAGGAACAGGTAAGACTGTTTCTCTATTATCATTGACTGTTGCTTATCAAATGCATTATCCTGAACGTAGGAAGATCATCTATTGTTCCCGTACAATGTCAGAAATTGAAAAAGCATTGATTGAATTACATAATTTGATGGAGTATAGATCCAAAGAATTGGGATATGCTGAAGATTTTAGAGGTCTTGGTTTGACTTCAAGAAAAAACTTGTGTCTTCACCCAACCGTTAGTAAAGAAAGAAAAGGTACTATTGTTGATGAGAAGTGCAGGAGAATGACTTCGGGTGCTGCTAAAGCAAAAATAGAAGCTGGTGAAACTGAAGACGTACAATTATGCGAGTTCCATGAAAACTTGTATCAATTAGAACCTGATAATCTTGTTCCCCCAGGTGTTTACTCTTTTGATTCACTGACGAGTTATTGCAAGGAACAAAAAACTTGCCCATATTTCACTATTCGTCGTATGATTCCATTTTGTAACATCATTATTTATTCTTATCATTATTTATTAGATCCAAAGATTTCTGAAAGGGTTTCCAAAGAATTGTCTAAAGACTCTATTGTTATTTTTGATGAAGCACATAATATCGATAATGTTTGCATTGAATCTTTGTCTTTGGATTTGACTAGTGACATGTTGAAAAAAGCTTCAAAAGGTGCTAATAGTTTATCAAAAAGAATTGAAGATGTAAAGAGAACTGATTCTAAAAAATTACAGGATGAATATGAGAAGTTAGTTCAAGGCCTCAGTGCCTCTGATATTATAAATAACGAACAAGATATGATTGAGACCCCAGTGTTATCCGAAGACTTGTTAAAAGAAGCTATACCCGGCAATATAAGAAGAGCTGAGCATTTTGTTGCTTTTCTTAAGAGACTCATAGAATATTTAAAAACAAGGATGAAAGTTCTACATGTCATCTCAGAAACTCCTGCATCATTTTTACAGCACCTGAAACAGCTAACATTCATAGAGAGAAAGCCATTAAGGTTTTGTTCTGAAAGATTGTCATTACTTGTTAGGACATTAGAAATTGCAGACATTGAGGATTACTCAGCCTTGAAAGATGTTGCTACATTTGCTACATTAGTTTCCACTTATGACACAGGGTTTTCTTTGATTTTGGAGCCATACGAAATTGAGAATGCAACTGTTCCAAATCCAATACTTCGGTTTACATGCCTAGATGCATCCATTGCGATCAAGCCCATTTTTGAAAGGTTTTCATCAGTTATTATAACTTCTGGTACTATTTCTCCATTAGATATGTACCCTAGGATGTTAAACTTTGATACTGTTATTCAAGAGTCATATACAATGACATTAGCAAAAAGATCATTCTTACCAATGATTGTCACTAAAGGTTCAGATCAAGTTGCTATTTCTTCGAGATTTGAGATCAGAAATGATCCGAGTATTGTTAGAAATTATGGGTCTTTATTAATTGAATTTGCCAAAGTTACACCTGATGGATTAGTTGTTTTCTTCCCTTCGTATTTGTATATGGAAAGTATCATTTCAATGTGGCAAACAATGGGTATATTGGATGAGGTTTGGAAATACAAATTAATTCTGGTTGAAACACCAGATACACAAGAGACAGCATTGGCATTAGAAACATATAGAACTGCCTGCTCAAACGGAAGAGGTGCTGTATTATTATCCGTTGCTCGTGGAAAAGTTTCAGAAGGTATCGATTTTGACCATCAATATGGTCGTACGGTTCTTATGATTGGTATTCCTTTCCAATATACAGAGTCAAGAATCCTAAAAGCCAGATTGGAGTTTTTGAGAGATCATTATCAAATTAGAGAGAATGATTTCTTATCTTTTGATGCAATGAGACATGCTGCCCAATGTTTGGGAAGAGTATTGAGAGGTAAAGATGATTATGGTGTAATGGTATTGGCCGATCGTCGTTTTGCTAGAAAAAAGAACCAATTGCCCAAATGGATCGCACAAGGTTTAAACGATGCTGACACTAACTTATCGACAGACATGGCTATTGCTAATGCAAAACAATTTTTAAGAACAATGGCACAACCAACAGACCCTAAAGATCAGGAAGGTGTCTCTGTTTGGAGCCTTGAACAATTACAAGCTTTCCAACACGAGCAATCTTTACAAGGTTTACAAGAAGTTGATGATGATGGAGACCAACAGATGACATACGAGGAAGAAATGGAATTGGCGAATCTTTAACAGGTTACAGAAATGGCAGCGATTAATTTTAATTATAGTACATGTATTTATTATGAGTGTATAATTTTACTCACCATCTGATTCTTCATCGTCTTCTTCTCCTTGTTCAACATCAATCTCGAAATTGATCTCTTTATCTGCATCAACATAGGAATCACACATACACCAAATAGTCAATTCATGATGCCCAGCTTTTGGAATATTGATTTCTAAAGCAACTTCTTGTTGTTCCTGCTTTATTGACAGCTTTTGTATAGCGTATAGTTGTTTGTTCTTCGAATCACCAATGACAATCCACCAATTTTCGGTCTTTTGAAATGGATAAAATGGAGCAACAACTATTAAATCTTCTGGCTCTTCATCTCTCGTAATGCTAACAACGATCTTTTTTGGTTCATTTGAAACAATTGGTTCGCTTAAATCTAAATTGTGTGATATTTCAATGTTTGGATACTTGTTCACAAATTCTGCAACTTTATTCAATGGACGGTCGGATAATCTTAAAATGTCATCTCTTTCATCATCATCAATAGACATTATGTCAAAAACAGTCTCAACCTTATATCCAAGAGCCCGTTTTATTGTGTCGTCATCAACATATGGAAGTTGTTTCAATGGACTGTCAGTATCCCAAACAGCTTGGACAACCATTTGACTCAGGTCCATTGCATATGTAGCACTCAAGTAACCTTCACTCGATAACAAGTCAACAGCAGTATACAACAAAATCAGCACTTTCTCCAAAATATATTTCTGATCAGAGGCTAAATCTGGTGGTAAACTTAGTCTTGAAAAATGAGCTTGAAGTAAAATGAAAGCCTTCATATATGGAGATTCAAATGGCAAAGATTGGGATGATTTGATTGGGACTCTGTTATAGATCTTTTGCAAGGTGACTGATTCGTGTTGCCTAATTGGTAATGAATCAAACTCAGACGCTGATGTAATAATCTCCAGAATAGATTTGAGTTTTGATCTCTTGCTGAGGGATAAAATAAATGTCTGCATGGTAATAAATGATACATTGTAATATGCGGCAACCAATGCACCATCCAATGGTGAAATCTCTTGCTCATCTTCATTGTCGCCATCTTCATTGTCATCATCTTCACTATCTAAATCTCTTAATTCAATCAATTTAGCTTCCGATAGCTCACTCAGTGTCTCCTCGACCAATTCTGTCAAATATGTAGACAAACCAACATGTGATACGTCTTTAACACCATAAAAACTTGGATTTCCTTGTAATCTTCTATAAAAATAGGAAAATGTTAACCAATCAATACAGTCTTGTCTTGATTTGATCAAGCCGGTGCTAATTTCATTAACAAAACTATCATGCAAAAAAACATTCAAGAAACTTTCAACTGGTAATGATTCATTCAAAAACTTTTTATAATATTCTCGTTTGGTAGTGTTGGTCAGCACCAAGACTTTATCGGCTTCATTAGGATCATTTTTTGCTGACCCAATCATTTCTAACAATTCATTGATTGGGTAATCAATGTAACGATGTTCCTTTCCTTCGTAGAATTGAGTCCCAAGAACAATAACCAAAGACGCGGTTGGAACATATTGAGCAGTATCCCTAGTTGCAAACAAAACACCCAAAGCACCAGAAGCTTGCAATCTTTCGACAATCTTTTTATCAGTCGCCGTCATATTTTTGTAGTAAAAGCCAATACCATTTCTAAGTAGACCTTCAAGTGATGAGTCAGAAACTTTTTTCAGTAATTGTTCAATCTCGTTTATCTCAGTATTTAAAAAACTAATATTGTCATTTTCAGCTAATCTCGAGAATTCCAAACCGATATCTAGACACTGTTTACGTGAGGCAACAAATATTAGTGAAGAGCCACCTTGAAGATTTTTAGCAGCAGTGTAAGATGGTTTTGTCATAGCAATAATCAAAGATGGATTATGGTTCATATTGAATGACTGTAAATGAATCTCCAAAGGACGAACACGATCCATAGAGGAAAAATTAAAGATATCATTTTTCCCAGCTCCAATCCACTCACCAAAATCTTTACCATTAGCCAATGAGGTACCTAATGCAATGATTCTCAAACTGCTCTCCAGTTGAGTTGACATAAATCTCATTCTTGAAATAACATTCTCATAAATCGATCCTTCAGAACCATTACCAACTATTTGAATATCATCAATGATTAATAGCTCAATAGCCTGAACATTTCTTCTTTGTTTCCAGCGACGAGAAACAGCATCAAACTGTTGCGGAGTAGCTAAAATTAAATGACTCGACCCTAGTATTTTCAAATTACTGGCCAGTTCATTACTGAATTTACCAATAACCTTGCCACCAGCTATTTCACCGAATCTAGAGCTCCAGTCTTTACAAAGAAAATCAATTTTCTCTTGACAGGGTACGATATAAACAGCACGACCTTTGTTACGTTTCCAGTTATTCAACAGAGCAAGCTCTGCAATAACTGTTTTACCAGAGCCTTTAACAGCACCAACAAACACGTTTGATTCTGAATTATATATAGCACCAAATACTTGTGACTGAAATTTGTTGAAATGAGTAAAACCAAATGATTTGGTGAATTCAGGAATTTTTAGATCAGAAACTGGAATTGGATGCAGATCTAGAAGTGGTGTAGGGGCAGGAAATTTCTTTGGAATTTTGACATTGTACAAGACAACTGGGATTCTATATTCGCAATGTAACCATTTATCAGAGATTAATGTGACAAAATAGTTAGGTGGAATCGGTGTACTGACTGGAACTGTGAAATCAAGTAAATGTTCTTGATTGATATATTGTTTGCGAACCAAGAATGTATCATAATATAAAATCTTTTCGCCATTTGTATCTTCCACAAGTAATAGAAATTGTTCTGTACTGTTATGGATCTTCGAGTCCCAATTCCACTCTGGTAAAATGTCCAATTCAAATCTCAGTAAGCTTGGAGTAATAGTCTGAACGGAGCATTTTAGCTTCAATTTCGGGAATTTATTTAGTAAATCGAACGTCTTTTTAGCAGAAAAATCATCACGAATTACAGCAGCAACCTCACTCGGGTCAGAAAGATGGAAGTATTCCGACCATGGAATATTTGAGTTCTCAGTAGTCTTGATAACTTTAAGTGGGCAGTCCTTGAACTGTCTAAATGGTGAGTTTGACAACCACATACGTTTCTCAACCATTTTGCATAAATCTAGTAGAGTTTTCGAAAGACCAGCCCATTGTTTCTTTAAAGCAATTTCATAAATAGCTCTCAATAATCTACCTGCAGACTGTGTAATATAAATCATATCAGCACTAAGAGCAAATCCCTCTAGTGATAACCTTGAAATATAGGCCTGGAGTAAAACATTCGCTTTTGCTTTTGGGTCGTTTATGTCTTCTTTGATCGGAATTGGAGCACGTTCCATCAACTTTGCAATTTCTGACTTCTCCTCCTGTCTAACTGGGATTAGTTTAAACTCCGATGAAGAAGCAAAGATCCTAAAGATATCAATAATGGTAGAGTAAGATCTTAATTGTTTGTTATAGAATGACATTGAATCATAGTTGATATAATAATGCGACGAGATTTTACCCAGTTCTGTCGATTGGATGGAGCCTGAAGATAGATCATAAACCACAAGGCCATTTTGATGAAGAATGCTCAAAGCTGAATGAATCAAATCAGTTCTTTTCCACTCCAAAGTGGAGTCTTCAGCATATTCTGGACCGACTCTATAAATGGCTGGCGATCTTAGCATACGAACATAAAGATAAGAATAACTTAACCATTCAACACCTTCTTTCAACGATTTAACCGCACCTGAAACAATCTCGGCATTCAAATTATCTGCCAATTTACTCATCAGTTGAGACTCAATCGGCAACTGTTGATTTAAAACAGCCAAGTAATATTGAACTTCAGATTGTGATGTTATGATAATACCTTCACCACTCTCATCATACCTTGGTCTACCAGCTCTACCTAACATTTGTAATATGTCTTGAGGAGATAATTGGGTCCAATCACCTTTATCTGGAGCATAAACCTCAGTTCCTTTAATAATGACTGTATGTGCGGGCAAATTAACACCCCAGGCTAAGGTAGCAGTCGAAACCAAAATTTGGGCATATCCCTCAGCAAAAAGATCCTCTGAAGCAGATCTATCTTCTTTTGATAACCCAGCATGATGAATAGCAAAACCCGTTGGCAATAAATCTGCCAATCCCTTGTCTTGGATCTTTTCAGATTCTGACCTAAGAATCTCAACACTAGCTGAGTCGGATTTCATAAACAAGTTCAATTTATCTTCTTCCAGTAACTTTTCTCTTAACCATTTAGCAGTTCTGAATGTGTCTTTTCTTGAATGAACAAAAATAATAACTTGATGTTTACCAGCCGCTTCAAGAATTTTGTCATAACAAGCTTCATTCATGGATATTGTCTTTTTAAATGAGTTTTTCTCGGTGATACCGATAAACTGTTGAGCCAAAGGACATGGTCTATAGGAAGCATCAAAATAGAAAAGGCCATTATTCTCTTCAACTCTTAAAAATCTTGCAACGTCTTTGTAATTTGGTAAAGTAGCGGATAAACCAACTAACCTCACCTCTCTTGAAGTATACTCAGTATTCCTTATCGTTCTAGCAACAATACTCTCCAATACTGGACCTCTCTCGTCATGTAGCAAATGTATTTCATCAATGATGATCAGGGAAACTAGGTTAGTATAACTCGTATCAGAACTCTTTCTTGTGATAACATCCCATTTTTCTGGTGTTGTGACTAATATTTGAGTTTCAGAAATTTGCTGCTTAGTTAAGTTGGAATCACCAGTTAACTCTTCAACAGTAATACCAAACACTTCTAATCTTCTAGAAAATTCACGAACTTGCTCTTGAACTAAAGCTTTAAGGGGAGCAATGTACACAATTTTGAAACTATTCAAGTCAAATGACCCATCTGCTCCTCTGAATTGGCTCAATGTCCTTAGGATAGTTAACATTGCAACATTGGTTTTACCGGCACCAGTTGGAGCACAAAGCAATATGTTTGAGTCTGAATTGAATGCAGAAGGGTAGACTCTGGATTGGATTCTATTAAATGTCGAAGTTTCACCGCTAGGAAAAGCAGCTCTTGCCCACAATGGTAATTCTGTAATTGAAATTAGAGGAGAATCATCATCTGGTTTTGAAGGGGCTGGAATATGGATTTCTTCATATTGTTTTTTGACTCTTTTGAACGAATCTTTTGGAAGGTTGACTTTTGTCGTGGTCATTAGATGTGAACCTTGATCAAATTTTAAGTCGTCTAAATTGACAATTTTTGGTTGTCTGATTTTGGAGACTGTAGTAAATGCTTCAATTTTTCTTCTCTTGTTAGAGTAGTTATCATCGTTATCATCGTCTTCATACTGATTTATCAAATGCTTTAATCCTTTAGTGTTCAATTGTTCAAGGACTTCAGCTTTCTCTTCTTCTGAAGCAGTTGATAACTTCGTGCCCCATACTATCGTTTCCCTATTCCGTAAAAGCAATTGAATCAGTTTATGGTTTTCTCTTCCGATTAATTCAATTAACTGCTGCTCAAATTCCTTATTTGATTCACCACTATTCAGGAGGTCATAAACCTTATTTGTTAGGTCTTGAAGGGAAGCCGCATCGACTTTTACCAAATGACCCGAAATAGTTCTTTGTAAAAAGAAAGCATCAACCTCTTTCACGTTTATAATACTTTCATCAACATGATTAGAATTTGATATTATAATATCTTGATCCTCCTCCTCCTTACTTTTATCTTCATCTTCATCTCGAACAAAATCGTCGAGTTTTGGACCTGCAAAATCATCATCACTACTCTCTTCATCTTCAAGAGCAGTGTTTTTATCTTCCTCATCAAAGTCAACAGCAACACCTTGCAAATCAGATTGCTTCTCCTCAGCTTGATCATAATCAATCAATTGATTTGACAGTTTTATAGCATCTGAAAATGATTCATCTTTCAGTTTCAAGTCCAGAATTTCTTCCAATTGCTTTTTCTTCTGTATATCTGTCAACGAATCATCTTTCAATGCTTCTAAAGCGATATCAGTAGCACTCAAAACCGTATTATGTTGAATATCATTACCAAGTTGATCGGAGACCCAAGATACAAGCCTTTCATAAACATCATTTGTTGTTTGTGTTTTGGGATAGTATTTTAAAGACTCAACGGTGTCCATATCTAGTAAAGTTGAATTGGTTATCCTTGAAGACTGTAGTTTTTTCAATTTAGCCTTTTCCTTCTGCTTATAGAGATCTGATATCTTTTTAGCGATAGCCTTTTCTTCATCTTCATTTGCATCTGGGGAAGAAACGTCAACGCTTTGACCCATATCTTTGACAGAAATCTTACCCGCTAATGAGGTTGGAGCAGACAAAGCAGCATCTTTTAGAGGATCAGCTCTATTTGACATCAGCTTCTTGTCCTGTCGAAGGACTTTATTTGCCATTTCCTCATATTTGTATTTACTGTAGTCATCTGTCATCTTTAAAGCTATGTTAAAATGGCAATTTGACCTGGTTCTCAAGGACTAGCAATAAGTTACAGTTAATTAACCGAAATAAAACACAATATAGCAACAAAATTTCCAGAAAAGCTTCAAATTGAATGAAACTTTTCAATGTTTTCATGCCAAATTCGTCTTTATTTTGAATTTTTTTTTGCCTTCATATTCCGACTTCAAATACCTCGGATTTAATTTTTTTTCCCATATAGTTAAATAAGATTTCTTAAAACTACAAAAACATTTTTAAATCAGATAATTGATCTTTTGTATTGGTTTTGGTGGGATTTAGACTGGAAATTAATGAAAATTTACAGTGTACTTTTCAAAAAATCATTACTTAACAATTTTCGTCACCAATTCATGAAGAGAAAGATGTCATTGGGTACTTTTGATTTGACCAATCCAACAATAAAGCTAAATGAAACCGAATTAAAAATCTCCACATTGTTGAAAGATTATGTTAATCTTCAGAACTCTAATATACAGGATACTAAAAAACATCTGGAGCTAAGAATTACCGGTGGCTGGGTCAGGGACAAGCTATTAGGTGATGAAAGTAATGATTTGGATATTGCCGTTAACACCCAATCTGGTGAAGAATTTGCTGATGGATTGAGACAATTTCTGACTGACAACTATGAGAAATATGGTATACAACCATCTGGTGTTCATAAAATCGAGAAGAATCCCGAAAAATCCAAACACTTAGAAACTGCAACCACAAAGTTGTATGGACTGGATATTGATTTTGTTAATTTAAGAAGTGAGGAATATACTGAAGAAAGTAGAATCCCAGTGATAAAGTTTGGAACTCCTGAAGAAGATGCATTGAGAAGAGATGCAACTCTTAATGCTTTGTTTTATAACATTCAAAAAGATCAAGTTGAAGATTTAACTGGTTCAGGGTTGAAAGATTTATCAAATAAAGTTTTAAGAACTCCATTACAACCTCTGCAGACTTTTTTAGATGACCCGTTGAGGGTTTTAAGATTGATTAGATTTGCAAGCAGATTTAATTTCACAATCTCTGATGAGACACTTGAAGCTATGAAGAATGAAAAAATTAAAGATGCATTACTGCATAAAATTAGTAGAGAAAGGGTCGGTGTTGAGATTGAGAAAACTTTAACATCATCGTATCCCATATATGGATTGGAATTGATCGGTGAGGCTAAACTGTTTCAGTCAATTTTCAATTTTGGCGGACTTCAAGACACTGTCATCAAGTTGAATGATAAACGACAATTAGATTTGATTTTCGGCGAGGTTGAAGCCAATTCTATTTCATCAATCAAAAAAGTTACTAATTTAGATTACAGCAACTCGTCCATATCATCAGTCATAACATCCATTTTCAGCAACAAGTCATTGAAGAAACTATTTTGGTTATTGATAATTTTAAGACCTTGGTCTAATACCAAAGTGATCTATAACCAAAAGAAACTTCAATCATCGTTACCGGCATCAGAAATCATAACTAAAGAAGGGTTGAAGTACTCTAAGCTTGATTCAGAAACTATCACCAAAATCTTGAATACCAGTACCGAATATCAAGAGATTGTAACAGAACTACCTAGTTACAAAAGATCAAAAATTGGGCTTTTATTAAGACAGTACGGTGAAAACTTCCCGTTATCATTAGTCTTCAACCTTTTTGATGAATTCATAGCCACCGGTGATATCAACACCTTGGCGAAATATGAATCATTTTATGATATAATACACCAAGAAAATTTGCAACTGTCATATCAATTGAAGCCAATAATTGATGGGAAGACATTATCGAAGAAGTTGGAAAAGAAGCCGGGCCCTTGGATGTCTAAGATCAACGACAAAATCCTTATTTGGCAATTGGATAATCCACAATTAACCCAGGATGACTGTGTGGAATATGTGAAATCAATTATACATGAATACTAAAATGGCTACAAAGTTGTTTATAAAATGATAAAATTAAGACTTTTTTTGCTTCTTTACTTTTATTTAAAAAAAAATCATATAACGTAAAATGAACTTCAAACTTTTGTTTCTAAATTGTATGTGTACTGTGCTGTAAAAATATAACTTCATGAAAATGCCAAGGCCAGACTAATCAAAAACCCACGTAATAATATTAAAAGATATGCTAAGGTGCGGTATTCACAATCTCAATAGCCATGTGAATTACTACCGGATCCAAAATCAC
This sequence comes from Wickerhamomyces bisporus, assembly GCA_024271855.1. Lineage (NCBI taxonomy): Eukaryota > Fungi > Ascomycota > Saccharomycetes > Phaffomycetales > Wickerhamomycetaceae > Wickerhamomyces > Wickerhamomyces bisporus. The sequence continues at coordinate 81,951 of JANBXE010000024.1, forward strand.
CAAACGCATTGAAGTCAAAGAATTCATCCGTATTGAATCCTAAACTATCATTCTCAATTTCGCCTATGCCAATCAATGTCACATCCTCAATGCTTTCGAATGGCAAAACCTCAGAATCATCATTGAAGTCATCCGAAGGCGACTCAGGCTCAGATGGCATCTGTAACGGTGGGCCAAGTATGCTGATGCTGTTTTGTTTCCCATGTAAGTACGCTCTTGGTCTATTGCCCTCTTTGGACGTCTCGTCAAAATAGCTATGTGTTGAGTTCGAGCCATCGCCGAAAATAAAGCCTGAAGGATGATTATCTTCAATTGGGGTTGGAATTGGAGTTGTTGCTTGTCTGAGGAGATTGGCTCTAGATGGTGAGATCCTGGCTGTTTTGGTATATATTGAGGAAATAGAAGATACTGAATGATTTCTTGTTAGACCACCTTTGTGTGGCTGAATGTTTGTTGTGATTGGGGACACTGTTGAGGATGCAGTGGATGTGATTGAATTGATGGTATTTGTTCTTTTGCGCCCAGTAATAGTAGCCGTGCTTGTCTTCTTCACGACTTTTGAGAAGGCTTTGAAAGCGTCTGCGGAATCATCATCATCTGAAGAACTATCCGGGTCTAAATTATATTGCGGGATTGATTCAAGTGATGGAACAGGACAATGATGCGATGGGAATCTATCCTGAGGAATCGGAGATTCTATTCTCTTTGGAGAAGGGATTGGAGATCTCGAATAGTATGTTTGACGAGCAGAATTATGCCTTGATAAAGAGGACAAGTCAGAGACCGAAGAGGATGCAGATAATGGCTGGTATGGTAGTTGTGGCTGTAAGACAGCTCTACCAGAATCAGAAATTGTCATGACTAATGATGTCGAGGAATTTGACCTTTCACGCTGCTCATAACGAGAAGCAGCAGCCAATGTTGTGAATGATCGTTTCAGAGTTGGAACGGTTTGAGTATTAAATGGTGTTGGAGATGTTGAGGATAACTTGCGTGGAATTGGGGAAGCTGTAATAGCTGTTTGTAATTGTGATAACGAAAATGAGCTCGATTTTGTTTTGATATCTGGAGATGACATCAATTGGGGAGGGGTGTTTAATTCTTTCAAAGTTTCCTGACTTGAGGTCAATCTGAATAGTCTAGAGACTCTGTTCCCCTGTTTTTTAGGAGATTTAGAATTACTGTTATCATTGGCCTCGTGTTCTTCGTCTTTCTTTCTTGGTGATAAATCGACAAAGACAAATTCCTGATTTCCAGAACCAGGTTTATTCCTAGGTCTTCTCGAACTTGCCTTTTTAGGAGTAAATTCCATGTCCTCGTATTTTTTCTGCTCTTGCTGAATCTCGTCATCAGTTTTTGAATATTTCTTTAATCTCCATACTTTCTTCGTGGACGGTTGAGGAGGTGGTGGTGGAAGGACATTGGGCTGTTGCTGAACAATGAATTCCTCTTTGTATAGGCTTTCCATTAATTATTAGTATGTATTTCGCAAGAAAGAATAAAGTGAAACTCACCCAGGAACTCTCATCATTGGAAGAGCAAAAGTGAAATTATGGTTATTGTTATATTATGGCTCAGATTAACTGCACTTATTATTAGTACATAGAAAATAATGGGGAATGAATGGAAAACAGTGGGGATTTCAGCCAATGAATGTCTATGTGAGCTAATAAGAGCTCAGGCTGCACAATGAACGAGAGATAACACTAGTACAGTGAGGGGGGAAGGAATTGTTTCAATTTGCTAAAAACAACTAAAACGTTGCAGTGTATTTTTTTTCTCCTTTTCCCGGCTTCAATAAAAAATCACCCAGCACAAACCCAGTTCGATGGGACTGAAAGGGGATACCTACTATTGATATGAGTTGAAAAGTATGATATGAGTTGAAAAGTATGATATTTCGATATTTGGACAGAATGTGATGAAAACGATGGTAATTGTTAGTGTTCTATTTTTCTATCCTTCTCTTTCAAGGTCTAGAATTGGACGAAATAAATGTAGAAAATAAGGCGAATGATGCTGTAGGTGGATGGAATAAGGGAGTTGGGTTAGAGTGAAGCGAATCGAGAGGTTGTTAATAGTCCTGGATTGTATTAATCCATCAATTGGAGGCGCCTGAAAAAATTTTTCACAGAGGTATTATGAGCGTGAGCCTTCAAGAGAGCTTATTACTCTGGTTATATAAAAGCTGTTGATGGGGAAATATTTTATTTCTAGTCCCTCTGTTGTGGGCCGTGTGATTTATTATTACGTATGAGGAGTTATGGGACTAGGACTGACCTGGGTGTGTCTCTGTTTTACTTTTATTCACGATTTGAAACTCACTTATAAACAGTCACAGGCGATCATTTGTAAAAATATTACAACCATATTAGTGTCAAACTTTATCTTGTATTGGAATTTACTAATCTATATCTTAAAGGCAGTGTAAGCTTTGGTTTTAACTTTAGTCTTGGAGGATAAATGTCTAAGATCCGAGACTCCAAACTGTGCGGATATACCCTCGCACTCTTTATCTTTGTCGATCAGTTTCACAATCCAGTTATTTCGATTGCGGTGCTGTTGTAAATCTGAGGCTGGTAAACCAAGAAGTACTGTTTCACTTCGATTGAACAATTTCCAATACGGTGAAGCAAATGATAAAAGCAAGACTAGCATGTTGACTTTTAGCATTTAAAGTGAGCAATTGCAGAGGAGCATTCGTGGTCTCAACCGACATAAAGAACGAGGCACGGACAATTAGTGGAGAGATCATTGAACCCGTCAGAAATGTCTTACATCAATGCTTCCATGCATTCTTACATCTTATTAAGACCATTTAAATATTAGGGCTCTTTTGGATCTTGAAAAAACCTGGTTGTAGTGACTTATTGTCCGGTACTATTTTCATATTCTACTGTGGCTGTTATAAATGTTTAAAATTGTTATTTAACCCAGTTTAACAAAGTGAATCGTCAAAGAGTTCATCATGTCCACTCTGAGTTTAAACCCCCACACTCTCCACCTCTTTCTCCCTTCCCCCAATACGAAGCGCACAATTATTTATCGTTAATTAAACGGTAGCTGGATTTGCCCTAGAAATTAAAAAAAGGGAGGCATCTCTATGCATGGATGCTATGCAATGAATTTAGTCTCGAAATAGAAATCCAAAATGATCTGTAAACATCGACACAGAAGCTAGACCCGTTTATCGTTATCAACGATAACCTTTCCGAGGATTCATTCTATTTCATGCTAACCCAGCTCCAAGCCAACGGAACTTTACGTTTATATAGTGGCTTTAAATCATGACCTGTGCTCAACAACCTCACACAAACTCACTCTATTCCCCACCATCCTTTATGTTATCCATACGATAAGATCGTGCTTACAAATATCCAGCCAAAGTACAGTAGTCTAGCAATTGAAGATCCCACAGCAAGCTGGCTGGAAAGTGTTATTATCTGTATGATTAAGCTAGCCTAAAAAAAAAAACCTTCCACAGCGAATTATTGAGCGACGATCGCTAAATTCTTTCAATTCACAGTACACCTTATAGAACCGAACGAATTCCCTCAACAACGTGAGGCACCAATGACTGGTATTTTAGACTATTTTCTTCTTTGAGATGATTAAAGACTACTAGTGACTTGTGCCAATTAAATTTTGAAACACTACGAACTTTTATCAGACCTCGGATTATGAATTCGGAGATCATGTTAGACATTTTTGCTAAACTTAGACACTGTTTTCAGATACACCGTTGTATATGTCACGAATTTCCATATAAGACAGATCCATCCGATTAAGTACCAAGATACGTTGGATTTTAAGGCCAAAAAAAATCACGCAATATCAGTTGGATCATAATTTTTAGATGATTTGAAGGACCATTTTTCTACAAGCACTATCAACAAAACTAACGAATATCTTTAAGGATAATACAGTAATATACATATAAACATAAATAGAAAGAAAGAGAGAATAAAAGTATTCCCAATGCAAAAAAAAAAAAAAATAAAACCATTAAAAGAAAGGAAAAAAAATAAGAATGTAAGAAGAATTTTCCTTTTTACTTAAAAAAATCATGTCTCGTCCATTTTCATTCAACTCTTCTTACTCAATAAGGATTCAGCTCTAGTCAAGCCAGGGAGATCCAATGAAGTTCTAGCATTTTCAATACTTATTCTGCCATCTCCCAACTGGCGATCTTTCATCATAGACAATCTCGTTCTATCCAAGGAGGTTTTTGGATTATAACCTTCCCCAGAATAATCGTCAATATTTGCCATATCGCTAGCTTGTCTCAATCTTGGTGTTCCATTGGCTTCTGAATATTGCATTGCAATTTCCTCAGTGGTCACATCTTCATTATTAAGTGGATAACTTGTACGTTTTTGGTTATCTCTCTTAAAAAATGATGACGATCTTTTGTGTGACTGTCCAGGTGAAGAAGAAGCAGATGACAGTGGATTGTTGTTCTCCAATAAATGATCAGCGGAATATTTGGAAATTTTAACTCTGTTTGGATCAGTTGGATCGTAGTTCTTAGGATATTGACTAAAATCACCTCTAGAAACACATTCTCTAATAATATCGACATCTTTTGGATACAAATATTTTTGAATAACATCATAAATGAATCTAGGTAACAAACACGAAATAATACCAACGAACAAACATGCCCAGAATGCAACAGATCCAAAAACTTGTGCAGCACCTTTATAATATTCTCCGGATGATAATGTTGAACTCCAAATACCATTCCATGCAAAAATCAACATGATTGAAAGGAAAACAATCAATAAGGTAAACCAATCCCAATTGTATAAATGAATAGTCATATACAAATTACATGAAATTGAAGCAGTTGCAGCAACTAATGTACCAATCCAATAACGATGATCCAGATTTAATCCATTATAAGTAACAAATCCAGTTTTGTAATATAAACAATAAGGCAAGAAAAATGAAATTAAAGATTGATATATCCCATCACCCATGTAAAACCAAAACTTCTTCATTGTCCACTCTGATCTCATAATTCCAACAGTATATAGTTGTGGAACAACTAGCGAAACAACATCACTAACATCTTGGTCAAAAATACCCATGAAGATAACAGGTAAAGAAGTATAGGCCAAATTATAAAACATCAAATAGGTGTACTCAAACAAATAAGTCCCATCAAATTGATTATAAATACCATACCAGAATAAAGCCAAAGTGAAAATAACATTTTTATAGAAAAAACTTGGAATCATCTCACTCAATCTTTTATATGACCATCTACCATGGACCAAGATCAATCTTGCTAAATATCTGAATTGACCAAATGCATAATCTGAAGACATAACAGCTTGTCTACCTTCTTCACCAGCAATACCAACTCCAATATCAGCAGATTGGATCATAGCAACATCATTGGATCCATCACCAATAGCCAAAGTCATGACATCCAAGGTGTCCTTAACCATCTTGACAACTGCAGCTTTTTGAGCTGGAGAAACTCTGCAACATAAAACAGCCTTACATTGTTTACATAACAACAAAAACTTTCTCATGTTGTCACCTTGCAATGCAACTTTTAAAGCATCACCATCAATAACAACACCGAAGTTGCCCTTTGGTGGACCATGCTCTTCTTTAGCTTGTTCAATTTCTTCCCAGGTCCCAGCCATTTGAAATTTCTCTTCCAGGTATTTATTCAATAAATGTGCAATTATTTGCTTTGGATCATTTGAAATTTTTTCAACATCTTCTCCAGACGTTTTCAAAATCAACAATTCCATATCATTTCCCAATAAATTACACGAGAATCCAATATTAATGGCAGTCTCAACTTTATCACCTGTTAAGACCCAAAGTTTGATACCAGCTTGAGCTAAAGTTTCAATAGCATCAGGAACACCATCTTGTAATCTATCTTCAATAGCAGTACCACCTAATAATTCCAATTCTCTCTCAATACTATCAGCAACTTCTTCCATCTTTTCTTCTCTTTTGACCAATGCAGCAGCAGCCACTTCATGCTTTCTATTCCAGGCTTCATACTCTCTCCATGTTAGATTCCTTTTTGCAATACATAAAGTTCTTAACCCTTCAGTAGCGAATTCTTCCAAATGCAATGCGGTTCTTTCTAATAATGTCTCGTCACATTTTTCAGACAATCTTGAATAAATGATGGAATCAGCACCTTTACAAATTAACATCGCAGTAGGTTCACCACCTTCAACCTGTGGTGGAATTTTGATGATTGCACTCATCCTTTTTCTTGTTGAATTGAATTCCAGAACGTTTAAAATTTGATATTCCTTTTCGACACCTTGAACGTTCACAATCACACCTTTCTTTGTTCTGTTAATATACGAAAAGCCCAGATCTCTGGCAGTACCAACCAAAGCAGCCTCATCAGGAGATTGAGCTTTTAATATAATTCTACTTGGGTCATCTTTGTCCTTTTCTGCAAGGACAGAATGACACAGAGCCAAAGCTAACATGAAATTTTCATTTGCTTTTTGTTGCTCAATACCTCTAGCACCTTTGAAATCTTGAACAATATCTTTGGAGACAAAAGTTACTTCTTCAGGTCTTAAGTGTGAATTTGGGGCGATGGAGTATAAATCTTGAATCATAACTTCTTTCTCAGCAGCAATTTCTCTTCTCTCTCTAGTTGATTCTTCCTCAACATCAACACCTTGTCTTTTTCTCAACCCAGCCAATGCTTCAGTATATGCTTTACCGTAACTGATACCATTGATTGTACATTTTTTGAATTCCATAATATTCTGTGTCAAAGTACCAGTCTTATCACTGAAAATGTATTCAATTTGACCCAAGTCATCTGATATATTCCAAGATTTAGGAGTACAAGGATAATCCAAATTTGGATAATACATATTGACATCTGAATAAATAAAATAAGCTTGTGCAGTTTTGATTATTTCGATGGAAATGTAAAGTGAAATAGGAACCAATGATTGATACAAAATAACCGCGACAAAGAACCCGACAATTCCATTGGCAACTGAGGATCCGGCAATAGTACCGAACTCAAATTGATTTCTGGAATTTTGAGAAGCATTGTATGAGATCCCATTGACTAAACCTGAAACAAAACATATGATGAACAACAAAAAGAAATTCATCAAAACAGTATAGTTTAATTCTCTTGAAATTCTAGACTTTTTGGATGGTGTTTCACCTGAGTTTAGCATAATTTTGGTATCACTACCGGTAAAAATAACAATACCTAGAGCCCATTTAGTATTTCTCAAAGAACACCCTCTTAACAACAAATTGTTGATCGTAATTGGTTCATTTCTAACTTGAGAATCTTCACCATTCCATTTCAAATTACCTTGATAATTATAAAGATTGGCATGAGGACCTTCACTTTCAATCCAGAATTTTGATTTTTGAATATCTTTAGCATGTTTAACATCATGACCAGCCTTCAAAGCTTGACGAACTTTCAAATTTGTTTCACCATCTAAATTTTTGGTTTCAATATAACAGGCACCATCCGAATCGGAAGTGGATAAAAGAATAATATCGGCTGGAATTTCATCATTGTTATTGATACGAACGATGTCACCAACCTTAACACTTTTCCAGTAATCTTTTTCAAATTTGGCCATTGCATTTGTAGGAATATGAACTGATGGATCCATGATTGATTCGTCTGCAGAAATGGCCTTGTTTGAGTCACCGAATGGGTCGTCTAAACTAGCACGATTTCCTAAGTCGTCCAATTGGAACGATTTTCTATTATCTTCATAACTGTCAAACGATCTTCTATTACTTGATGCATGTTTGGTCAACTTTTCCATTTTTGCCTTTTCTCTGCCTTTTTGAGTAAAGGTGGACGAACACCATCTAAAAAATTTGACTACTATTCTAGTATTTAATTTTTTAAATCTTCTCCATAATGAAATATTATCTTCTGAAGTATTTGGATTTTCAACACCATGTAAGATATGAGTTGGTGTGTTATTAACTTCCATATCCAGCACTGTTCTTTGTGAGTCTTCTATGGCATCTTTGATAGCAGTAAGCACCACAATAACAGCCAATGGAACAACAGATAACCCAGGATTTGGAACACCAAAAATATTGAAAAATCCCATGACAATCATAATAAGGAAATAAATATTTGCAATATTCTTGAATTGAAAACTAATATTTTTTGGAACAAATGATAATGGAGTATATTTGGTTGTTCTAATTTTGTTTCTTGGATATTGGGTTATTGGTTCATTATTTTCATTCACCATTTCTTGTGGTAACGGCATATTGAAATAAACAGTTCTCAATTCACCCGATCTGTTTTTAGAGGCATCTTCATCATCTTCAGAATCATTACGGTCTTGGTCGTGATTTGGTTTGCTAAAATCAAGCTTACTGGATTTCCATCTTAATGTTTTAGCTCTTCCGATGGCTGGTGCGCCTTTTTTATTTCTCTGAGTACCCCAACGATGTCTTTTCATGATTGTACCTTTTCTTGGTAGTGGTTGATTTTCATCATCATTATTATGAGAAGCAGTTTCCAAGAAGTCATCAAACCTGGCCGCGGTTTTCAAGTTTGGAGTATGTACGAATGAATCCGTACTTGAAGTTGATCTTGTCAGTTCATTCAAGTCCTCGAGTTTAGAGCTGTCATTAATGGTGGTGTCTAGATCACTAAACACAATCTTAGCATTTGGGTTTCTTTTCTTAGACGAACTACTTCTTAAAATGGAGCCACCTCTTGCAACCTTTTTGGGCACTTGTAGTCCTGGACTTGGATATTCATCAATAGGCGATTCAGGAGACAATTGATCTTCACTGAGATTTATATCCTGAAACCTATTTTCATCGCTGAAAGGACTTAGTGGGGCCTTATTGGGATCCCAGCTATCATTACCTGACATTGATGGCTATTTTTTCACTCACAATATTAAAAGTAAGATATTAAAAGAACAATAAGAAACTAAAAAAGGCACGGGACGGGATTGGCAAGCTTCTCAAAACGGGAGGGGTGAGGAAAAGAGGGAAGTTATGAATGGAATTGACGGTAGATGAAGCAGCGGAAGATAGACAACAGCACTGAGAAACGATGTTCCGGGAGGTTGATTGTAAATTTCTTCCTGGAATGCAGTGGAGTTTTGAAGTGATTTGACTTGATTTGATTTTTCTTGAGAGTAAAACGCCTTTTTTTTCCTACCTTTTTTGTTTTTTTTTTTTTTTTTTTGGCTGATATAAAATTTTTGTAATAGCGCTCGGCCGTGTTCTCAAAAAAAAAAAAAGTCGCGTTTTAGCCGGGCTTAGTAATAACCGACGATATATTATATAATACTGACTACGTAGTAGTGGATGACTAAGCAAAAATTATGAGCCCGGCTAGAAAATCATTCTTTGTTAGGTTTTTTTTTATAAATTACAGGTTATGAAGCACAGATGTAAGCCATTAAAAAGTGAGTTATCGTTATCATTTAGGGATTATCATCATATTTAATGGTGGATATTTTGATGCTTAATCAGATGCTTGTTGGAATGGCATATGATGGTCTTGAAAAAAAAAAGAATAAAAAAAAAAAAAAAAAGGGGAACAAAACAGGTCTCTACGTCTTTGAATAATCAAATGCAAATACATTGAAACCTACAGAAGCAGCAACATTAAGCCTTAGCAAATTCAGTAGTCCACTTTTTAGCAGTAGCAATAGCCTTGTTCTCATCTTGTAGCCACTCTTCAGCAACATCATTAGCTAAAGGATCGTTTGGATTAGGAGCCGCCAACAACGCCTGAATTGACAATAAAATTGTTCTGATTTGTAATGCTGGGGACCAATTGTTCTTTAACACATCGAGACATATTCTGCCCAATTTGTCAATGTTAGGATGGTAGATTTTGGTTAAGAATCTCACTTTTGGAGCAATCATTGGATAATCATCTGGTAGGTAAAGTTCTAGATGGAAAATACCGCTTTCATAGGGACTTTGTTCTGGACCTTGGATAGTGACATCGAAATATCTCAAGTTTTCTTCATGTGGAACTGCAGAGATTCCTGGGACAGGATCACTCACAAGTCTTTCTGTTTCCTGATCTCGATGTTAGTTTCAGAATCTCACAAAGGAATGATCATTCAACACTCGTAAACGAGTATGGGATTTACGATCTCCTCAAATATAGCTTAATCTTACCTTGATTATTCTTTTTGGTAATAAACTCATTGCTTTTCCTATAAACAAAATAAGTTGTCACCAGAAGTGAATTTGTTATCAGTGTGATTTTGATTTAAAATCCTTCAAAAATTGTCACAATTTCGTTTTCCAATGGGCGAATTCCGATCAATATCCAAATGCGAAGTCACGTGAGAGAACACAACGAATTTTGAGTATTTCATTTATTTACAAAAGGAGAGTTATATAAAGGAGCAATTACTATATATATTGATTGCTCAATGTGCTACTCTGGTACTACTGCTCTTTGATCACTTTTAATTCGAAGTCAGGGAGTACTGCCAAGACGCGTTGTCTTCTTTAATTCCGACCTTCTAAATATTCATCACTAAACAAATCGAGCAGGCTTTCGGCTTTTGAACAACAAACAACCTTTCTTCTAAAAACTGAAATGTCCTACACTAGAAAGTTTGCATACTTCTTGGTCGGAGTTGCTGCTTTGTTGAACCTTTACATCTACACATATCCAAGCTTGAACCCAAAAAAATGCTCTTGGGCTCACGCAACCTCAAGATCTTCAAAAGATGACCCATCATTCCTCAAGATGCTCGAAAATACCCCATACATTGGTGATTTGTTAGAAACTTATTTATTGAAATCAGAACAGTTGGACGATGAGGTTCCAGATATTAGAATGTTTGGCATTGGTGACCCCCAAATCAATGGTAACTGGCCATCTACACCATACATCAAACGCCTCGATAATTATGGGAACGACTATTACCTAGGCCACATTTACAAAGTCATGAAAAATAGATTGAATCCTACACATGTTGCCGTTCTAGGTGATCTATTTAGTTCACAATGGATTGGTGACAGTGAATTCTTTAATAGAACTAGGAGATACGTTACAAGATTATTTGATCAACCTGATGAACAAAGAGAGTATATTTTAAATTATATAAAGGAGAATGATAAAGTTGACTGGCACAAATTCCACGACGAGATTAAATCTATGCCACTCAATGATCATGAATACGGATACTCAAATGTTTATGATTGGAATACTGAAGATTATGTTAAAAGATTTGCGAATGAGCCGTTGTTTTTGAATGTCAGCGGGAATCATGATATTGGGTATTCAGGCGATGCCACATGGCAACACATGGCGAGGTATTTCCAGTTATTCGGTAAAGACAACTTCTGGATTGAGTATGAAAAGGGGACTCCACAAGCTTGGAGAGTTGTTGTGTTGAACTCGTTGTTATTAGAAGGACCTGCTCTACAACCTGAATTCCTAGAATACACCTGGGAATTCTTGTATCAGCTGTTTGAACAAAAATTTAAAGGTGCCACTATCTTGTTGACCCATGTTCCATTTTATAAAGAAGAAGGATTGTGTGTCGATGGTCCATATCATGATTATTATGGTACTAATGCAAGAGAACAATACAAGATTGGAAAACTACGATCACAAAATCACTTAAACTATGACGTCACACAACGCGTATTGAATCTTGTTTTTGATGATGAGTATCCTGGCATCATTCTTACTGGACATGATCATGAAGGTTGTGAGACTTATTATAACCAGAATGGTGAGGCTGAGTGGTATGCAACTAAGACTAAGAAGGAGGATGTTTCTGTAAAAGAAATTACAGTGAGAGCCATGATGGGTGATTATGGCGGAAATATTGGGTTATTGAGCGGCCACTTCAGAAAAGATATCTCAAAATGGGAGTTTAAATTCAATTTATGCCCATTTATTGTCCAACATGTTTGGTGGGCAACTAAAATCGTTTCAATAGTTGCAGCAGTACTATTTTCTACTGTTTTTGTTTTGGATCTATAAAAAAACTATATTTTATTTTTAGCTAATTTTATAGATTGCATAAAGGATATATGGAGGAGGTAAGCCGATATAGTAGATCATAGATTCTGTATATTATCTCACAAAGGTCTTCAGCGCTTCCAAATTATGCACTTGCCGTTGGTTCCAATAACTGTGAACGATAGGTTATGAAGCTAATAACTACTCGTAGTGTGATTTGGAAAATCAATCACTTTTGTATCTCGCTGCCCTAGCATATGTTTATATTTACCCGGCCTCTATTACCAGCATATAAAAATTTTCAGATTTTTTTGATTTCTTTACCTTCTGCCTTTTTTTCCTTTTCTTCAGAAAGTTGCAACCAGGTTAATTTGGCTATTTACTAGTATGGCAAACTGATAATTTCAGCTTTGTCTCTCTTTGTTTACAGGGAGAGGGGTTTACTTTGCTTATTAATTTAAGAAGGTTTACTTAGAAGTTGAGCCTTTATTGGATTGATTTCATGTGGGTTTTTAGTTGATAGAACCTGGAGAGAAGAAAATTGGTTTTCAAGAATTTGCTACCTCAGCTTTATGCATATAGTAGTGGATCCCGTAAGATCAAAACATATTTATATATACAATTATCAAATGCATACCTGTAATAAGACGCATTGTAAAAAAGCAGTAGAGTTAATGAAATAAAAAAAATAAATGTTTCGTCCCAGGATCGAACCCTAGGCGATTACTCTTTGGAGAGAGAGAGAGAGGGCTAAGCTATGTTGTTTTCGTGTGGCGCCTACCGCGACTTTTCCTTCTTCAAATTTGGCGAGTTTCAATTAGAAGGAAAATGATAAAGCTGAGTTCTTGTGATCTTTGAAGCAGCTAAAATTTTGGTGATTTAAGACCGTTTTTTCTTCATTTATTCTGCCGCTGCCCTTTTATAAACACTGCCTTCTTTTCTCCCCACTATTGATAGCAATACTGGCTCAAGTTTTACTGTTTTTTTTTTCCCATTTGTTATTGTACCTATACTGTTTCATATTAAGATCATTCTTTTGTATCAATTTTTGTTCTAACCACAACCCAAGATTCATAAGGTACATGGCACACGAACATACATCACATTATCACATCAAATAAATCAACAAGTTATCTTTTCTTATCACTCAAATATTAAGAATTAATTATATTTAACAACTGAAAAAAGAGACATAATGAATTTCATGAGAAAGAAACCATCTACACCATTAGATGATCTAACAGAGTTATATAACGATACGGCTAATCGAACGATTCAAAATATTGCACTAGAACAGAGGGGCGACTATAGATCTGCTGTTCAAGGATGGAAAGGTCTTCATACAAATGTGTTGTACAAAATGGACGTTGTCAATAAATCATTCTCAAATTACAATTATAGTGCTGATGAGCTTTTCCTAAGAGAGGGAATTGAAGAGCTGGATGCTAAGGGGCTAGATCATTTTGATAGAGTTTACCGTCTCTTTCTAGATTCAGAGCCAGATCAAAAGCCAAGCTCAAAACTGCCGTATTCTTCGCCTTATACTGTCCCCACTTTAAGAAGCTCAAGCCCTCAAGGGTTTGCAGTTAGACAACAGGCTCAGGAACAACAAAGACAGCCAAGGCTGTTAAAAACACTAAGAGCTGAGAAGCCTCATAAATTCAATATCAGTCATAACAAGCCCTCAGAAGTTTCCAAAATGGCTGCCAATATCATGTACACCCAACAACAACAACAACCATCAACGTCCAAACAGAACTGGGCTACTTCTAAGAGCTTGACGCCAAGTACATCTAACTTCAGAACAAGTGAGGAGATTGACATTTTTGACAGAAGTTTTGAGGATGATTTTGTTGATTTTGATGTTCAATCACAAAAGAGGAACGAAACTTTACTACAACTTGAAGCAGTTGGACAACAAACAAGAACGTCTAGATCACGAGTTAAAGAACATGATAATCTATCCTCTCAGTTTGAAAAGTTGCAGGTCAACAATTTATCATCAAGGAAATCCCTTTCAAAATCACCCGTTAGGAACCCAACAACTATTCCGACTTCATCAGACTCTTCAGTAGACTCATCATCAAGACCTCCGATTCCAAAAACTACGCCATTAATTTCAACATCGCCAAAGAAATCGGTCACAGCTAAACCAGGGATTAAAAAGACACAATTAACTACTTTGAACCCTAAAGCTGCTTCAACATCACGGTTGCCAAACACCACTAAGAGTTTAACTTCAACGAAACCCTTGATTAGACCCACTGTGTCTACAAGAACATTACCATCATATAAGACTACCACAAGTGTTCCAGTGAAGAAGATAGTGAGACCTTCAGGCTCTAATTCAACAAAACCTCCTGTTAAGCCTGTTAAGCCGTCAGTTAAGCCTACTACTAAACAACCTATAAGAAAGGTCACATCAAAACCAGCTGTGGCCAAGAAACCTGTCACTAAAGTTGATTCAAGATCGAGGTCATCATCGCCATTAAGAGGTGAAACCAAAGACACAGAGACTATTAACTCACAATCTTCCGATGATGGACAAGTAGAAGAAATGGAACTCTCAGAAAAAGAAATTCGTGAAAAAATGGAAGATCAAATTATTGAAGAAATTAGAGGTATTGATTATGCAGCTGCGAAGCAAATCTTTAATGAAATTGTAGTTCGTGGTGATGAAGTCCACTGGGAGGATATTGCAGGTTTGGAAACAGCTAAGAATTCATTGAAAGAAACTGTTGTTTATCCATTCTTGAGACCTGATTTATTTTCAGGTTTAAGAGAACCTGCTAGAGGTATGCTATTATTTGGTCCTCCGGGTACTGGTAAAACCATGTTGGCTAGGGCTGTTGCAACTGAATCCAAATCGACCTTTTTCAGTATTAGTGCTTCTTCTTTGACATCAAAATTTCTTGGTGAAAGTGAGAAATTAGTTCGTGCATTGTTCTTATTAGCCAAGAAATTATCACCAGCCATTATATTTGTTGACGAGATTGATTCTTTGTTATCATCCCGTAATGAGAACGGTGAACATGAATCATCTAGAAGAATTAAAAATGAATTTTTGATTCAGTGGAGTGATCTTACCCATGCTGCTGCTGGTCGTGATCAAGGTGAAGATTTGCAAAGAGTATTAGTTCTTGCAGCAACTAATCTTCCATGGGCAATTGATGAGGCTGCCAGAAGAAGATTTGTTCGTCGTCAATATATTCCTTTACCAGAGGCTGAAACAAGATTAGCCCAGATACGAAAATTGTTGGCACATCAGAAACATACAATGGATGAAAAAGACCAGTATACATTAGTCGAGTTAACAGATGGGTATTCTGGGAGTGATCTCACTGCGTTGGCTAAAGATGCTGCTATGGGTCCGTTAAGATCGTTAGGTGATAAGTTGTTATCAACAGCAAGAGATGAAATTAGACCTATTGAATTGAAAGATTTTCAAAATTCATTAAAATACATTAAACCTAGTGTTGGCAAAGAAAATTTGGTCGAGTTCGATGATTGGGCTGCGAAATTTGGGTCTTCAGGTGTATAGGTCACAACAAACTACATGCATTTCTATTTATACTAATGTTTTTTTTTTTTTTTACTTTTTTCATTTTATGCAGCATTATTAATTAGGAATTATTGACCATATTTATACATTAATAGGTTGTCTCTTTTCTTCCTTCTTGTGTCCACGCTTCTTTGATGTGGCTTCATACATCAAATCTTCAAACATTCTAACCTCTTCGTCCTCTTCAGCAGATCTTTGGGCCCTTATGAAACTATTCCCAATAATTAACAAAGCTTGTGCCTTTTTTGTTCTTTCTTTTGAAGGAACTGTTTTGTCGTTAAGAATTTTATCGCAAACATCTCTCAACACGCCTTGAATTTCAAATTTTGAACTGACCCATGCAGTAGCGACAAATTTTCCTGTCATGGTTCTTTCAAATTCAGCTTTTTTATACTCATCCCATTCTTCACCTTTTTCTTGTGCCTTTACCATTTCTTCCATTGATGATTGGGCATCCATCGCAGTAGATAGAATGTTCCAGGCACTTTTAGCAGTTGCACCTTTTTGTTTGACACTGGTGAAAATTTTAGAAATACCAAAAGTTTTTTGTGATTTTAAGAATGCAGAGGCTTTGGAGTTGTAGATCTTACCTATTGTATGTAATAGTTCAATACCAAATGATTCCATCTTTAAATCATCAATTTCTTTTTGTAAATCACTGTTGAATTTTGAAACTTGAGCAGGATCAGATTCTGCATGTATCAAGTTCTCAATTTTTCTCTCTAATTTTGCTTGAAGCTCTTCTACTCTCTTCTTTTTTTCTTCTCTTCTTTGTTGATTTAGTTTATCCAGTTCTTGACGTTGCTCTGCAGTTATCTTTTTTTTAGCTGATTGTGGTCTAGTAGCGTTGGCAGATGATGGTTTAGAAACGTCTGTATCATCATTAGTATGTGAAATTTCAGTTGATGTTGAAACATCACCATCTATTTTCTGAGATTCATCATCAGCGCCTAAAACATCAGCAGCTTGCGTTAAATCTTTGAGCATTGTCAATTCACCAATCCATTCATAAAAACCTTCACCACCAAACATGCTTGTGAAGAACTCAGCAGGGTCATCAAAACCAGCTTCAGGAACAGCCTGAGCCTTTCCAAACTCATCATAACTAGCTCTGAGCTTCTCATCGCTTAGAACTTGGTAGGCCTCGCCAACCTCTTGAAACTTGAGGGCAGCCTCGGGATCATCTGGATGTTTATCAGGATGTGTAAGCATAGCCTTCTTACGATACGCCTTTTTAATTTCTGCTGCCGTAGCATCAGGCTGAATGCCTAGCACATCATAGTACTCCGTGTCCTTGACCATTGC
Source organism: Wickerhamomyces bisporus (assembly GCA_024271855.1). Classification (NCBI taxonomy): domain Eukaryota; kingdom Fungi; phylum Ascomycota; class Saccharomycetes; order Phaffomycetales; family Wickerhamomycetaceae; genus Wickerhamomyces; species Wickerhamomyces bisporus. The sequence continues at coordinate 98,789 of JANBXE010000024.1, forward strand.
TATCTGTCTTTGAGGGGACGTTTGTATTAGTAAGATTAAAACTAAAATCAGAAAAATCTTTAAAACTTTTTTGTTTCGTATTTTAATTCGTTATTTCATTTTACACTTGGAATTCCGAGGATACCGGTGTTAGTGGGAAAATTACATAAGCACAAGGTAATAATAGACAGTAGACAATGAATTATTTAATCTATTCAATTTGGCTAGTTTGTCAGGTTTGTTAAGAAGCTCAGTATAGGTTTCAGTTTGGACGGTTGTGACTGGAGATTTTCTATCGCATTGCCATCAAAATTGGAGGTGAGATCAACAATTATTCTAAAATCATTCTGGAAAGTCTCAAACCCACGTAAGTAGACCCAGAGGAACAAAGTTAACACCGAAAATATCAGTATAGCTTTGACGATTGTAGCTATGAGGCTGTATATGATGCTGACAGCATTTTTTATGAAATAATATAGGATGAAAGCACCAATCAAAATCAACACTGGACCTGCTATGTCTGGATACTCAATGAAAAACTTTTGCAATAGCACGATTGATTTTGAGATAGTTGAGCCAACGAGCGTGAAAGCAACGGTGATTACATAGTCTACTTCCAAATTTCCCGTGATTCTTACCATATTTAACGAGATGCGGTTAGCTTAATAAAATCTTTTTATTTTGGTTTGTTTACACTTTCTAAAATTCTCAGCCCAAAAGCTTTGAATTCCGATCATTAGTCACATGACTTTAAACCGGAATCTATTTGAAGGTGACCGCCAGCCAAATTTCGCTTATTAAAAAAAACAAGACTGAGTTGTTGGAAAAGACATAAACACATCTAAGCAGTCCTGTATATCTACTGTTTTATCTAATTGATTTCACTCTAATAATGTCTACAGCACCATCAAAACAACAAATATTGTCACTTTATAGAAGTTTTATTAGAAATTCATCAAAATTTAACAATTATAATTTCTCAAACTATTTTCTAAGAAGATCTAGAGATGCTTTCAAAGTCTCAAAATCATTAAAGAACCAGGAGGAAATTTCTAAAGCCTATCAAAAAGCACGTGAAGAACTAAAAGTTCTAGAGAGACAAAGTAAGATCAGCCAAATGTATTCTTTCGAGAAATTGGTTGTGGAACCTCTGGACTCTCATCACAGAAAAGCCAACGTTTGAACTGAAGTTGGGAGTTATGTTTGGTGTTTCTGGTTTGATATTGTTTATTGTTATGATTGATTGGGATGAATTCTGGTGTAGCTCATACGTTTATTGATGTTTTGTTGTGATTGTGATGCTTTGCCTCTGTTATGAGTCAATATGGTAAATTGAGGTTATGCTAGCAAAAAAAGCATACATAGCCATTTTAAAAGCAGGAAGACACTTAGGAGCATATATCTATCAGAAGTCAGTGTCATATTTTAATTTGAATGTATATATTTATTCTTAACAGTAAATTTGTAATTGAAAATTATTCCGAGCTCATCGCTGTGATTTTTTTTTTTTTTTGAACATACGATTGAAAAAATTTTATGACACCTTTTCGTACTTTTCAACTTCCATCTCGAATGACAAGATATATAGATGATAATGACTGGTAATAAGAGACAATCTATTACTTCCACAAAGGGAAATTCAAAGAAACAGAATACGAAATTTCCCGACAAATCTGATGTTAGACAATATTTTGGTAAAAACATATTCGATGACAAGCTTAAGGCCGATTTAACTCAAGCCATTACGAATTCTGATCCTTACAAATGGGGAACAATTACAAATTTGATAGATGATACACTCTTAAGAAATGTTAGAAAGGAAATTGAAACTGAAATCCATTTCACAAAAAAAGAAACTGATATATATAAAGTTTTTCAAAGTGGTGATTTAGCTAACTTATCAGGTTTGGATTGGGATGATTTATCAAGACTACCCTCATTATGCAAACTGAGAGAAGCTCTATACTCCAGTGAATTCAGAGATCTTATTAGCTCTGTTACAAAATCTGGGAAATTAAGTGGTGTAAAGACTGATATGAGTATAAATACTTATACAAAAGGATGTCATCTATTAACACATGATGATGTTATTGGTTCAAGAAGGGTCAGTTTTATCCTTTATATGCCTGACCCTGATAAAGTATGGAAGGAACATTACGGTGGTGCTTTAAGACTATTTCCTGCTGTTATTCCAAACGTCCCCAAAGTTGATTATTCAAAGAAATTGGTTCCTCAATTCAACCAAATTGCATTTTTCACTGTTCAGCCGGGCTTGAGTTTCCACGATGTTGAAGAAGTCAGAGTGGATAAGCAAAGATTGTCAATCCAGGGCTGGTATCATATTCCACAGCCTGGTGAAGACGGGTTTATCGAAGGAGAGCAAGAGGCTATTGAAGGGAAGAGTTCATTACAGCAACTGGAAAGTAAAGAGCTAGAAGAGTTTGATTTCCCAAAAGAAGTTAGAATCCCATTCACTGATTACGAAATTAAAAATTATGAAGAAATAACAGGTTTGAATGAATTTGATCAAATTTACCTGGGAAAGTACTTAAACCCTACATATTTAGATCTTGAACGGATCAAAGTCTTACAATCACAGTTTGTTGAAGAGAATGTTATAGAAATTGAACAGCTCCTCAAAGAAGAATACTCCAACCACTTAAAAAAGACTATTAGAAAGACAGAATTAGATGAAATTATGCCAAAACATGCTGATGATGTCTCATTCCCATGGAAAGTTTCTTGTCCTCCACATAAATGGCGTTATTTATATATTGATGGTAAACAAGAGGAACAAATGACAGAACAGGGCGTGAGATACTCTATCAATGGCCCACAAGAGTCACCAAACTTCCAACTATTGAAACATACGACATCTCATGAAACAAGTACCGAATTAATGGACTTGGCAAGCTTTATGAAATCAGTCAGTTTCAAGAAATGGTTAAGTTTAATAACTGATCTCATTCCAACTTCAGATCAAGTTCTTATTAGAAGATTTAGACCAGGCCACGACTTCAAGCTAGCAACGACTATCAACAATACAAGTTCTGATATCGATGCCCTATTAGAGGCCACTTTGTGTTTGACCCCATCAAACGGCTGGGAATCTGGTGAGCTAGGTGGTTATGAGCTAAGTATGGTAATGGATGATGATCCAGATGATGATGCTGCTATTTATAAAAGCTCAAATGATTCTGATGATTCTGTCTTAGTCAATACCCAAGCCTGTTGGAATAAACTGACGTTAATGCTAAGAGATCCTTCAGTTTTGAAGTTTGTCAAATATATCAGTTTTAATGCAAAAGGTAGCAGATGGGATATAGCGGCTCAATGGAACATCAAGACTAAAGACGGCGATGATGATGATGATGATGATGATGATGATGAGAATGAGAATGAGAATGAGAATGAAGATAACGAGCAATAGGCTTTGTTCTACTAAAAACTAGAAAAGTAAAATTTATATACTTGAATATAATAAAGAAGTGTACCAAAAAAAAAAAAAATCTCACAAAGTATCACCTAATAGTCTAGAAGGTCAAAGAAAGGAAAAATACAAGCTCAGCACCACGTTTTTCAGCAACAACTACAAAAAATATCCGAATTGTATATCTAAGCATCTTCGTCAGACAGTTTAGTTCCGGCATCATCTCTCAAGTTTTGTAAATTTGGTAACAATTGATTTAGCAATTCAGCAGCAGCTTTATGGTAAGCTAATTGGGCAGTAACAAATTCAACTAACTCGTTCAATGGCGAAGCAGTTTTTACAACTTGCTTTAATGTAGCAACGGCATCTTCAGTAGCAGCAGCAAATTCATCTTCCAATGTTTCCAATGTGACCCTCAAGCTGGCTTCTTTTTCAGGTCTGGCATTTTTTAAAGAGCTTCTTGCAGCATCATAGCTCAATCTTTTATTTTCAACTAATTTTCTAGCCTTATCAGCGCGTAAGAATTCAGATTTAAGCTGTTTTTTGAATTGATCATTAACTTTTTGTTGTATCAATTTATCTTGTTGTAATCTAGCCTCTCCAATTTTGGTTTCAGTTTGACCTAATTGAGTTAAACCTTGTGCAATTATGTCAAAAGAGTCATCAGAAGCATTCTGTTGGATTTTCAAAGCTGACAAGTTTGTGGCCGTGGAGATGGCGTGGTTCAAAGTTTTTGGTTGTGCTTTGGAACTAGTTTCAACCAAAATAGACTGAGCCTCAGTTGTCGATCTTGCATTAGCCAACTTCTCAACTTTTGTAGAGATTGTTTTGGAAATGTCATTAACGGATTCTTTTAAGTTTAGTGGGTAATCATAGCTTTCATTTTCATAAGTAGAGGTGACGGATAATAAATTGGTGTAGACAATTTTCAACAAGTCAACTTGTTTTTCCAATTCAACAAACTCTTGTGGTAGTTGGGAAATATCATCAGTTTGACCAAATTTCTCTTGCAATTGTCTAGCCGTTCTTTGAGCAATTGGGGTGAATTCAGTGGACAATTTCTGGGCCTCTTTCAAACTCTCGTTAATTCCCGTTTGTAGGTTCTTGGACAAATTTTGGAAGAAGGACATTAGCTTTACTCTGGATTGATTCCTGCTGTTTCTATTATGAGATATTTAAAGGATCTTTTGTAATACTTTTTTTTTTTTGAATTGGCTGTTCTTTTTTCAGTTCCGCGAATTATCGCCATTTTATTGCAATTGACAGCTGACAGTTTCCCAATCGGGAAATATCTAAATCTTAGATCAGATATTACCGTAATAGGAAATTGCGCAATAATCTCAAGATCCGAAAACGGAAATTTCTCCTTCTTTTTTTTTTTTTTCGCCGATTATTCCGAATTCGGTTTTAGAAAAAATGACATTTTCTTGGTACTTTATCCCTTTTAGTTCAGTCTATTGTTTAAAAAGCTGGCTTTGATACAATAATCATGGTTCAGTTGCTGTTATTCCTCTTTATTGTACTTGGCCATGTTGTAACTACCACTACTGCTACCAATACTGCTGCTACCACTATCAATACTGCTGCTACTGCTACTGGTAGACCAAGAGTTCAATCACACTTGAAGTGTCATCCTATTGATGTTCAGAGAGTCTTCACCCACCACGAAACTATCAATTTCACCAGTAACGGGGATGTCAGTCTATTGGTCTTCCCCCTCCATAACAAAAAGACCATTTCGTCGGGTGAATCTTACTGTAATGACACAAATATTCCACTGTATTCGCTACTTGATTGGGCAATTATTAGACCAGGAGTGTACGATGATATTCTCAATGGAGAGAAGACCCACAACAATAAAGATTTTGGCCCTTTTAAACTATGTCGCTCTGAAACTGACAATTGTGGTACTGTTGGCCAATTTACACTTGAATTCAATAAAGATTTAGATGAGGCAACAGAAAAGGAGTACCTGAATGTGTTTTTGAGAGCTGGGGACGTCGTAACTTATTTAGTGCCTCCACTTTTACCTGATTACTGCTTTTTCTATTACGAACATGATAAGTACAGTGATATTAAATCGGGACAGTATCTGACCACTGAAACCACATACACACATGCAAGTGAAAAGGGTTTTTTTGACGCTTCCAACCTAATCACATCAATAATCTCAATTATAATCAGCACCGTGCTGCTACTACTAATTCGGTCAAAAACTACAGGGAAACCGATTGCCAAATCACACTTGGCTCCTTTTAGATTGGTTTCCAAACTGTTATTGTTGAGGCTTGTCGAAGATATACCGATTTATTTATTCATGTTTTACAAGAACCATCATTCCTCTTTTGGAGAAGAAATTTATTTAGTCGATAGACTGGTGGATTTATTGAAACTGATCACCGCACTTGTGTACTTCAGCACTGTCTACCAGTTTGTGGCTTACAACGAGGTTTCCAACGCTGTCATATCGTTCAAAGTTTTTCAAAACTTTAAATTTACAATCTTGATTATATTGAGAGTGTTCAGTGAGTTGGCTAGTATCTACTCTGTGACACCATTGAGAAGCGTTGCTGCATTGATTGCAAATTATGTCCTAGATGCCATTCTAGTTGTTCTATTCTACTTTAAATCTCAAAAGACTGAGCACACAATAATCAAAGATCAGAAAACATATGCTCATTTGTTCAAACTGTCAAGAATCTTCATTCTTCCATCATTGGTCGCTTTTAAATTTGTGACCGGAATCGTATTCTTGTTATATTATGTGACTTTGTTTTCTTGTTCGTTTTTTGCTGATGTGGAAGATGATTCAGATAACGAGTCTCTGCTTCTCATTGAACTTCTGACTGGTTCTTTTTATCTATTCCTTCTGAATTTATCTGTTGTCACTACTGCATTCCTCTCTGTGATATTGCTAAAGATCTGGAACCCAATATTAGATGCTGAGAAACACTCCGATGATGACAATAGTGTTGAGTTGAATAACGTTTATAACTAGCATAGATAGAAACTAAGATCCGGTTCAGCTACTCGATTTCGGGTATAATTTACTTATGTAAATGACTTTCTGTCCTAGTATTAGCAAAATAGTATCATTATAGATGTATTCATGACAACTCCTTTGCAATACCGCCAAACTTTGCGTTTGCATTACTGCTTTCTTCTTCGTCGTAAAACATTAACGGAATATAGGACTGTATCGCATTTGTGATTTATTAAGTTAGGAAAATTGAAGCAGATTCTATTCAAACTGGGCCGTTCTATATATTAAACGAATTAAATTAAGATTACAGTTTCAGTTTCCTGTTATATCAGCATTAAATAAAAAAAAAAAAAAACCGAAAGTAACGATAATAGAAAAAGACTAAATTCTTGGCTACTATATCTTACTTATGATCCAGGGCTAAAATTTTCAGTCAATATCAGAAAAAAAGATCCAACGTGTCAACCTCCAAAAACATTCGTTCTACCTCGTTGATTTCGCCCAGTTATCTCACTTTTCTTTACTATTCAGTGGTATGTATATATGGAATCAGCTGGATGTTGATCAAGCACACAAATGCTACGCAATTATTGGGTTGTTCTCGACAGTTTTCTGTCTTATTTCACTTCTGATGAAGGAAAAATTATTCGTTGGTGAAGCTATCGTTTCCACTTTTGTTGGAACAATATTTGGGCCTCATGTTGCAGGTTTGGTCAATCCTTTGAATTGGGGTGATTCAGACTATATAACGAAAGAAATCTCAAGAATCACCTTGATCATTCAAATCTTTGCCATTTCAGTTGAACTTCCTAGAAAATACATGAAATTTAACTATGTTTCCGTTATTGTCATATTATGCTTTACAATGATCTTTGGCTGGATAATCACTGGTGCGTTTGCATATTTAATTTTCCCAGGTTTCACATTCACAGACGGGCTGGCAATAACCGGTGCTATTACTGCTACTGATCCTGTTTTGGCTGCTGCTATCGTCGGTAAAGGTAAATTTGGAGAGAGAATTCCCGGATATATTAAGCATTTGATTAGTGCTGAATCCGGTGCCAATGATGGGTTGGCCTTTCCATTTGTTTTATTGGCTGTTAACTTGTTAGTCCATGGTAGACAGGCTGGTAATATCACCAAGAACTTCATTTTAGTTGCTGTTCTATACGAATGTGTTCTCGGTGTTATTCTGGGAGTCATAATTGGTTTCCTGGGAAGAAAAGCGATTCAGTTTTGTGAAAAGAGAAAATACATTGATAAGGAGTCCTTCTTGATCTTTTACATTTTGTTAAGTTTAATCTGTACAGGATTTGGGTCAATCCTTGGTGTGGATGATCTGCTGGTCTCATTTGCTGCTGGAGGTGCGTTTGCATGGAATGGCTGGTTTTCGTCAAAGGTTGAAGGCCAATATTTGTCGAACTCTATAGATTTGTTGTTGAATGTTGGGTATTTCTTGTATTTTGGAGCTATTATCCCATGGAATGATTTCAACAACAAAGCACTGGGCCTCGATATTTGGAGATTGATCTTATTTGGAGTTGTCATCATTTTTTTAAGAAGAATCCCCTCTGTTTTATTGGCAAAGCCGTTTGTTCCTGCATTAACAAATTGGAGTGAGGCTCTATTTGTAGGCCATTTTGGACCTATTGGAGTTGGTGGTATTTTTTGTTCTATGATTACGAAAGATTCCATATTGAAAGCTGCCAATATTAATTCAGTTGAAGACATTACTGAAGATAGTCCGTACTTCAATGTAATCCATAAAATATGGCCTATTGTGTCATTTGTGGTTGTAACATCCATTCTTGTTCATGGATTTTCTGTTACATTCATGGTGCTGTACTCAAAAATAACATCAGCCCAAGTCTCTAAAGTTGAGATGTCATTTACTGAAGCCTCACCAGAAAATATTGAGTTAGAACATATTGGTGTCCAAAGCCAGAAGGACACCAAAGTTGGATCATCAAGTTCACACCTACATTCAAGAAAGGTATTATTAGGAAAATCTGAAACAGAAGAACTTAAATTTTATATGATTGGAAGTGAGATCATTGTTGAGACTCCATCCGAAGATTTCATTAAAAAATATAGAATTGAAATGGCTGATGAAGAATCATGCTCAAATTTGACACTTATTCGTGCATCAGATTTGTCTAACAATTATCATGACAACGAAATAAGAGACTCTATTAATAAATTTCTTGCTATAAAAAGATAAAACTAACTGGTATTTAGAAAATTTAACCAATTTAACGTTGTCGATTTTCCGTTCAACCTGCAAAACGTCTAAAAGTAGTGACTCATGAAAAGTCGAAACGCCCTGCTTCAGGTTTGAGAGACCTAAGTGTATAATCTTTATTTTTAGTGATCATTTCTTTCTTCAAAAACCCTGTTGCATTACTGGAACTGACATCTCTCTGTCAATGGTCCAAAAAAAAAAAAAAGGTAACACAATCCCATCCGACCAAAAGGACCAAGTTTAGTTCAAAATCTCTGCATCTGAGCGTGTAGCCTTTTCAAATGACAGTTCAGTTAACATCATTACAGGTTCAGAATTTTTTACATTATTTTGACCGTTCAAAAAACCTTCAAATACATAGCACTGTTAAAAACAAATGAAATATTAGCTAATTGTACGTACATATATTCCATTCTTATTAATTTTTCTGTATCATATTGACTTGATTGAGTACTACGTATTTATCGGTACTAAAATGAATCCATACTGATCATTTCATACTATTAACAATGTTTGATATCTACCAAAAGATCCTCATACGTAGAATGAATTGTTCAAAGACACGGTTTCAGTACGAACCAATATAATATATTCTTTATTTTGTGTTATCACCGTTGTGTGATCATTCTATAAATATATTACAACAGAACAACCCTAATGGCAGCTGTCCCATAAGTTTACAAGCAAGGATAAGATACAACATTCAACAGTTGTACTTCAAGTCTGCTATTACTTTCATCAACTGTTAAACTAATCGAACTCTTTAACTGTGAAATGTTCAACTGTGAAATGTGGAGAAAGCAATTGCGACTTCGGGATTAAATTTTCAGAGTTGTCAATAATCAACAATAAAACTTCGAGAAAGGACTCGATTAACAGCGACTTCCTGTTGAACTGTTTGAAACAGTCACTCCAGTGGTCATCACTTTTAGTTGTTGCATCATTGTTTGATGGATTGTTGCTTCTACTACTTACTATATAAAAACACTCACTGTCCAGCATCTCGTTTCTCCCTAGATTACATTATCATCAGTATAAAATATCAATTATGTCTGCATTTTCAGGATCAAACTTCCAGGCTGACGATTATAACAAGTTCAGACCAACATATGACACCAAAGTCTTTGAAGAGATTCATACTTTTCACAAAGGAGACAACCTATTAGCTGTAGATATTGGTTGTGGTTCGGGCCAAGCATCTTATCCATTGACAAACTATTTCAAGAAGGTTATCGGTACAGATTTGTCACAAAAAATGATCAACACTGCAAACAACCAAATTAGCGATAAATTCTCTGGAAAAATTGAATTTAAACAATCACCTGGTGAATCATTGCCTTTTATTGAGGATAACTCTGTTGATTTAGTCACTGCTGCGCAATGTATCCATTGGTTTGACCATCCAAAGTTCTTTAAAGAAATGGACAGAATCTTGAAACCTGGCGGCACACTAGCCTTCTGGGGATATGCTGATCCAGTGTTTAATATTCCAGAAGTCGATGATTTTGTTAACGATTTCACATACGAAGATCCAACCAAACTGGGACCGTACTGGGAACAACCAGGACGTTCAATTCTCAGGAACTTGTTGAAAGATGTCAATGCACCTACAGAGTCTTTTGAAGATATCACTGTCTATAAACATATACCAAATGAAGTATCTAGCACACCATCCCCACTACAGATCAAGAGAGATATTCCATTGTCTTTCTATCATAAGTATGTAACAACTTGGAGTTCGTATCACAATTGGAAAGAAGCGAATCCAGGCAAAGAAGACATCTCTGAGATTTATTACAAAGAATTACAAGCCAAATTTAACTGGAAACCAGATACCAGGGTCCATATTGAATGGTTAACTGTGTTTAAACTGGCAAGAAAGAGACTTCATAAATAAAAGAAAGGCTATTACAATTAGTAATTCATTATATAAGAAATAATCACGTAATAGTCACGTGAAATATCTCAAATGTTTTTTTTTTTTCTTTCTGCCGCGAAGTTTTTATTTCCCACTGCTTTTTTAATCTATAGCCAAATCGATTAATAAAAAGCTTTTAGACTCAAGCAAAAAAAAAAGAATAGAATATAACCAAAAATGTCTGTTATCGAGATTTCCTCTGAAGACCAGTTCACGGACTTGACAGAAAATACGCCTAAAGACAAACTTCTTGCTCTTTATTTCCACACCCCTTGGGCTGCTCCATGTATCCAGATAAACTCGGTTTATTCCCAACTAGCATCGTCAAATCCATCAACTTCGTTCCTTTCAATCAACGCTGATGAACACCCGGATATCTCAGAACTTTTTGAGGTGAGCACTGTACCTTATTTTGTTTTAATTAGAGATGACACAATATTGAAAGAAATTTCTGGTGCTGATCCAAAAGAATTCATCAACGCTTTGAATGAACTGCAAAACTCATCTGCTGCACCACAGCAACAAACACAATCACAACAACCTCCTATTTCACAACAAACGTCAGGTTTACAACCACCAAAAGAAGATGAAGAAGAATCACCTGAAGAATTAGAAGCTCGTTTAAAGCAGTTGACACAGGCTGCACCAGTTATGTTATTCATGAAAGGTACGCCTGCTTCACCACAATGTGGATTCTCACGTCAATTAGTTGCAATTTTGAGAGAGAATCAGGTGAGATTTGGTTTTTTTGATATTCTGAAAGATGATGGTGTCAGACAAGGGCTGAAAACTTTCTCAGATTGGCCAACTTTCCCACAATTATACATCAATGGTGAATTTCAAGGTGGTTTGGATATCATTAAAGAAAACTTGGAGGAAGATCCAAATTTCTTCCAGTCTACATTGAGTACTTAAACGTTCCCGTGTAAGTATAAATAAATAATTTAATATTAAAAAGTATATTGTAGTCATTCAGAGTATTGATCATCGTCGTTAAAATCATCAAAAAATTCGGCATTTCTAATGTTTATCGTCTTTTTTCTCTGCGACAGTTCAATTAGCTCTCTTTCAAACGTATCATCATCGCCAAAAGTATCATCAAATATCTCGTCATCAGTATTCCTAATCGGATCATCATCAAACTCAGACCCACCATTTTCATCATCAGTGTCATCATATCTTTCAGCGTCCTTGAAATATTCATCGTCTGGGTCAAGAGTGTTATAATCGTCACTATCAGCAACCATTATTTCATCGCCATGTATTTCCTTAAATAAACCACCAAGCCTGGATTGCAAATATGGAATCGATGGCTCATTAATATCAAGTGGTATTGGTTTGTTTTGGGATTTCAAATAATGTAGTTTTGCCTTGTTTCGAAATGCTCGTTGTTTGTTTATGGTTGGTTCGAAAAATCCATGATATAGGTTTGAGTTCCGGAAATCTCTCAGCACATTTCTTCTTCTCATTTCAACTTCAATATATTTATCAACGTGTTCTTTGGTGACATTGGTCTGTTTGTTAACCTTCCATTCTCTTGGGAATGTCAGCCCCATCTCTGCAGTTGATGCTAGTCCAGTTTTGTTGAACGTTACCCTCGTTGATCTTATAGCACATTCTAAAGAGATTAACCCAGTGGGTATCAAATCTGCAAAACTGTAGCTATCTGCAACTTCTGCAACAGTTTCAATTCCAAAGTTAGATCTGTTGAACTTTGTATAATTCTCCAATAAACTTAGTTTCAATATATCAGACCTATTTGCGAAATCTTGCATCACTTTCCCTATAGTTTCATCGTCATCGTCTATCTTTGATCCAAAAATACATTTTCCAACTGCATGAAATATTGACATTGGTGATTCTTTGCCAATTGTTATTTCTTCAATATTATTATTCAGCTTCCATTGTGCCCAGAATTGAAAAGCTGAAACTGCAGCTCTAATGTCGCCAGCAAGACTTAGTTCGCCGATTTTAGTATCAATGACCTCTTTTGATATACTATTGAAGATGGTTGGTTCTTTTGAAACAATATTCTTCAAAGTTTTCTTAATTAGCAACGTATTAACTGGATTGAACTTTATTCTTCGGCTGTATGGACTATTCAAAATTCTTCCTCCTAGTATTGTCTCTGCAGTAAAATTATTCTGGATATTAAAACCTTGCGTTGTTCCTTCGTCTTGAGCAAAGTCACATTCAGTGATACATAGTACTAGAGGTGGTAAACTGACATCCGTATGAATCCATTGCATCAACGATCTTTGAAATCTTTCTCTTGTATCAGGATGAAAAACATTAGGCATTTCTTCAACAAGAATCAAAGTTAGATTTCTACCAGTTCTATATTTGGCAGCTGATAAGAATTCTTCAAACTGAGTAGGATATGTCTCTATTGGATTAATCCATTCAATGAGACTTGGTGTATCGTCATGATGGTTGATAAGTTCTTCTGCTAAATTTTTGATTATAGTGCTCTTTGATGAACCAGCAGGACCAGTTAGGATCAGTAGTTTTGTGTCTGTGTCATGTCGAAGCATAGATATGAGTTCTTCTTTAACATCTTTAAGTTTTCTTGAATGAATTGCAACAGACAGTACTGTTTCAGGCGCATATTTCTCTATCCATTGATCATACGGGTCAACTTTTATCGGCGCAACAGAATTCTCTAGAGTTGGGGATTTTGTGAAAGATTTGATGAAACTTCCCAACTCTGTGATCTTTTTTCTCTTCGGTAGGTTGAGATCGTCATCGGTCTCTGAATTTTTATCCTGAAAAAGCCTGTGTTTTTGACTCTCCTTAGACTTCTTACTCCTCCTCACTTTAGCAGCGTTTTTAGGCATATCAAGCAAGTTCTAGTTAAAAAAAAAAAACTTCAATACTTTTTGCCAAAGATTTGTTCTTTGAATAGTTTATTATAGGACTGTCCGCACCAATCTCATCTCTTTTTTTCGCGAATGAGTTCTTTGTTTTTTTTTTTAACAAGTACGTTTTTTAAAGTAAATTAAAACCCCCATAATAGTATAACAAAATAACATTACAAACTTATATTGAGATATCAAAACGTTTATAATAACTGCTGATTATTTTAATTACAATATTCAGATTGATGTGCTGATTGTGTGCAATGACTGAACCAGACACCTATTCGGATGGAAATGTGCCCATTTTTCGACCTTCCATGACTGAATTTAGCGACTTTGAAAAGTACATGAAGAGTATCAACAAGTATGGCATGCAATCAGGGATAGTCAAGGTAATTCCACCAAAAGAATGGTTAAATTCCCTCCCAAAGATCACCAAGAAGCAACTGAAAACTATCAAGATCAGAAACCCCATAGTTCAACACATCAGCGGGAATAATGGGGTTTTTGGTCAACAGAACGTTGAGAAGCAGAGAACCTTCAACATTGTCCAGTGGAAATCACTTTCAGAGGAATCAAACTATCAGCCTCCTGCTCCGCGGGGGAAATCAAGAACCATTGCAGATCCCGAAACTGCGAAGAGAAATAAGAAGAATTTAGCCAATAAGAATCATAACGATAATGCCCTGTTTGAAGGATTTGAGTACAATATTGACACTTCTGAATTTACTAAAGAACGATGTGAGCAACTGGAAAAAATTTACTGGAAGAGCTTGCTATATGCTGACCCTATGTATGGTGCTGACATGATTGGATCCATTTTTGATAAATCTGTTAAAATCTGGAACGTTGCCCATTTACCTAACCTTTTAGATCATATGGAAGAGAAGTTGCCCGGCGTTACTGAGGCATATTTATATGCTGGTCTTTGGAAAGCTACCTTTTCATGGCACTTGGAGGATCAAGATCTCTATTCTATCAATTATCTGCATTTTGGTGCTCCAAAACAATGGTATTCAATTCCTCAAAAATATAAAGCGAAGTTTGATCGTGTAATGCAGGAAACTTTCCCACAAGACTACTCAAACTGTCATGATTTTCTACGGCACAAGACTTTTTTGGTTTCACCTGCATTTTTGGAAGCTAGAGGTGTCAAGGTCAATAAAGTGGTTCATTATGAGCACGAGTTTATGATTACATATCCGTACGGGTACCATGCCGGTATGAACTTTGGTTATAACCTCGCTGAGTCTGTTAACTTTGCTATTGATGACTGGTTTGAATATGGTATGAAAACAAGCAAATGCAACTGTGTTAGTGATGCAGTTGCTATTGACGTTCCCAGATTGAAAAGAAAATATAACGGTGAACCAGAACCTCAAGCAGAGGAAAATATAGAGGCTCCAGATATGTCTGATACCGAAATATCAGGAAATGATCAAGATTGTGCTTCTAAACCATGCCCTAAAAGGAGAAAAGCTCAACCCAAAAGAGTTGACAAAGAAAGCCCCAAAAAGGTGCCACTGTTGTGTTCACTGTGTCCAAACATATTATCTAACAGACAACAAAAACACGAGAACTTTAAACTAATACCCACTAAAAAAACTCTTGAAGATCAAAAAAAGAAGATTTATTGCCATAAACTATGCGCTGAAACCATTCCTGAACTCACCATTATGCATGATCTTGAATCTAGAGAATATGTTGAAGGTTTTGAGAATATTCCAAAAGCAAGGAAGAATCTAAGATGTTTATACTGCCACGACAAACATGGTTCCTGTTTTCAATGTTCACATAGAAGCTGTACTCGCTCTTATCATGGAACATGTGCGCTGCCTGCCGGTGTGTTTTTTAAAAGCTATGAGGAACAGTATTGTAAAATCCATAGAGCTAAGCATGATGGAATTGATAATTTCTTGAAGGGACTAAACGTTGGGGATACTTTACAAGCTAAATTTGATGACTATTTTTCTGGTGTCATACTATCCAATAACAAATCGGAAGAAACATTTAATATTGAGCTATATCCAATTGTTGAAAGATCTGGAGAAAAGATTCAAATTGAAGTTCCATACTCTTCTGTTACAACACAAGGTCTTAGATTTCCTAAGATTTTGAAGAAGATCCAGCCAGTTAAAGAAGAGCTATCGAATGACAATAATGAAGTAATTGAAGTTTTGACATTAAAAGATTATTTGAGACACACTACAACTATTGAAGAATCACACGGTACAAAATGGGTGCTGGAGAAAGTGAAGGTTATAGAATCAGAATCAGAGCCTGTTTCAGACCACCCTCTTTGGTATTACAAACCTACTAAATCAACTGATAATGTTGCAAGATATACTGATGATATCTCACTGAACGAACCAAATGACCCAAAATCTTTGAAAGCAAGGACTCGCAAAGAAATAAATATTAGAAGAAAATTGAAAAAATCTGTTTCTCCACCTCTCTCATCTTCCTCGATCAATAACTCAAATTACTCTTTGACTTCTACACCTGTCATGACACCTATGAGCCACTCTGGTACAAGTGAATATAACTCTTCGCTGAATCGCCTTATTCCCACTAATAATCATTCGCAGCTGATCTCTTTGCAATCAAAGCCACAACAAACGGCTTAGTTTATAGCAATGGTTTTAATGACCTACGTAATTTATGACCTTATCTTAATATACCGTGTAGTCACTTTTCTTCAAATATTATACAAACAAGACTTAATTATCATTATAAACCTTCAATCATACCAAAAATACTACTTAGTGCATTTTTTCTCACATTTTCATTATAGATCAAAGCACCGTCACCTGAACCACCATCAACATTGTTAATACCGTTATTGATCAATCTTGCAAAATCAGATTGTAAACCAACAGGTACCAAATCCAAGATTTCCTTAGCGTTCTTCTTCAACTTTGAAGTATGCTCAAATTCCTCAGCTGCAATCTCTGAATTCTTGATGATCTGTTTATCTATACCACACATACTTGCAACGTGCATACCAAATGAGCCCTCAGCTTTTCCTTCTTCCAACTTGTACAAAAAGGTAATATTTCTAGAATCGTCATCAACTATGATGGCCATCGTGAAAGGTCTAATCTGTGGATGGTTAGCAAATGAAGCCCCCAATGACCCATAATGAGTGGCAAAGAATCCCAGTGATTGAATATGGGTAGCGACATGGTGTAAAACAGCTTCAGCAATTGCAAAACCATCAGATGAAGAACCACCTCTACCTAACTCATCCAGGACCAGTAAGGATTTAGGAGTTGAGTTCTCTAAAATTCTTTTAGTTTCCGAAAGTTCAACGTAAAATGTTGATTTTCCTTGCATTATATTATCATTTGCACCCAATCTTGTCATGATTCTATCAACTGGGGTCAATTTAGCAGTTTCACATGGAACGTAACATCCAATTTGGGCCAGAATTACAGCAATACAAGTCATTCTCAGAACTGTAGACTTACCAGCAGCATTGGCACCAGTTAATAAGCCCATATTTGGATTTGGACCTCCTAATTTAATATCATTTGGAATGAACTCTTTGGCACTTGTGAAACCTAAATTGAAGCAAGGATGTCTTAATTCAGTGAATTCAAGAACACCAGCTTCAGAGTCAATAAATTGCGGTCTAACGGCTGGGAAACCAATTGACTCAGAGGTTTTAGTCAAAGCAGCAATACAGTCAATTTTGGCAATGGAGTCAATCGTCTTAATCCAAACGTTATAATCATTGTCGAATCTTTGAAACATTCTAGTTTTTAGTGATTCTTCAATGATCTTGTGTGTCTCTCTTGCTCTGGCAATTTCTTTGGCGAGTTTCTCAACTTCTGGTGACCACCATCTTTTTGTCTTCTTTGATGAACCCATTTGAGTCCATGAATTCGGAACTTTAATTGAAGCAGGCATTTCAATATTATATAGTTCCTTACCGAAATCTTTGTAATCTATAGATTGAGTCTTGAACTCTCTTCTATATTCTCTTAGTTTTGTGGCTAGTTCACTTTCAATACCATTGATTCTTTTTTTGGACTCATCATAATCAGCTTCTAATCCTTCATTTAAGATCAAAATATTATCATCTTTGGCTTTAACTCTATCAAAAGCATCACTCCATTTTTCCAAACATTCATCCAAATTTTTAGGGAACTTTTCGTGAATTTTTCTCAATGAACCTTTCAACTCAAATGTTTCCAGGCTTCTATATAAAGCAGCAATATCTTCAAACCCTTCAAGAACTCTGGTGAAATCTTTCAATTTCAATTGGCCCGCGTGAATTCTGGATAATAACCTTTCTAAGTCTGGTAATTTTGTTAATGCAGATTCAATTATAGATTTCAAATCACCATCATCTAAGAGCTGATCAACTGAATCCAGTCTTTCTTCAATTTCATCTTTATTCAATAATGGATGAACGACCCAAATTTTCAACAAACGTTTCCCAAACGGAGTTGTCGCCCTGTTTATTAGCTTGAATAATGTACCTTTATCACTGCCATCAAACGAGTTTGCAAAGATTTCTAGGTTTTGTAATGTTTGACCATCCAAAACCAAATTGGTGGAAGGTTTAATGGTAGTATATGGTGTGACGTTACCCAATGAAATCAACGATGCATCTAATTTCAAAGATTGTAGGTACCATAACAAACCACCAAAAGCTGAAAATCCAACCATTTTACGATCTTCATAAAAATTTCTCAATGTTGATGGCCATTTGGATAAATCATCCAGGTTTTCTGCTTCAAAATAATTACCCCTAGCTAAAGTTTCAAAAGTGGTATCAAAGTCATAGAATTCTGTATCTAGCTTAACAACATTTAAAATTGCATTATTTTGAGAATTAAATTTCAAGATTCTATTAGCTAATTGTGATAAATTATTTTTGGCAACAACTAATTCTTTTGGCCTAATTTGTGAGATCAAGGTTTCAAATTTGGTACATTCGCTATCATCTTTAAATTCAGTTAGGCTAATAGCACCGGTTGAAGTATCAATAAAAGCAACTCCAAATAACTTCCCGGACGGATCTTCAGGGTCAACATCTTCTTTAACAGAAATACAATAAGTTGCCATATCATCAGTAAGCATAGATTCATCAGTTAAAGTACCAGCAGTCAAGACACATTTAAGTTCTCTCTGAATAACTTCCTTCTTAGCCTTTGTAGCCCCGTTCCCTTCTCTGATTTCTTTAGCTAGCCCAGTTTCAATCTGATCGACTTTAGCAACTTTGTAGCCCTTGGAAATGAAAGACGTAGCCCAGTAACCAAATGACATTTCTGGTATACCAGCTAATTGCATATTGGCTCTACCACCACCTGCAATTTTCAAGTCAAATTCGTTATGAGCGATCATTGCATCTTTCTCATATAGTTCATAAAACTTACCCTTCTTAAAAAAGACAACACAGTCCCACATTTTTGATTTGATCTCCCAGTATTGCTTTTCAAATGCGGTAAATTTTCCCCATGCACTTTGAGGAATGTAAAGTGTTCTTGGATCATAATCTGGATCTGATTCTGATCTTTTCTCAGCATCACGGATGTCAACCAACCATTGATAACGTTCTTCATTCTCTTTAGTGAACTTTTCACTCTTCGTTTGTTTGCTGGTTAACTTTGCTTTTGATGGAGTAGCTTTTTTTGGAGTTGGTTTATATTCAGAGTTGGAGTTAAATTTGGATGCAATTGTGGTTTTTTTTGGTGCTACAGTTGGTTTTTTACTCGTGAGTTCTATAAAATCATCATCATCGAATGAATCTTCAAGGTCGCTTTCCAATTTTGTTTTATCCTCTTCCAGATCATCAGGAACGACAAACGCCTCCAATTCATCTTCTGATTCTTCTTTTGGATCAGGGATAAATTCATCTTCCGATTGGTCATCATCAACAATACGACGACGCTTGTATTGTGATTTTGTCTTCACTGCTAGCTCTTCATCTTCATCATCATCGCTCAGCTCAGTATATGTGAGATTTTTAGCACGTCTTCTTGAATTTGTAGGACTTGAATGTAACGGTTGTTCTTCTTGGGATTTGTATTCAGTTGAAGTATTGATTTGATCCTTTATAACCTGTCTTTTAATAATCGATTCAGGCGACGGAACAACATCTTCTTGAGTGGTAGCCAATGTGGTATCTTTTGTAGTTTCACCTTCATTTTCATTTCCATTTTTCTCTTCTGGGCTCTTTGAAGGCGATGATGAAGGAGATGGGAATGATTGTTGTGTCTCTTGTGAAGCGTTTGAACTTTTGGTGCCAAAAAAACTCATCAACGATGATTGCTTCAATTTGGATTGACTCGAGCCGGGACCTGCCCTTTTCAAAGTTTGACGATGTGGAGTAGTAGCAGCAGCAGCTCTAGCCATTCTTCACTGATTTTCTATCTTCTTGATTTGTAGAAATGTTAAAGAAAGTAAAAGAGACGCGCAACATAATTTCCTCTTTATGTGCTTTCAAAGTGCTCCTAACCAATATTTTCAAGCGCGTCAATTACATAATAAATATTACATAATATGATCACGTGACTATATTATGTAATATTTATTATGTAATTTTAAAGAAATCTTTGAAAACTTCATAAAAGGCTACAAAGAACAAAGTAATTCGATCCTACTTTGTGCCTAATTAACTGTGCTCAAATGTCTGCTAAACAGTATTTGAAAGCCGCTAAACAGGCGTTACAAGATGAGAACCCAGAATATTGTATCCAATTGGCCCAAGATGCACTTAATTTGGACCCTAAGAACTATTTTGCTTATGTTTTTATTGGTAAATCATATCATCTTTTGGGAAAGAATTACATTGCGCTCAAAGCATACAATGATGCCATTAAATTAGATTATGATGCTGAGACTGCTTGGAAAGGCCTGCTGCTGATGCTGAAGAACGATGGTGATTATAATGCTTTTTTCGAATTCGCTGGTGATTATGCTGAACGTTTGGTTAATAAACAGGAACCATTATCTGATTTCTTGAAAGACATCAGGTTATATTTGAAAAAATTCAATTCACAAGAGGTTAAAGAAAGGTATTGGAAAGCACTATTGCCTGAAAATAAACTAGGTGAAATCACATCAGGACTTTTAGAGCCACCCCAAAAGGTTATTACTGAATACTTATCCATACAATTGAAAAGGGAAAACTCAGATGTCTCAAGACTCCTTTCACATGAACGTATGAAATCCAAAAACACCAACTCTTTAGATGCTATAGCTTGGGAATATTATAAAGACTCGATTGTTCCACATCTTTATGAGGAGCTGATTAACATACAGAATGATGATAACGAAAGAAGACAAACAGAAGAACAGTATCTTAGATATAGAATTAAAGTTTTGAAAACCGCACCAGGAGATATAAAGCACAAGTTATTTGCCGAATTGAAGGAGTGGATTGAAGGCTTAATTTTGGTCAAGCACACTTCATACTTGGCATGGTCCACTTACTTCGATTTGCTTGATCCTCAAGAATTGAGTGAAATTGACGCTGTTGTATTAACTGATTTTTTAAGTTTGTTTGAGTCGGAACCACTTGGTCAAATCGTTCATGCTTTTGTGTTATCGGATTTATCTACGCATAAAATAGAAGACCTTGACCCAAAATCCAAAAAGAAAACATCTAAGAAGGAAGGTTTATCTGCAGAAGAACAAAAATTAGTTGAATTCGAGGTTGAAGATACTGTTTTATCGCCAGAAGAGCTATTGGCTTTGATGAATCAAGCTTTAGACTCGTGTAAGACCAGTTTATTTGCTTATCGTATCGTTCTCGCATATCACATTCATCTAAAACAATATGCTGCCGGTATTCCAGTATGCCAAAGTGGCATACAATTATTAGCTTCATCTACAAGAAATTTTGGGTTTTCTTTCATTAATTCAAAGGAGGATTTATTAGTCAATTATGGTGTGATTTTAACTTATCATGAAGCACCAAAGAATTTCAAACGAGCCTTGGAACTATTCGATAGAGTTTTATTTGATTCTCCACTGAATGTTAAAGCTAGAGTCGGCAAAGGATTGATCCTTGCTGAGAGAGGTGATTTAGAGAAAGCTGAGGATCTTCTAAAAGAAGTTGTTGAAAAATTCCCAGAAAACGAAGAAGCACTTATGGAGTTATCCTGGGTTGAAATAAAACTAGGCGAATATTCCAAAGGTAGGGAAGGTTTATTCAAAGTCTTGAAAAATTTGAAAGGTAACAGCTTATACATTCTGGATCTAAAAGCTTCTGTTAACTGGAAAATTGCTCAAAGTTATCTTTCAGAAGGTTTCATTGAGAAGTCATATGAGCATCTTGTTGATTCCCTTAGAAGTTCTAAAAATTATGCTCCTTCGTACACTTCACTCGGTGAAATTTACATCAAGCATTATGATGATACAAAAAGAGCTACCAAATGTTTCCTAAAAGCTTTCGAGATTGACTCGTCTGAAATTACGGCAGCTTGGTATTTAGTTTCTCAATTCACTGAGTCAGGAGACTGGTCCCGTGCGAAATATTTTACTGAAAAATTGATCAATACTGATAATGCTAAACGTCGCTTGGGCTCAGATAGCTGGCCATATAGAGTCCTAGGGTCTGCAGCACTGGAGAACCAAGATGATGCCAAAGCTGTTGAATGGTTTCAAAACGCTATTCGAATTAATGCAAATGATGTCGAGTCTTGGGTTGGGCTTGGTGAAGCCTATGTTGGTTGCGGAAGACTGGAAGCTGCCGTAAGGGTTTTCAGAAAAGCCTTGGACTTGGATCCTGATCACTGGGTTTCTAGGTATTCTCTAGGTGTCGTTCAAACTCAAATTGGGGAGTTCGATGAAGCTATTGAGATCTTGAAGAATTTATTAGAAGAAAAACCAGATGAAGAATGCGTTATTTCGGGATTGTATAATGCATTACTGGAATATTCTAATAACTCAGTTCTTGGAGGATTTTTTGGTAAGGCCGTCGGCCTTTCTTTGAAAACCGTTGATGTTTTGGAAAAAGGTAACAAAAAATCGCTGAATTTCTGGAAAACTACCTCTGATCTGATCACTATTTTCTTACAAATACAATCAAATATTGACCAATTCCCACATGAGCAGATACTCTCGTTTTTTAAAGAGACAACAATCGAGATTGATTATGAATTAATTCAACATTACATCACATCAAAGAAGCTCATTGATCTTGTCTCATTATTTTTGGTCTATGCCAACAAAGCTGCAATTTCATTACACCCAAATTCAAGACCATTACGCTCTTCCACTCTATACAATCTTGGTCTGTCTCAAGTAATTGCTTATTTGAAAACTCATAATAAATCATTTAGAGATTCAGCCATTGAGTCACTTAAAGAATCGATTAAATTACAAAATAACTATGCTGAAGCGTGGATTGCTTTGGGTGTTGCTTCTATCTCTGTTAATCCTCGTGTTGCACAACACTGCTTGGTCAAGGCAATTTCAATTGATCCGAAAAATGTTGAGATATGGTCAAATTTAGCATTATTGTACTTAAGGTACAGTGATCCTACGTTAGCAACTGAAGCTTACATGAGAGGGCAAAGTTTATCGCCAAGTGAACCTATATCTTGGTTAGGGCAAGCATTGGCTCTTGAAGCACAAGGGAACCTAGAAGAAGCTTCAAATTTGTTTACCCATGCATTTATTTTATCAAACGGTAGATCGCCTACCGCCCAGTTATCATATGCTGTTAGTGTCTGTTTAAAAAGGATTGGAAATGGGGATGATGTATTGGATATTGAAGTTTTACAAGAACTTTCAACCGCCAGTTTTGGAATGTTACAATATTTGAAGCAGTATCCTACTGATCCTTTTGGATTGTCAATTACTTGCTTGATTTTAGAAAGATTGAATGATTATGAATTGGGTCAGGAAATTTCTGGTAAACTGCTGAATATCTTGGAAACTGCTTATGAAGAAAGTGAGGACGATCTAGTGCTGTCCTCTTTCGCTAGAGTTAAAGCACAATATGCCAGATTTGATTTGGGATTAAAAAATTATGAAGCTGCTATTGAAGCTTCATTAGAAGTTTTGGAATTAACTCAGGACCAGAAAATTACTATTTCATGCAGAACTGTGTTAGGTTTGTCTTACTTCTTCTTAGATAAATTTGACGAATCGTTGGACGAGTTCAAAGAGATCTTAAACCTATCTGAAGATTCCAAGAGATTGGTCGTTTTAATTGCCCAGGTTTTATATGCTTATGGTACTGAAGAGACAAAGCAAGCTGCTTTGGATCAATTATTTACAAACATTGAAGAACATGGTACTTCATTATTGGTCACATTGGCTATCGGTGCCATCTCAGTTATTGAAAATTTAGAGGATTACTTAGTTATCATTAAAGGTGAACTAGAAGCATTACCATTAAGTCAATTAATTGATGATCGTTTCAAAAATGTTCCATATCTACTTTCCCAAATCAATAACAGGCTATCCAAAAATGAACAGTCTGTCTGGCAAAGATCAGCGTTTTATTTCCCAGATGATTTACGTATTTGGAACAATTTAGACAAGAATATTTCATTGAAGATTGCAGCTCAAGGGAAAGTCACTGCCCAAGATCTCAGCAACTCATACCTCACTACTGGTGAATTCAAAGACATTCAAAGAAGCGTTTTTATTTCTCCATGGAATATTCAAAGCCGTAAGGCTTTAGAAGAGACTTTTTAATGATTCTTTTAAAGACTAATAAAAAAAAAAAAATACTATAAATGTAGATTTTTAATGATAACAATGCTTTGCCGAGCGAAAAAAAAGAGTTGATCGAAAAAAAAAGTCGACGTGAATTTGTCCATTCTACCCCAGATTCCACGAACAATCTACTTGAAAGTACTGCATTCCTTTTTCCCATCATGTCACTCCCTCAAAAACCACTTAGACTCCTCCTTTTGGGGGCTCCGGGTTCAGGAAAAGGTACACAGACCTCAAAACTGCTGAAATTCTATTCTGGCTTGAAGCCAATCAGTTCAGGAGACCTTTTAAGACGTGAAATTCAACAAAAAACGGAGGTTGGATTATCTGCCAGCAAGATCATTGCACAGGGGGGGCTAGTGCCAGATAGAACTATCATTGATTTAGTTTTAAAGGAATTGGACTCACAACATCTTTTAAACGCTAGGTCATCTTGGCTATTAGACGGATTCCCGAGAACCCTTAAACAAGCTGAAGTGTTGAGAAGCGACCTTTCCAAGAAGTCTTCAAGCCTGAATCTTGTTGTAGAACTAGCAGTACCGGAGAGTGTTATTCTAGAAAGAATTGAAAATAGATGGGTTCATGTTCCTTCTGGGAGAATTTACAATTTACAATATAACCCACCAAAAGTTCCTGGTCTCGATGATATCACTGGTGAAAAATTGTCAAAAAGACCTGATGATAATGCAGAAGTATTCCAGAAAAGACTCGATGCGTATAATGAAACTGTTAATCCAGTTAAGGATTTTTATAGAAATTTGGGAGTGTTACATACCGTTGAAGGAGAGACTTCAGATATTATTTTCCCTAAGTTGTTAGATTTGATACAAGAGAAGTTCGGCAAAGCTTAGATCTACACAGGAGTACTTCTATCATTAAAGTCATTATTTTCCAACCTTTTTTTTTCAATAAAAAAAAAAAAAGTAGGCTTCTGTCATTATGCCAACCAACCAAGGCATTTCGTTATCACTTCCTTTAAAGAGCTAATGTAATATTTCTCTTCATCCCAAACAATCCTATCCATTTCTCTTCTTCCAGAATCCAGGTCCAATTGATCTAGTCTATGAATCTTTGAACTTCTAAAAAGTTTATATCCCAAATAACAAACTGTAAAAATTATCAACGCACCATATGAAGTGAAAAAAATCTTTGTATCCCAGAATCCTTTTAAAAAAACGACAAATCCCATCAATAACACAATCATCATTGAGCCAAATAAGCCATAAATTGCTAAAAAGGGCTGCAATGGTGATCTGTAAGGGTATGATGGGTCATCTCTTGCAATAATATCTGGACGTAGTCTCAATCCATAATAAAATCTTAAAAACGATAGACACATTCCTGCCCACATCATCATAGCAGTGGCTGAAGAAATGTTTGCAAAATCCTGAAAAACACTCATTGAAGAGGTATCAACAGATAAAAATGCTAATAATCCAAAGGATCCTGAAAATAAGACTGAAACATATGGAACACCGGCTTTAGAGCATTTAGCAAAGATCGAGAAAGCTTTCCCTTGTGTGGCCATTGAATATAATGTTCTGCTTGAAACGTATAAGTGGGAAGATCCAGCAGACACTGCAAATACCACAAAAACTGCGTTCATAACGGAGGAAAATGTGCAATATCCTGAACTTTGCAACGCTATTATCCAAGGGCTTTGACTGCCATTCGTAAACTTACTACGAGTAACAGTGGTACAGCTTGTTTTAGAATATTCCAAATATTCTGAAGGTAAGGTATTTCTAACATGTTCAGGGGAGTAGTATCTTAATAATCTTGAATCACCGGAATAAATATTGAGTCCAACCAAAAAAATAGACAATAAGTAAAGGAAAATGACTCTTCCAAAAACCCTCTTTGTCACTGATGGCAAAGCCTTTCTTGGATTTCGACACTCCATAGATGCGACAAATCCAATTTCACTCCCAGTGTAAGCATAAGAAGATATTAGAATTGACGAAATAACACCTAACAACCTTCCTAATGGACCACCAATTCCTCCTTCAGCACCAGTACCCAAATCGTTCAAATCAAAAGTAGGTCTGAATGGACCATAAGTTGCCCAACTTTGTGATTTTGAAGACGTCCAATACCTGAATCCATAGTGTTCTTTTGCATTAATAACAATCATGGAAATGATCAAAGCAATAACAATCAAAACTTTGAATAAGCTGACTCCATATTCAATATTTCCATAAAACCTCACGTCAAAAAGATTAATAGTTAAGATTGTACCTAAAAACAATGCCACAAATCCAGCAGTGGATGAACTTGGAATGTTCAAATCTTGATAATAACTTAACATGATCGTACCAGCACAAATCTCACTTGGCATAGCAGTAGTAAATGATAACCAATAGCACCACCCTAAAGCAAATCCAAAAGCATCTTCAACAAATCTTGAAGCTAAACCTGAAATGCTAGAAGTTGTGGGAATAAGTGTGGACATTTCGGCAAAGGATAGCATTGTTGCTAGAACTACTGAACCAGATATTAGAAATCCCAGGAAACAACCCAAAGGACCGCCAATAGAAAACGCTTTCCCACTGTTCAAGAATAAGCCAACGCCTAATGTCCCTCCTAATGCAATCATCTGAATCTGTGGCTTCTCTAATTTTCTCTGTAAATGATACCTTTGTTGTTTTTGTTCTCCATAGTCCCAATCCCCACGACTATTAAACGATCGTGAAAAATCTTCTTTGTTTAAGTCAACTATTTCTGTTCTATTTGAAGTAATTGTGAGTTCTCTATTAAGCTCAGGTAACTCATGAAAAAGTTTAGGATGTCTTAAAGATCTCTTGTCTTTCCGAACATTATGATATTTGGCAACACCTTTTTCAAGCTCGCTCCCTGCATCAAATCTTGATTCTAAGTCTAAATTTATTTGTAAGTTTCGGTTCTGTATATCTCCAATAACTTTTTTCGTCCTAGCTTCTATAGTTGCCTCTTGCCTAACCATCCTATCGTAGTTGGCAAAATCCGACAAATTATGGTCCTCTACATCTTTTCCAAACATCCTTGAAAAGAAAAACTTGTCATTATTCTTGTTATCCCACTCTACAGGATTCATAGACTGTACCTTCTGCCTTATCTCAGCGGTCGATATAGAGCTGATATCATTCTCTGTCAGTTGTATATCTTCGGCTTGAGGGGGCTCAACTGTTAAAAACTTTGAAATCTTGGGGAAAAGACCCTGGAAAGGAGTACTGCTCACTGACTCCTTATCCTCATTCATATCACGCTATATCAGTGTTAAATTTTAACAGTATATAATGGAATAGCAATGGCTTCTTTTTGCTTTTAAAATAAAAGTTTGAAAGCAGAATTGACAGAACGGAAAAATAATATTGGTTATGAGCCCTTGGAATATATACAATAAAAAAAGAAATTTCATAGAAATCATTACAATAAACTAGGCTCTAAGTATATGCAGGATATATAATTAATAACACGTGAGTCAATGAGCCCACTAAAACCATTCCCACAAATTGGAATCATGACGAACTGAACTAAAAAACAGGAATAACTGAATTGCGTACGTATGCTCAAACCTTTAACCATACAAACCAAAAAAAAAAAACGGTAGTTTGACTGAATTATATCAGTGTGGCCTTCTCGTGGAAGGCAAGTCTTCTTCATCGTCATCATCCCTTGGAGCAGGAACTTGTCCCAAGGCGGTAAGCCTTCTCACTCTTTCATATTCAGTTTCGCCGTCATCTACGACGTCTTCTCCATCATCATCATCCTCGTCCTCATCATCATCATCTTCTTCTTCTTCTTCTTCTTCATCATCATCTTCATCTTCAGCTACACCGTTTTCACTGTTTTCACCATCTTCGCTTTGGTATTTGTCTCTATCATCTGAGTTTTCACGATCAATGGATTTTTCTACAATAGGCCCTATCTGTTGAATATTGTTCTTGTGATCGTTTCCTGTTTTAATCCCAACAACAGAAAGTGCCCTGGATAATGTCGAGCTTCTTGCTCTCGATTCAGGTGTTCCTCTAGCAGCATGATGGTTGATTTTATATCTTCTGATGATCTCACCGTCTTCGTTTTCAATGATCAAATGATCATTCATCTTATAAGCAGTATATTTTGGATGGTCTGATGAGGCACGTTGAGATGCGATACGCTGAAGTGCCCTTAATGGAGAGGTAATGGAAGACACTGACGATGACCCATTACTCTTTTGGCGTGTCAGTGATGTAGCATCAGATACCATCTGTGCAGATTCCAATATTTCACCATGCTGATCCTCGATAATCAAATGATCTCCCTCGCTGTAGGCATTTGTAGGTCTTCTATTTCTTTCATAATGATCACCAGAACTCTTACTTTCATTTTCTTCAGGAAATTCGATATTGTCTTTGAAAGTTGTAGCTGGAGTAATGCCAGCTTTTGAATAACCTTCTTCATTAACTTCAGGCAACATGTCACTTTTCTTCTTGTTTCCACCTAGAGCAAAGGCTCCCGCTTGGGCCTCTTTTTCACGTTGCAGTTGTTCAGAAGTCATACCTTGTTTTTCTTCAGCGTCATGATGATGACTATGAGAACGGATTTTTTTCAAACCCAGTCTATTCTTCTTTTTGCCTTTCTTGTGTCTTCTTTCCATACCACCTGCTGGTCTTGCCGGGATACCACTTGTTTCAATTGTTGCTGATTGAGATAATAAACCATTCCCATTTTCAAGGGTTGTAGTAGTAGTATCAATACGATGCAACGAAAATGAACGACCACTTGACTTCAACTCTGGTAAACGCTGAATCCATGAAGACGAATTTGCGTTTCCGTTTGTAGTAGTAAATGACATTTGAATTGATAATGTGTTCAAATGTCTACCTAAAGTAATAACAGCAACTGATGAACCATGAACAATGATAGACGTGAGAATCAAGAAAGTGGTTATTGGCCAGATGACTGCAATTAATTGATAATTCGGATCACTTTTGTTAGGTAAAGTCGCCAATGGAGTAGTCTCTGTAGTGTGAGAACCTTCTAGTGTAGATCTTGATAGGATAGCAGCAAACACTGCACCAACTCCAACAGGACCAAAATGCCCACAAAATAATGCTTCTCTCCAAGATTTGATATCTGGAATAAACGGTTTTAGTGCCAATACTGCAGGAATCCGTCTCAAGAACAAAACCACAAATGCTAATATGATTAATCTCCAAACATCAGTACCTAATTCAGAATTGTTGAATTGAGGCCATGGGATAATAGCACCAAAGTAAACAAAATATGCTAGATTTAATAATAAATCTATAACAGTAGAAACATGAGTTTCTTCAGTTTTCTTAGCAAACCACCCATCCCATGAAAATGCAGCACCAGCAGCAAATGACACTAATAAGTCATCAACTCCTAACATAGATCCAAATCCAGCACAAGTCAATGCTAACACAATATAAAATGATAAGAAAGATTCTCTGTCAATGATTCCCTTCTTCTCTGCAAATTTAATTGAATGTCTCCCAACATAACCAATAACAACTCCGATAATACATCCAGCAATACATTCATAAAGTATAGTAACACAGATCCAATCTTTTACAATTTCACCGGCATTACCACTATGAATGACCAAGTTAATACCTAAAAATATAAACGGGAAAGCCATACCATCATTACAACCTGACTCGGCTGATAATAGATTTCTCAAATGACCTGGAACTCTCTTGGCAAATTTCCCTTTACCAACAACGGCAGCTGCTAAAACTGGGTCTGTGGCTGTGATACACGCAGCAACAGTCAACCCTTCAGCGAAGTTTAAACCAGGGATTAATAGATAAATAAAAAGCCCAACAATCAACCAACCCCAAGTCATAACGGGCACCAATAACATAAAAACAGATAACCAATGTTTCAACATATATTTTTTTGGCAATTCAACAGCAACAGCAAATATTTGTAAACATAATACAATTCTTGAGATTTCTAACGTTATATAATCAGAATTTCCCCATGTGGTTGGAGCGAACCAGTCAAGACAATGAGGACCAACGATAAGACCAACAATTGCAGCAACAGTAGCCTCCCCAATATATAGTTTCTCTTTAACAAATAACGACACTAATGAGAAGATTGCTGAGAATACACCCACAACAGCGTAAGCGATATGAGCCTTATCGACCTATGGAAAATGATCATGTTAGTAATTGTTTCATTAGCAGAAAGGAGTGGGAGACAAAAATTCTTGCAACCAAATCACACCAGCCGATTGGCAGAAAAGAGGGTCGAGAAGACGTACGTTTAAGTGATCCCACACAGCCATTCCTTCGTTATTAGTGGCAATTCAACAACTAAAATGGGCTGAAATGGTTCTGTTTTCCTTTATCGATTTATAGAGAGCCGTTTTATCATTTTCTTTGTTTTTTTTTCCTTTTTTGTAACTTCATTAGATAATTCGCGAAAAGGTAAAGAGAGGTGCTTCGTAACCATAAATATAGCCACTATTGTTCTATTTTTAACAATAACCGAGTAAAAGAGGTTTTGTGTGGTGTATGGATTTGGGGTCCAAGATGCTCTCATCACAAGAGTATCGGTAAATTTGTTAAAGGAAATCATGGTTGCAATCGTCTAAGCTCTAGCCCTTTTTTGCTCTTCGCTGATCCTTGTCAAATTTATTATGAGAAGACCCTGCATTTAATTCGCAAAATATTTACACGTGGCAGATCACGTGAAAAGTCACATGATATGAGGGCTCATTGGGTCTTTTGTTCAGTTCTTCTTCTCTTTGAAGTTAGATGTTATCGATCATAAGCAAGTCTTACAGTATATGTTCTGCGTACTCCGTTGAGATCTTTTCAACGGAGTACACCACTAAACAACGAAATAACCAGGCAGTTGTTAGTTAATCTTGTAAGTAATTTTTGGAGTTTACAGTGGTTATTCTACAGATACACCAACAAGCACTAAGTTAGACGATCGGTACGCTGTCTCAGAAGTTTCTCACCCGAATATGTCTCTTTTTGTTCTTTTTACTCTTTTTGGTATTTGCTGTTGTTGTTGCTGTTTTTTTGTTTGAGGTATGTGCCTGGCCAAATTCTTTTGTTAGTGGCAGATCCATAGCTCTAAATTCTGAAAACTCGTACATGCAAAAACACTGCATCAATTAAAATGAGGATGATGAACCGGTATGCTGTGTATATGTGCTTTTAGCTCTTCCTGTTGCAGATCCCGCTTTTCACTCAAAATGGGTCGATTTTAAGTCTGTAATATGTTTAACGTAGTCGATCTATTTAAATTCTATGCTGAAACAACTTGCGAGAAAGACACCAATTTGAAATATGTGGAAAAACTTGCGAGGTAGGATAGCGCAACGGGAAATATCAACACTGCATAGAGAAGACAGAGGGAATGGGCTCACGCTATTCAAGCGTATATTCCAAAGAATAGTACTTCCTGCTGCCTACATTGCAGGGTTGTTTACTTTTCGGTAAGCCTATTATGCCTCAATTCGGTAATATTCTGGTCTATGATTTTTCATCAACCACAGCAGACACAAGATCTATTTTAAGCCATGACATTTAAATGCAAAAGTTTAGATCTTAAGTTTCCGAGCTTTAAGATTTCATCTGGCTGTCCATAAGCTGTGATTTTTATAACCGTAGATCTCATACTGCATCCAATTCATAGTCGGTATAGCTAAACACAACTTGTAGAACATGCAGCACGGTTTATAACAGGGATTGCATTCTGGCTACGTATGGGAAATATTGTTATGAAACATGAATCATTAAATGCATTATTGTAAATTAAGTAGTGTAAATATGTAGTACAACTTATCTGAGTATGGTAAAGTCCTTGTAATAATCACGAATTGAAGAGTTTTTAATGATGCCAGATCTTAATTGTTCAGCCGTGATCGAATCAAATTTCTTGATGCTTTCGTGAATTAAATCATTATTGGATGGGCTGCTTAATAAAGGCGAGCTTGATATACTTGAACTAATAGTTGGTGTTCTCGTGTGCGATCTTGGAGTTTCTTGATCAGTGGTTAATAGCATATCAAGTTTCATTTTTTCCAATGGGTCTGATGATGATTCTTGGGTCTCAGAACCAATAGTGAACTGGGGATTTAAAAACTGGGGATGTCTCTCTACTAAAAAATTCTTGAATTGGATAAGTTCCGTAATGATGTTGGGTGTATGAATAAAATTGTTATTGGAATGGAATCTTTCAAAGTCAGCTAATAGAAGGTGTATATCGCTTAATATCTCAAGCTTAACATTTGTCTTATAACAGCTTTGAAATAGTATCATTGACTGGATAAGAATACCTTTAAACATTTGACTTTTTTTTTGGATAAACAATGGATCAACATCAATAATAACCAATTCTCGTAACTTTTTATAAACATCGAGCATTGATTTGATAACTTTCAGGCAAATCTTATCAACAATTGGAATATCCATACCTATGAATTTCTCAAATAATTTGAATCTGGAAATACAAACATCAACATGGAATGAGTTCAGTTGGTGTAATAACTTCCTATCAGTAATCAATGTACCAGCATTTTCAACTTTCCAAAACCAAGGTAATCCGTCCAGCCAATGACAGATTTTTTCATCAAGATCAATTATTTTGAATAACCTCGAGCCATTCATAACTCCATCCTGTTGCAATTTTAAAAAGCCTTTCAAAAATTTCATTAATTGTGTCTTCACAATTATAAGGGATGCATCAGTTGGGGTGTCTATCCTCTTGCTAAGTACCAGATCTACATCATTGCAGTTTGAAGGGATCTCTATGTCAGAATCAATTGTAATCATTGATGGCTTCCCTGTGAGAATTGATCTTTCTGTATCTGAGTTAAATAATATCCACCACAACCTTCTTCCTAGTTCCAGTTCAATTGTAGAAGCTCCTCTCCTGTTTTTATCATCAAATATGTTCATGTCATAAGCATCACTAATCCCCTGATGAATATAATGGCCCAATACGGAATGATCATCGCAAGTCTTGCAATAATAATCTTCAACTAAAATTAAAACCTGCAATCTAAGTAAGCTCGGCTTATTATTCAAGATCAATATCTGCCTTGCTGAACTAATCCACAATTTCACTTTATTGGTCATCTCAAGATTAGTTGGAAAGTACACTAAAGCCTCATTTTTAGAAAGAGTTATTGATCCGATGCTCAAAACGGTGAATAACAATCCCAAGAACATGAGATCAATTTCAGAATTAGTCATGAAATTCTGCCAGAATTGGTCCAATTGTTGGTGAAATTCGTGTTGGTGTAATGGATGAATCAATGCTGTGGAAAAATATTGCTTTATCAGCAAGGAACAAACACCATGAGGGGGTATAAACCCCAGCATTGATCTAATGACAATAGTCAATTTTTCATTTGAAAGTGAAAATAAATCATGAATTGTTGGAAGATTTTGATATAGGATCAAATTTTGATTAAAAAGATCCAACTGATGCTGTAAATGATTGTTTCTTTCCAGCGCATCCTCTAACGGGTTCTCCTTTGAATCTAAGGATCTTGATCTCATATTAACCAACATTGATGATCTCGATGAAGTCAATGAACTTGGTGGTGTTGTAGCTGTTGTTGTCTGTTTGGAAACCCTTCCGAAATCAGTATTAGGTCTGATGAGCTCTTTGAATTGAGAAAGAGATTTTGGAGGGTTCTTTAAGCACTCATCCTGTCTGCTGTTCTTTATACAATTGGAGCATGGCACTTCATGATTACATTTGATCTTAAGTCTTTTGCAAGGAAGACAGGAATAGCTTATTTTGGGCTTTCTTTGAGGCATTGAGACCCGTTAAAAAGGATGGAAAAAAAAAAAGCTGTGTATCTCACCAAGAGATCATGACCAAAAAAAAAAAAAAAAAAAGAATAAGCATACGCTTAATTTGAAAAACAGGCTTCCTTATAGACGTATTTAAAGGGCTGGTCCTAAAAGGCTGAAACTAAAACTTTTGACGTGTTTCCAAAGAGAATTTGACTGCTTCTCGGTTTTACCTTAAAATTCAAGATCGGCGATGAGCCAATGCGATGGTTATGAGTCTTTGACATCTATTTCTATTCTAGTCCTGCTCTGACGATTTCTATATATCCGGTCCAAAATGAGCTAACAACAGCAGATCTGAAGAGAAGATAAGAGTTCCGCTGATCACAAAAGAGGCCCAAAGCTTGTTATGCTCTGCCAGTCTCCCAGTGACAATTGGGCCAATGCATCTCGCAAATGTCTTCCCAATGTTAACAATTCCCATCACTTTAGTTAACTCTTCTGCTTTTACAAGATTGCTGAGCATCACCTGTCTTGGGACCACATCCATGGCACTTGTAGAATAAAACAACAACGTAGCTATTGCTGAGGTGATGAAGTTTGGCATAAACGGAACCAGTATTAGAAAAACAGCACTTGGCATTTGAACACATAAAGTGGCTCTAATAGGGCCTAATCTTTTAGTGATGATAGCAGATGGAATAGATGAAAGAGAATTGAGAACATTAGTCCAGAAAAACAACACTCCAAGCGCAGCTGCACTCATAAAAAACTTATTTTTAAAATAGTAAACTATCCACGAACTATTCATGGCACCAGACCCAAGGGAATCCAACATGAAAACACTAAGTAATCTAATCATAATAGGGAAAGTGTCCTTGGATATATGTTTAGGATCTTCTTCATCTCGGTCATTATCTTCTAGTAATCTATCCTCCTTCTGTGTTAATTCACAATCTTTACTTAAAAAGCACATTATAATCATCTTGACAGCCCCAATTCCTGAATAAAGATAAAATGAATACCTGTAAGCTTCAGTCACTTCATATCCATGGTTGTCAACCAAATTACTAATCACCAACCCAGTAGCTAGTGATCCCAAAGCGTTTCCAGCTGTTGCCAAAACACATTGTAACGAGAACACGTCCGGTCTGTCATCCAATGGTGTCAAATGGGCCATTGTACTTCCTTCAATTGCTCTAAAAGGCCCAACTTCATCGCCACTTGGAGAAATAACACCAAATACACTAGCAATAACTAATACAGTGAATGAACTACTCAAAGCAAAAGTGACACCGGAAGCTATCATTAGCAAGCACCCAACAATCATCACCAGTCTTCTTCCTAGCTGGTCAGCGTGCCATGTCAATCCCATTGAAAGTAAAGTGTCGCCAATGAGAGTCAACGCCATGAAGATTCCAATCTTGTTCTC
Organism: Wickerhamomyces bisporus; assembly: GCA_024271855.1. Classification (NCBI taxonomy): domain Eukaryota; kingdom Fungi; phylum Ascomycota; class Saccharomycetes; order Phaffomycetales; family Wickerhamomycetaceae; genus Wickerhamomyces; species Wickerhamomyces bisporus. Next base: position 134,072 of record JANBXE010000024.1, read on the forward strand.
TGCAATTCCCAAGCTCTTTAAAAACAACGTCAAAACCATCGTTGATGAGCCATAAGCAAATTGGCGAAGAAATCCTGACAGCCAAAGAAGTTTTATATCATTGTGTGCACTCAAAAGAGTTCTTATATGCATTTCTTATTTTATTTAGCTTTTATCTCTATTTTAAGAGGATTTTATCTTCATGGCTTTTTTTTTTTTTCCGATATATCGAACAAAAACCTTTAATTATGAAAAAGCAACAGAGATGAGTTCAACCGAGCTGAAGTATGACGGTATCTATAAGAAAGAGCAAGATGATATAGTGAAAGGATTCAGATCTTCAAGAACAAGGCGATATCAATTTGAAGAACAGAAAAAGAGTGGGTTTCAAGATGATGAAGATGTGGACAATGAGCTGAGACATGCTATTTTGACAACAAACTACAAGAATCTTTGTGACGCTCTAGACTTAGAATTAGACTCTTTCGAAAAAGAAAACGACCGCATCAATAATGGCAATTCATTCACAAAGAAAGTGAAAAAAAAAAGAGTAAAGTTGAATTATAATAATATCATTGATGAGGAAGAAGTTCTCGATTCTCCTAAATTATCAATAAATCTTAAAAGAATAGATTCAAACATGAAATTTCAGAAACCAATATCGAAAAATGATAGGGTTTTCACCAATTTCGTCAACTCAGGAACTATAATGTCACATGTGCCTACAATTCCCATCATTCCTGAAAACTATACTCCAAAATATCAACTCACCCATACTTCATCAGAAATTCTATCCTCAGCCACAGCTTCAATCTTATTGAAATCAAGATTCACACCTTCCAATACAACAACTATATCGCAATCTAACATCACGTCTACGCCAAAGTCTGCAAATACAAGAACAATCACTAAAATAACGATAAATCCATTATTAAAAACCAGATTAAACATCTAGTTATCTATACCATGCCACTCTTTCTTTTAAATTGTCCCATATCCCCTTTCGATCATAAATGTTATCCAATTCATCCATAGTTTTAATCATCTTTGCTTTATCTTTATCAACGTCTTTGATTCTATTATCTCTTGTATTTGCACTAACAAACACCTGCTCTGATGGCAAGTATTCATAATATTTCCCCTCGTATTCAAATAACTGTTCAGCTTCAACAATACATTCTATAACTGCCCATTTTGACATCTCATTCGTCGTCATTCCAAGCCTTACAAGTTTGAAGTTTTCATAACTGAACCAGATTAACAACACGTCAAAACTTGAAAGCAAAAACCCCAAAATCAACTCATTGAAACACTCATCTATAACATTCTGAACAAGATGGAATTCTGACCATTGTTTCAAAATCAATCTTGCAATGATTATTGAACCGTACGATAGGACAAGGACATTCATTATCAAAAACGAATAAAAATATTGATAGTTTCCCTTTCCAACACAGTTGTTCAACCAGATACAATGATGGTCAAACATCTCAACACAATTATTACAATACCTGCAATGTTTTGAACGGGGAGGTTTAATAATTTTACAAGTTGAGCATTCATCTTCAAAAAAAATTAGATTGTCATACTCATAATCAAATGGCAATGATGGTGGTTTGAATTTGGTAATTATCATAGGTTTTTTGAAAACACTTAAGATAAATGATAAGATCAAAAGAAATAGCAGGCTGTTAATTAATGACGTCTTGGGGGTTTCGATCTTGTGATAGATCTTAGTAAAGAAGAATTCTACCAATTTCGTAAATATGATGACGTAGAGCAACGGAACGACCCAACCAAAGGCCAGCTTAAGTATTTTCAGGAGTTTCCCATCGAAATATCTTAATTCTGTGTCAATTAAATGCTGTTTTATTGAAGAGTACCATATTCTCAACTTAGTTCTTTGAGTTTTGAGTTAGTATTCAAACATTTAGTATTAAAGAATAGAAGACACACACGTATTGGAGAAATGAAACATTAGTAAAATCGGTATTGGTGATATAAGAAACACAAACAGTTTCCAATTAATCATATTGAATCTTGCTGTGAGGGGGGAGGGGGAGGAGGGAGTTTGTCTTTTGTTCTTTCTTCTCTCCAGTAAAAGAAAAAAAGTCTTAACGAATTAACAAAACCTTTTAAAACTACAATATTTAAGTGGTTTTTTTTTATTTGTATATTTTTACATCAAACTAAACAAAATAAAAAAAAAAAAACATTTACAAAATAAAATAAAATAAAAAAAAAAATGTGGCATAAAAAAAAGGTCTTTTGATAAAGAAATAAGGATTAAGTCACTTTTTTTGAGATGAGTGAAAATATGATAGATGAAATATCACAACTCAAAGAATCAATATTTCAAAGATTGTGCGAATCCATTGAGAAATTGAACTATATTTATGAAATGTATGTTAAAAACAAAAACCCTTCTCCATTCCGTATTATAAGACTAATGAAACCGATCTAGACAAGGAAAAGAGTTTTGGTATCTGAATATAATCAAACTGAATAAACTGGACATTGACCATGTCAATGAGGAATTTAGCAGAAGAATTGGTGATGATTTCATAGATTTGGGACTAACTTTGGGATCTTCTTTCAATCGCAGTGCAGTTGAGGAATTAACCATAGAGCTATACAAATTTAATGAAACTTTGACGAGGTTGTTGAACAAGAACAATTCAACAGCATCAGATATATATAGACCCATTTCTCAGGAAAGAAACTCTTTATCGAGTTCAACTACAGCATTCAATAATAACATTTCTTTCATTTCAACCCCATTGAACAGATTAGACTCAAATTTGATTATAAAAGTATTGATGAAAGTTTTAATAACGAAATTGGAGAAGTTGAAGGAATCATTGACAACGACTATCAAATCCATAACGATAATAGAGACAAGATTGATAGATGATGTTCTGGTGAAAAACATATCCCATAGAATCCTAGAACCATATCATAATTTATTGATATCCAGAGCTCAATCACATTTAGTTGAATTAATCTAATATAGCAATAGTCATAATAATCATAATCATAATAATAATAATAGTAATAATAGCAATGCTTAAATCAAAGTGTGAAATAATCCCATGCTTTTCTCCAGACTAATTTTAGTTGTTAATGTTGTTTTCTTTCAAGATATCAACCCGCAAATCATAAAATGATAACAGGCTCTCAGGCTCTCAGGCTCTCACTTACTTAAACCTGCAAAACGTCTTCCGAGAACTTTCCCCAGTAAAGGCAGTAGCACAATATTTACCAGAGTCGTTAGTTGTTGTAAGGATTCCTCCCATTGTAGTTGTGCATTTATCAGAGCCAAATCAGAGTCTATTGACTCCTCGTCCGAGGAATAGTCATCATAATCATCATATTGAAGATTGTCTATATCAATGACAGTTTCTGCTAAGATATCAGACATCTCTCTATACTTTCTATTCGATAGTTACTTCTAAAGATTCTTCTTTCTTTTACATTCAATTTAAATTTAATGGTCTTTTTCTATTACGTAATTCAAAATGAATTTTTTTTTTTCCCTTTCAAAGCTCATCGAATCAAACAGAAAAGCTATTAAAGAACAAAAAAAAAAAAAAAACTCATAAAAAAAGGTTGGTCTTGCCCTTTTTATGAATATTCTTAAACGATTCAAGCAGAAAATATCTAACATGACCGATATATCAGCTTTCAATATTGTTAAAGAAGGAAAAGCAGAGATTCTTTTCCCTAAGAAAGAAGACGTTTTCTATAACCCTGTCCAACAATTTAATAGAGACTTAAGTGTCACCTCAATTAGAGCCTGGTCAAATCTATATGGTAACAAACTCATCATTTCGTCTAAAAAAAGAAAACTAGATACAGATAATGAACCACAACAAGAAGAGTCAAAACCTGAAATCAAACCTTATATTTCAATCCTCGAGGCATTATCAGCTACTGGATTACGTGCCATTAGATACGCTAAAGAAATCCCAAACGTCAAAACTATAATTGCCAATGATTTCCTTGAAGAAGCCGTTCAATCAATCAACAGAAATATCGAACATAATTCCGTTTCAGATACTTTAAAAGCGAATAAAGGGGATGCCAATGCTTTCATGTATGAATCAAAAGCCAACAATAAACTTTTTAACGTGATCGATCTTGATCCATATGGAACTGCAACTCCTTTCATTGATGCTGCTATACAGAACTTGAGCAATGACGGATTGTTACTTGTCACATGCACAGATCTTGCTGTGCTAGCAGGAGGTGGATATCCTGAGAAATGCTATGCTTTGTATGGTGGTTCAACATTAATTAATCATGATGCTTCTCATGAGGCTGCTTTAAGGCTAGTTTTAGGTATGATTGGAACAACTGCTGCAAAGTATAAAAAAACCATCGAACCTCTACTATCTCTAAGTATTGATTTCTATGTCAGATTGTTTATCAAAGTGAAAACGTCCCCAATTGAGGTTAAAAAACTAGCATCGAAAACTTCCGTTCAATATGTTTGTTCTGGGTGTGGTTCAATTCATGATCAGCCTTTAGGTAAAGTTACTGAAAGAGAAAATGGGAGTTTGAAATTTGGATTGGCTAACTCATCATCAAACATCGGAGCTTTCTGTAATTTTTGTGGGTTCGCTCAACATGTCGCTGGTCCAATGTATAATGGTCCACTACATAATAATGAGTTTTTAGATGAGATTTTAAGAATTAACAAGGATGAATTGGATGATGAAACATATAAAACAAGAAAAAGAATAGAAGGTATGGTTACGTTAGCTAAGAATGAAATTCCTGCCCCATTTTATTTCAAACCTGAGAAAATTGCTTCCGTTTTAAAATGTCAAGTTCCACCAGCAAAACTAGTTATCTCAGCATTAGGTAACTTGGGATATGATGCTTCATTAACACATGCCACTCCCTCAGCAATTAAAACCAATGCACCATGGGATGTCTTGTGGGCAATTTTCAAAGAATACGTCAAAGTAAAATCACCAGTCAAGATGGAGAAATTTAGTGAAACACAAGCTGGATATAAGATCATCACCAACGAGAACATCAAGCTGGATAAAGAAATCTCATTTGAGAAGAATGAATTGAGTGGAAAAGTTGAAAAGTTAAGAAAATTGAAAATTACAAGATATCAAGAAAATCCGACTAAAGGTTGGGGCCCAAAGGCTAAACCTCAATAATTAAAGGCTGTCAATATACACACATATATAGATAGACAGATTCATCACTGCACTTTAGAAACACTGGTCAACTAAAAGCCAGCAGTAGTAAACTTAGAATTATCTTTCTTTTTTTTATCTAACCACCATAAACACCTGAAAAGATATCACTAATCTGCTCTGTTGAATAACCATTGTACAAAGCCAGTTGTAATAAGATTCTTGATTTTTGAGGGTTTAAATAGCCGGAAGCTATTGTGTAATCATCACTGTCGCTAATCGGAACAGTACCATCAACTGGTCTATGGGAGCGAACAATTGGAATGCCATATTTCTCAACCAGTTCCTTATTCACTTTATCAGCTTCATCAGTCCATGACCCAGCACCAGTACCAGCCAATACTAAGCCTTTAGCTCCCAAATTTTCAACAGCAACTCTTGCCAGGTCTTTGTTCAAGTCTTGATAACCATATAATATAATGACCTCTGGGATCTCTGAAGCATCAGTGATATTCGAAATATCAAAATGATGATACCCTTTTGGTCTTGTTGGGTTATAATAAAATTCAATATCATTATTAACAAACGCTCCTAAAAATCCTTGTTCTTGTGCTTTGAAAGTATCTAAAGTGTTTGCATTAATTTTTGTAGACCAAAACCCTGATGCAATTCTATCATTCATTGTTATCAAGGTTCCCCTTCCTCTAGCTTCTTCAGAAGCAGCAATAGACACAGCTTGATATAAATTCATTGAACCATCAGCAGAAGTAGCAGTGGAAGGTCTCATGGCACCAACTATGCAGACCGGCTTCTCAGATTTAACAGTCAAATCTAAGAAGAATGCAGTTTCTTCCAAGGTATCAGTCCCATGTGTAACTACCGCTCCATCATAATCATCTGAATTCAAGATTTCAGTGATGTTTTTATATAATGGGATCAACTGTTCATAAGTGATGAGATTTGAACCGACATTAGATATCTGAAGGTAATCCAAGTTGGCAACCTCTTTTAAATCAGGAACAGCATCTATCAAATCATCAACGGTTAACCCTATGGAATAACCAGCAGTTTGTGAAGCCGTTGTACCTTTAGAAGCTATTGTTCCCCCGGTACCAAAGATTTTAACAGTTGGTAATGATGAATTGAAGCTGGAACTATCAATATCTCTCTTGATTAGCTCAATTGGAGCACTTGAGACTAAAGCAACAAAGATTGAAGCTAGAATAGGGAATGAAAGACGCATAAGAAATTAATGTATTACTTAAATAGTTATCTCAACTCGAATAATGCTCAATTGAAGACTTTACGGGAGTATTTATATTTTTGTCTCGGGTGATGATAGACTATGAATGCCAGTATCATTCCATGATTGGCTTATTGTTCGAATGGCACGGCCTTCCCTAGGATTGTATTGAAAAGATAAGCGAATTGTTTCTTGGCTAGGTTTTCCGTGGAAAAAGAACCCCAACAATTCAATAAATTAATGACATATAAGCAACCTCTCCTTTGTACCACATAAACCATATGGATTAACGATTACTTAATTGAGCATATTCATACTCATACATCTAATAGTATAATTGGTTAAAAAAGAAAAAAAAAAAAAAAAGGTTAATTTTTTTTTAGAGGTAGTATTAACAAAGGTCTTGAAAGCTAGCGGACTCATTGGGAGCTCCGCTATCTTACTCAACCCACAAATATCTGCGATTACTCAATCAGATATAATGATTGCGTTTACGTGCATTTAGCTATTGAAGTTGTAAGTCGACCCCTATAATTGACAGTATCATAAAAACTTCAATTCTATTGGCTATTCGAACACGAATCTAATTACAAAACGTCGTAGTATAGACAGTGAACTCCTTTTGAACGCTTATTCCCTTATACTTCATTATGTGTCCCTATTTATCCTTATTCAACCATATTCAACCATATTCAACCATATTTAGCCATATTTAGCCATATTCAGAAGTATCTAGGACACTTCATACTTAATGTACTTAGATAATGTCTCGAAGCTACAATATTCTGGTGCTTTATGATAAAATGTTTTGAGCTTACTTTAAGAGATATCATATTCTTTGTGTTATCTCCGTATTAGTTGGTTTCCTTATATCCGAAATAGTAGTATTTGATCATGAAAAAAGGAAATTCATAATATCTTAGGGTAAAATCCCTTATTGATTGTATATCTAATTCATGAGTAGTGGATATGTATTGTTTGTTGATAAAGTCAATTAACAAGGGAACTTTTTCGAGAAATAGTCGAACGAGTAAAATATCGCTTTTTATTATCATACATTATGCTTAAAATTAAATTCTCAGATATTGTCATTGATTACTTTTTAAAAAACTTTTAATATGAAAAGAAAAGATATTGGCATTCAATAGATTTTAATCTTTCACACGCTTATATTTAAAGGTTATATAAATACAATTTACTTTACATTGTGACTATTTCTTAAGAACATTCATTAACTAATACATTTATTACAGTGATACATTGTTTACCTAAGTTGTGGTGTCCGGGTTGTAACAAACTATTTATACTGAACGGTTTTTATAACGAGTACAACGCCAACCTCGGTAAGGAAAGCTAGATAATGTTGCTGGCGATGCAGATTGCAGTATTGTTGGCTACTTGGATCTTTTGTTAAGAGATAAAACTGCATAATAATTTTTATTTGATAATCGACTGAAACCTGTATCAATCACAGTAACACAGTAATATAGCTTCAATTAAGATCATCAACCCAAGCTAACACTAAACAAAGAAGCCAATCAACAACTCTCAAACGAATCAAAGTGTCAAACTATCTCATTCAACAAAATGGAAACGGCGAGAGTCGAACTCGCATCTCTGTAAACAGAGACCAGCGTGTTCAATCAGAAACAACATCAAAGAATTTCCCATGCTTGATGGTACTGGGAACCTCTCAATTGAATCAACAAACCTGAAGCTGGCGCCTTTACCGCTCGGCCACATTCCCTTGAAAGAAAGATCAGTGTCATAATTGATGAGTTGAGGGAAGTTGTAACTTGGGCGGGTCGTGATGGGTATAGTTGTATGAGGTGGGTATAAAGATCAAGAAGGTCTCATGTGAAAGGAAAGAAGTGTGGGTATAGATAAGGAAAAGTAGAGAATTGAATTGGTGAAAGTAAGAAAAAAATCAGAGAAGAAATAGGAAATTTCATGGTTTAAATACTTTTTTGGAAGAGTTCTAAAATTAACAGTCTCCACGGTCTGTATGAATTTGGCGCGTAATTCACTTAAAGGCCCTACGACTAATTGATAAAAAAAAATGCCACCATTGAGCTCCCACAGTCTTTCTCATTAGTTCTGTAACGATGATAGATCAAGCGCTCTATCGAATCAATAACCGCTGTGGAATCTTTGCTTTTAGACTAAGCTTATACTAAATTACATAATTTCAATGACGTCTTTTATTATCCTCTAGTAAATAATCAGCTCTTGATTTTACAACCAATTGGAGCCTTTACTCTGAAATGATATTCACATTTCTCAGGCTCACTCACACTGATCAGTTCGTTCTCAGACCCACAGGTGATGCTGACAATGGCACTTCTTAATGGCCCATTCCAGCATCTGGCTCCGTTGGTATAATGCAATCGCCATAATAGACTGTTATCATCTTCTTCAGTTTCTTCAAGTTCGTAGCGGTCAAAAGATCCTATCTTCACATTATGATTGTTTTGACCCTTTTGATGTATGTCTTTCAAAAAGAAGAGCTCGTAGTCGTACTCTCCAATTTTGCCATTCATGTATATCTCTTCCAGCGGTCTCAAGATATCATCGGGACCAAAGTCCCTGGAAAGATCTTTTTCAAGCAGAGCAAGACGGTCTTCTGATTCCTTTTTGTTCTTTTTTAGTTCATCAACAAACTCAAGACTTTTGTCCTTTGGTATTTGTGGTTTTGGTTTTGGTTTTGGTGGGGTTATAGCTAAGAAGTCATTAATTGCTTCCCTGAATCTATATCTAATTCTGTCGAGGAGCGATAATTTGTCATATACTTCAATCACATTTAAAGGTTCGCTTTGATGTTGTTGTTCCCTTTTGCCATTTAGTTCATTGATCAATTGGCCAATTCTTGATGTTTCAGATTTAACACCTTCTAGGAAATCTGTTGGATTTGATGATAGTGGTTTGTTGACCACATAATTCTGGAACTGTCCAACAGATTCTTTAACATTTGGATCGTTAAAGTTTGGGTTGTAGTTGTCAGTGACGTAGTTTAGGATCACTTCGAGATCGTTGATTCTTTCATTGATTCGGTTATTTTTGGCTACTGATTCTTCGACAGTGTCAATAATTTTTTGGAAATTCTGTCTTGAGTTTTCAAATGAGTCTTGATCAAAGCTTTCAAGCACACTGGCTCTAACCTGATCAATATCTAAATCTTTTTCCTTGGTATAGTCAGGGCCAAAATTGTCCAAGTGGGCTTGATATCTATCAACAGTTAACTTAACAGCAGCATCATTCAAATTTTCATTAAATGTGTCCTTCAAGGTTTTTAAAATTGAGTTTAAAGTATCCAAGTTCTTTTTTGATTGAATAAAGATATTGTATGTATCAAAAACTTTGTCCTTCAATAACTTCAAGTTTTTCTCAATCTCTTTTTCACTTGATTTATTACTCTCTGAAATGTTGATTTCATTGAGATCACCTTCATGTTTAGCTAACTCTTTAGTGACAAATTCTAATACAGCTTGCTCTGTCTGCAGGCTTTGTTCTAATTTGTCTCTAAGTCTTTTGGCAGCTCTAACTGTCTTTTGAGCCTTATCAACACCAATTTTGTAAGCCTTCTGTTTAATTTTAGTTTTTTCTTCATACTTCTTTTGAATTTCCTCACATCTGTTTGGACATTCAACTGGAGTATTCCACTCATCAGAACCATCACAACATAATTCATAATCACATTTTCCATCGTTGACTAATGATCCCTTGATATAGCTTGGAACATGTCCTTTATTTTCACAATAGAAAACCGTGTTTTCACAAGCATGGGTTCCTGGTTCATCACTACCATCAGGACAGTCACAATAGTCATCATTGACCTGATTGAAATCCAGGATTATTTCAGGATTGGACAAACAGGTCCATTTGTTGTTTGAGTCTGGGGCGTAAAGATGTTGATCGTTTGGTGCAACTCCAATTATTTGGGATAAAGCTGAAAAGCTCAGCCACAGAACTATAGACACAGTTGTCAAGTGTTTCATCGTCATTAATGAAGAACTGACGAGGGACTTGATTTGGAGAATAATTTTTTTGATTTTATTTGAGGTTTTTCGACAGCAAAGCGAATTTTGTCGGTTTTAAAAATTAAAGAGACACCCAGATAAAACTTGGTGTTGTTTAGACTGGAAAAGTTGAAGATCCTGAGTACTCTGGGAGATATTGTTGGGCTAGGGGAATATATATATATATATACATATACATGGGATACAATTTACGGCTTCAATTGATTTCCGTAAAGGGTTTAGATATACATCTTCTCGCTAAACCACCGGTTGTGTCAAGATGAGGACAATTATATAATCAAACAACCCTTTAAATCATAGAAGTTAAATAGTTTCGGTGCTGTGATTAGAATATGATATGTCAATTTAAATCACCACATCTATATTGAGACCACTTCACTACACAGTTGACCTTTAGTTGAATGATTTGTAGCCAGTTATCGGTTATATGTTACAAGTTCCGAGGGTTCATCTCCTCGTTATTTACCTAAAAAGGTAATATCATAACCGGAAATAGAAAGTCGGTTTTCAGAAAATTTTTATTTTGGCTTTTTCAATTTTAACATAACGAAAACAAGTCAAGAAGATCAGTATCAATTTCAACTTTTACTTGCTCAATTTCTTCTGATTCACTTACATTTCAATTGTCATCGTTTCACTTATACTTTATCCAATTTTGTTCAGAAAAAACCATAAAGGAATCGCTTCATTAAAGTATAACATGTGTGCTCTTTTATAAAGAATTGAAGCACAGTAGAGAAGATTTAATTTTAGAGAAGTTATACATTTTTAAAAACAGTGAAAGCAAACAAAGAACGAACTATCAGTCGCATTGGTCGGATTCCAACTGAAGTCAAATACCAATAGAATTGTAAGTTTTGAGCCTCCATCAATCCAAATTCTTATTTGTTCATTGACTAATGATATTATTTAGACACAAGAAATGGCTATAAGTCCAAAGAAAGCCATACCGCCAAAAGGCACGCATCCAAAGGCTTCAAAAGCACCAGGAAAGACACTACTACCCAGAAATAAATTTCATAATACAAAGCCACAAAGAAGATTTAGCTTGCTTGACTCAGATTCGGATTCTTCTCTTAGTGACTTTGAAAGTGACGATGAAGGAGACGTTAAAGATCACAGAAAGTCAAATGGGATGACTTTTCAAGCTATACAGTCAGATAGTGAGGATGAAAACGGTCACAGCAACTCATCTAGTAGTGATGAAATGTGGAAAAGCCATTCAAAGAAAGTTGTTAATACTTCCAGTGAAGATGAAAGTGAAGATGATTTAAGTTCTTCTGATGATGAAGACGTTGATTTTGTTAAGTTGACAGCTGAAAGAAAAGCAAAATCTTTGGAAGCGTTTAGATCGAATAGTCCTTTTAGATCCCCATCACCTTCTAAAATTCCAGGAAACAAAGAAGATGTTAATTTTTCATTTAACTTTAATGAAAATGATCACCAATTAAAAATTGTCAATGATGAAGAAGAAGATCTTGGTGAGGAATTACAAGGATTGACGTCGCCTCTAAGTAAAGAGATTTTACCTTTAAATTCAAACGAACCACTAGGATTCATGAATATTGAAGAATCTTCTGAATCGGATGGAGATATTGATAAGGATGAACTATTGAGGACTTTAGAGCAAGATAGTGATGAATATGATGGTGCTTTAGAAACAGGTGACGATGAATTGACTCTACTACAAAGAGAAGCTGATGTGATTGCTCAAGAATATGACGACGATGGCTTACAATTGAGTTCCACAAACGCTACACCAAGAAACTCAATCGTAGAAGAAATGATAAAAAAACATAAAGCTGAAAACGAAGAGGTTTTACAATTTGTGTCAGAAGACGAATATGATAGTGATGATGATTATGATGATGACGAGTACGGTGATGATTTTGTTATTCCCTTTTTCGATGATTCTGTATTTAAGGAGAAATTATACACAGAAGATTTACAGAAACAGAAAGATAAAGAATTAGATAGTGATGATGATTCATATTTATGGGATTACTTTTTCAGTTCAGGTGATGAAAATGACCACGAAAATGAAGACAAAGATCAAGACTCAAGCGATGACGAAGCAACTGATGAAGATACAACATTACCACCACCGTCATCCAGGAAGAAAATTGGAGCAAAAGCACAAGAATTACTATCATCTTCTTCTGTTACTGCAAGACCTCCAGCCTTAGGTACATGGTCTACCGACTCCAAACCTTTTGGAATTATTGATGGGCTATCAACAAGATCGTTGCTACCTGCACCATCTAAACAAATCCTTTCAGCCAATGTATCAATAACCTCTCCATCTAACTCCAAACTCCCAATGACTCCAATTGCAAATAATATTGAAGAATTAACGCTTGATGAATTATTGAACATGAGCGAGTTAGAAGATGGTGATAATGATGATCCTGTTTTAAATAACCAAGATTGGGCTGACTTAACAGGATCTGACAGAAAAGTTCCTTTATCAGCTTTTAGAAACAAGGGCATAATAAACGATCAATCAACCCATTTGAACGCAACAAGAAGATTCTCATTATCAAACTCAAATTCAAAAAAACATTCAAAAAAATTAACACATCAAAAATTCAACGAAATTACAATGACCCCAGTGAGAATCATTCCTAAGAGTTCTAAAAACAAAAGGAAAAATTCAAAATTGAAAATCAGAAGGCAAAGTATGGCTGAGGCTGCTGTTGAAGGTATGAGAGCTACAAGAAGCGGATTATTCAGTGAAGACACATTGAGTAACGTTGAAGAGTTCTTGAGTGGGTTAGGGAATGAGGCTGAGTTGAGCGTGTTGTTTCGTGAGATTGAGTAGGGAGGTTTAGGTCATGTGTGATATTTTATATGAAGATTTCTCTCTGTGAGGATATTTTATTAGGTTACTTTTATTATCACCATCTACTTTTTTTATTCATTGCATCAAATTTTTATACATTATTATTACATTATTAGGAATGACATTGACATGATTATTTTTTTTTTTACAACTTTGAGGGAGGAACTTATATTTTTGTTAGGTTGTAATATTGCTTTTTAGAATCAGATGGAGCAGTTTTTCTATTTTATATGTTCTGTGTTTTTTTATAGATGGATTCATGTTGCTCGTTTGGTTCATGGTTTGATAAAGTTATTTTTTGGGGGATTTATTATTGTGTTGATTTCAGAATATAAGAAAAAACAGGTATCGAGAGCGTAGAGAATTAATTACGTGTTGATTTTTTTTCAGTAAAAAAGGCCTAAGTTGAATTAATGTACAAATCATGAATTATCTTATCTCTAAACCAAAGTTGTCAATTTAGCAGATAGTTCCAATTGAGTTTTGATAGAGCTTGCTAAGTATTCAATCATTAGTGTATCTTGAATATGAGAATTGAAAGAGTCCTCTAATTCTTGTAAATTAACTGAATCAACATTGGTTTTCAAGTTCGATAATAAGAATTTACCAAACTTGTCATCTTTAACTTCATTTTTCTCAATTTTTTCAATGTAAGCAAGAGTACTTGTAATTAATAAATCGACTTTGTTCAAATTCTCCAATAATAATTCTAGATCAACAGAATTGGAGTTCAATTTTGTGGATTCTCTTTCTTCATGGACGGCAGTTGAAGCATATTTCAAAACTGATTTTTCCTGAACGTCAAATGAGATCTTGTTTGGAATTGGTGTGAAAACATAAGAACTGCCTTTTTCAAGTTTTAGGGTTGAAGCAGTTGCACCTATGGCACCAATTGGAGAAGCAATGTAAGTATTTATAGTTGGGATATCTCTGATTTCTTCAGATTTTTGAGATAGAGTTAGATGAATGGCAGGATAAGGGAAAGTACCATCGCCACTTCTTGAATAGAAATCATGTACTAAAGCAGTGAATGAATCAATAGAAGGGCTTGAAGAGAACCAACCAATGATTGAGTCCTTTGGATTACTTCTCTTGTGTAATTGAAATTGAGCTTTATGGTGGTATTCTTCTATTGTGACTTCATCAGCTTCCTCACGGTGTGGAACAATATAAGCATCTTTGATCTCCAATTCTGAACCATCGTCTGAGCGTGAACCAATTAATGTACCAATTATTCTAGCACCGTCATCTGAACGTAAAGTAAACTCTAATAACTGGAATAATGCTGGGGATTGAATTGTAACGGAGATAGGTGTTGTAGAAAGGGAGCCATAAGTTGACAGCAAAGCTGGTCTAACAATGTGAAGACTTTCAGACATGTTTGAAACAGTTGATTCGATGTGATTTGAAGTGTTTCTCTGGTCTTTTTTTTGCTTGAAGTCTCGTCGTTTTTTTTTTTTCAGTAAATTTTTTTTTGAGTAAAAACAAGATTTAAACATCCAAAATAGGAAATTATCCTAAAATAGAAAAACAGTCTAAAGTAGCTGAAACAGGTAATATTCCTGATTAAGAAATTGAAAGACGACTAGTCAATACCAACTCTCAGTAACAGTGAATAAAAACGCCATAAACTCTATTAAACATTGTATAAACACAGTATGAGTGGACTCGTTCAAAGATACAGAGGCTAAGCCGCTATAATCCGAGGCAATAAACTAATATATATATATATACGTCAATGAGATATAATTATGAAGCGGACGGCAATAGGAAATACTTTGTTAATTATAAAACTAAGAGTAGTCAAGCAACAGAATTTTCTTTTTCCACAAACCAGCTTGCTTTAATTTATTAAGAGAGAAACAACGATGATTAGACGAAGTATGATCTCTTTAATGAGTAAGCCGTTTTCAACAACTGGAGCTTTGCCCAAGGTAAAGACCAGCAGATTAAGAAGATTCCTCCTTTATTCCTCAGGTATAACTGCTGGTTTATTGGCCTTCGACTACCAATATTATGAGTCCACTGGACTAAGAACTTTAAAAGCGTTTTATTTATTGTCAAGAATTGGGCTTGATTATAAACTAAATTTCAATGAATCCAACGATATCTCAAAGCTTCATGAGCGTAATGCTGATAGGTTACTGAATTTATTGAATAGTAACAAAGGTCTCTACATTAAGGTTGGTCAAAATATAGCTAATCAAGCTTCAATTTTCCCAAAGGCATTCCAAGAAAAATTTGCTAAACTTTACGATTCAGCTGCTACTGATCCATGGGAGAAAATCGATGAGATTTTAAGTAAAGAGCTAGGTCCAGATTATTTTGATAGATATTTCGAGAAAATTGACAAAAGTCCAATTGCTAGTGCAAGTATTGCACAAGTTCACAAAGCCACTTTGAAAAACGGAGACAATGTTGCTATTAAAGTTCAGCATTATTATATTTCTAAGCAAATAGATGCTGATCTATTGACATACAAGTTATTCACCAAATTGTATGAACGTGCGTTTGAGATTCCTGTTTCATTCACAACTGATTACATTGCTGAACATTTAAAGGAAGAGGTTGATTTTACAAAAGAGTTAGAGAATGGTAAAAAAATGGCAAATTTTGTTGCCAATGATTCATATCTTAAAGGAAAGATTCATATTCCAAAGACTTATAAAGATATATCTTCTAAAAGGGTTTTGGTGGCTGAGTGGTGTGAAGGTGAGCCATTAATTAGATTTGATGAATTGAAGAAGAACTACAACACAAAAGTTATCATGAAAGACTATTTAGAGTTATTCTCTAAAATGATATTCCAATGGGGGTTTGTTCATTCTGATCCGCACCCAGGAAATTTATTGGTGCGTATAAACCCCAGCACAAAGAAACAAGAACTAGTGTTGTTGGATCATGGTCTTTACGTTGACTTACCAGAGAAGGTCAGATTTGAATATTGTACATTATGGAAAAGTCTATTTGAACTGAATGATAAAGAGTTGAAAAAAATAGCAATCAGTTGGGGAATTGGGGAAAAACAATCAGATATGTTTGCATCTTTTCAGTTAATGAAACCATATCATACTACACAGAACAAAATGGTTAATATGACAAAGTTTGAGAGAGAGGAGTTCATGAAGGAAAATTTTAAAAGTTTTTTCAAAGAGACTGAGAAGTTTCCTTTAGAGTTAATCTTTTTGGGTAGGACAATGAGAATGGTTCAATTGCTAAACCAAAAGTTCGGGGCTCCTGTGAATAGAGTTAATATATTTACCAAAGAAGCTATTAAAGGTTATTACTTGAATGAGCCAATGATTAACAATGATAGAGGATTCTGGTGGGGTGTAGAGAGAAGTTTTAGATACTCGGTTTTCTTAATGATCATGACAATTTCAGATATGGTGTTTGTTTTGACAAGCTTAAGCAATAGAGTATTTGGGACTAAAAACATCGAAGATGTGTTACAGGACAAGATGGTGAAAGAGATGAGAGATATGGGGATTGAAAATCCAGATAATATTGACATCTTCAGTGGGTAAGACTTGTATTTAAATTGTACAGAAAATTTTACGTATATATGAATCTAATTATTTATTCTTTAATGTTTCAATATAAAAGTAAACGTTTATGAATAGGAAAAAAAAAAAAAAAAAAAAAAACACAGAGAGAGTTGGTTGATATAAGCAGTTGGAAACTTTGAGTGAATTGAACCATTAGCAACAAACTCACAAACTCACAAACTCACAAATCATTAACTGAATGTGAAAGAACAAGCTTAATTTTGCAATATGAGAAAACTCCCAAATAGGAAATTTTCCATAAAAGGAAAGACCGATGACTTCCGGGTAAATCAAATTATGTAATTTTTATAATTTAAATTTTTTTTTTTAAGAACATACAAAAAAAAATGTAATTGATCAATTGAAAGTGTTTGAAAATCTACAATTTGAGCTGTATTAAAGATGAGTTCGAAAACTAATTATATAAGCACTGAGTTAGCTCCATTTTATGTTGGAGGGGCCCTAGCGACTTTGAGCTCTGATGGCTCAATATTGGCTACTGCTGTTTTGGAGGACATCGTCATTACAGACTTGACTACAAACGAAGCACTGCATAAATTGGAAGGTGACGGTGAAACGATAACGTCTTTACAACTCACTCCAGACGGTAAATATCTTGCCATAATATCACAGTCACAGCAACTACGTATTTTCAACCTAAGTGACGGGAAAGTCATCAAAACTTATAAACTTTCATCACCTGTTTTCATTAGTTCTGCCGATCCAACTTCAACTTTATTCGCATTCGGTGGTAGTGATGGTAGTGTTATTGTTTTTGATATTGAAAACGGATTCATCACACATTCTTTCAAAGGTCACGGGACCACTATTTCGGCATTGAAATTTCATGGTGTATTGGACTCTAGTAACTGGAAATTGTTCAGTGGTGACACTACTGGATTGATCAAAGTCTGGGATTTAGTAAAAAGAAAGAGCATTGCAAGCTTAAATGAACACAGTAGCGCAATCAGAGGTCTAGCTATTGGTGGCTCAGAGGATCAATATTTATTAAGTGGTGGTAGAGATGATATCTTGATGATTTGGAATACTAAAACTTGGAAATTATCTAAAACCTTGAGTGCAAAACAACAAGTTGAAGCATGTGGCTTCATTGATGATGAGTTGATATATAGTGCTGGTGGAGATGCTGTCTTTAAAGTTTGGGAATTATCGACGGGAAAAATATACGCTGAAACTGCAAAACCAATTGAAGAATTATTAATTGCTGGAGTTCTACCTACTGATAATGACACTCTAATTCTAGTGCTATCAGATCAGACCTTATTTGAAATTGATACAGATTTAATTGAACAAGATTCAACAATAGAAATAACCAAGAAAATTGCAGGAAATCATGGTACTATTGCTGATATGAGATATGTTGGACCAAATTTAAATTTGATTGCATTAGCTACGAATTCTCCTGGGCTTCGTGTAATTGACCCAATCTCTAAACCATTGGAAGTTGAAATTTATGAAGGACATTCTGATCTATTGAACGCATTGGATTCGACTAAAGATGGGTTATGGATAGCAACTGCTTCAAAAGATAATGAAGCTATTTTATGGAGATACAATGATAACTCAGACAAATTTGAGCCATATGCTATTTTCAAAGGTCATGCTTCCTCTATTGGTGCAATTGCCTTACCAAGGTCAGAAGATTCAAATCCAAAATTCCTGATTACCGCATCAAATGATTTAACAGTTAAGAAATGGAAAATACCAAAATTATCTAAAAGCAACGAAGAAGAATTACCAATAGTAGTAAAGACATCAGAATATACCAGAAGAGCACATGAAAAAGATATAAACTCAATAGATATTTCTCCAAACGATGAATTTTTTGCCACAGCATCATATGATAAAACAGCCAAAATTTGGGATTTAGACAGTGGTGAAACAATTGGGATTTTGAAAGGTCATAAAAGAGGATTGTGGGATGTTAAATTTTGTGAATATGAGAAATCAATAGTTACAGCATCTGGTGATAAAACTTTGAAATTATGGTCATTGACAGATTTCACATGTTTGAAAACTTTTGAAGGACACACTAACTCTGTTCAAAGAGTTGGATTTTTAAATTCACAGCAAAAAGTTATATCGACTGGTGCTGATGGGCTAGTTAAGATTTGGGATACCTCCTCAGCTGAATGTATCAAAACCTTGGATATGCACGCCAATAGAATCTGGGCTTTAATTGTTAAGAATAACGGTGAGGAATTCGTTAGTGCCGATGCTGATGGTGTTTTCCAATTCTGGGAAGATAACACTGATGAGGTTAACAAAGAAGAGGAAGAGAAAGAAAAGCTCAAGATTGAGCAAGAACAAAGTTTACAGAATTATATAAACGGTGGAGATTGGGCCAACGCATTTTTGTTGGCGTTAACATTGGATCATCCAATGAGGTTATATAATGTTTTGAGAAATTCCATTAATTCGATTACTGATGAGAAAAGTGGTACTATTCTAGGTGAAGAGTTAGATAGTATTATCCCAACTTTAAACGATGAACAATTGCTACTGTTATTTAAAAGAATTAGAACTTGGAATGTTAATGCTAGATTTTTCAAAGTTTCACAAAAATTGATAAAAATCATTTTGAAAAGTTTTAAAACTGAAAAGTTGATTGAAATTCCTGGGTTGATGCAATTTGTCGACGCTTTGATCCCTTATAATGAAAGACATTATCAAAGAATTGATGATTTGGTTGAGCAAAGTTTCATTTTAGACTATTCTTTAGAAGAGATGACCAAGATCTTGTAAATGGTGCTTATAGAAGATTAATTTGCATACTGTGGTATTACAATTGTATTAAAAAAACCTAGTGATAATTTTATCTCTATTTGTTTAAAAACTCCTTATAATTGTAAAACTAATCTCAAATCCCAAACTATAAATGTAACCAAACCAAAAAAAAAGATTCTAACCTTTTTCTTTGATAATTAATATTTTTTTTATTTCAAAAAAAAAACCAGCCAAAAAATCTATCTAAAAAATTCATTCTTATCTTCTCTCAGAAACTTCAGTCTCTTTCAAGACAACTGGAACATCAACGGCACCGTGGTTCCATTCCTTTAATTCCAGTTCATGTTCCCTTTCTATAGCATATTTAACAGCTTCCAAAACGTCAGCACATATATGTTTAGGCTTATACTTTGGAATTGTACCTTCTTTGTAAACACCTGTTTTAACTAGGATTGAGTGCCATGATGTATCATGAGAGTTAGCAAATCTAATATCAGATTCTGGAGTATCACCAACAAAGTAAACTGTCGATGCAGGTGGTAAATCCAACGTCAATTGTGATAATTTTTGAACTGTTAATGGTTCATCATCCTCAGAATCATCGTCTTCTTCAGATGAATCAGTATCAAATACTGAATTAACTGACCCCTGAGATTTCTCGATATGTTCGTCTAAAACATCTTTTCTCCAATGTGACAACACTTTATTTGCATATCTGAAAGTACCACGTTGAGGTTTACCAAATCTAGTAACTTGCAGTTCTTGGCCGGTATGTTCTCTATATAGGGCAGCAATTGAAACTTGCAAGGCACCCATACCATATCTAGACAATTTATAATCCGTAGCCCAGACAAAATCTGAATGAGCAAAGTATATACCTGGACCTTCATCAAATGTTTCTGAAGTTGTTCCCATAACACCATTTTTACTTAATAGTAATTCTAATATAATCTGTTGATCAGCGGCCCAGTTTCTTGAATCGGCAAAGACCAAAATGGCATCAATGGCAATCTTGGAGAAGTCGTAGTCTTTAGCAACTTTCAACTCATCTTCAGTCAATGTATGGTATGGACTGACAGCTGGGTTCCATTTCATTATGTCTAATGGGGTGACAACTTTTTCAAATCCGTACTCTTCAGCAACTTTTCTACAAGCATCACCAACACCACCAACTACAAGAACAGTCTTATGAACGTCGACTAGATCCTTCATTGGGGTATGTCCTTGAATCACTTGGTCTTCAGTAACTTCTATTCCTAATCTTTCAGTTAACTCTTTACATCTGGCACCTTCAGTACGACCACCACCATTTGTGACAAAGATATAAGGCACTTTAATGTTGTATTTATTTTCACCATTAAGCAGTTTCAAAGCTTCTCTTGCTTCAGGAATGGTTTCAGGACCTCTAACAATAACACCATCAATGTCAAAGGCAAAAGCGTATGAAGCAACACGTTGATGGTCAACAATAGTTTTCTTCACACGTGTAGATCCAGATCTCGATAAGTTAAACGAACCTCTGGATGATCCCAACAAATTCAGATCCTTAGAGGAGTTCTTTGCAGAGGATAATTTTGATAGTCCACCACCCCATTGATCTGAAAGTGACAGGGACGAGACCCTGTTTTTTCTTGTAAGTGGTTTTAGCTGATCAATGCCGTCATTGTTCAAATAACTAGAGGAAGTTGTTTTAGGCAGCACTTTAGGTGAATTTTCGTTTGGGGTTGTTTTCGTTGATGTCTCCATTGAGTCGAATGTTGTTGTTGACATTTCTTTTCTTTGAATAAAATCTCTAATAAAGATTACACAAACCAGAGATTAATTTAGAGGCAAACCCAGCGCTATTTAAATAGAAAGAGAGAATTGCTGTCTTTTGGAATAAACACGTCATAGTGCAGAAAAAGCGTATGATGTAATATTTTCCAAATGCGGAAATTTTTTTTACGTAAAACATGGTTGTTTGGCGCAAGAACTTTTATGACGTAATCATTTATTTCGCCAATTGGCGTATAAACATTTGCTATTTCTTAAAACAGCAATGGCACGAGGAATTTTCTATTGGTTTTACCATAACGAGCATTCTTCTTAATAGCCCAGAGGTACATTTGGAAAGCACCCACAATAAGGAAAACTAGGGTGAAAACGTTTGGATTCAACAAAAAAATGAGAATCCATCCATAGATCTCGAAGGTGTAGTTTGGTGCGATGAAAAGCTCAAAAAACCCGCCTTTTGGCAGTTGTCTACCTTTTCCTGCTCTGATACTCTTATCACCCAGCAATCTCAACTGAATATGCGTCACACCATTGAAAAATTCACAGGCAATCCAACCCCAAAACAATAGATCTTGATATTTCGATGGATCATAGGTCGACATTGAAAAGTTGCCGATCCCACCATATTGCAGTGCTGATAACGATCCCAATACCCAATAATGTCCACAATTCTTGAATAGATTGAAAACAGGCATTGTTGAGTTTGAAAATTTATGAACAAAAATATTCTCAATTTCTCTTTTTAAATAGTGTGCAATATGTAATTGGTAGATCAACTTAAATTCCAATGGTTGATTGAAATGTTGATAACCGAGATAATGGAATAAGATAGGACCTGCATATTCAATAAGATAAACTAGTCGCCAGCCGATTTGAGGACCAAGATCTTTGACTGTGATTTCACTAGCTTTTAACAATTCCTCATCGTCAGTAATGACTTTCCCTTCAGAATTTGTGATTCTAATTCTGTTTGTATTGATCTTTTTATTTCTGGAAGAAACTTCACTTAAAAATCCTTTCAAAGAGGCGATTGAGTCGTAGGTGTCAGACTTTAGTGATTTACTTCTTGATTTAACAATCAAACTCATATTTATTTAAAGTAACGCTAATCAATAAATGAGAGTTAAACCTAATTTCTTGAGTGTTTATTTTAATTTTAAGTTATTCTCGACGACTTTCATAAAACCAATTCGCGAAAGCATCCAAACACCACTATGAAAATATTCTTTTTTAACTTAACAAAACAAATTGAAGAAAACAGCAAAATAAAAAGGCGTTGACAAACTAACATTAAACCCATTGATAATGAAGCTAGTGAGGTAAGCAGCTTTTTTTTTTTTTTTCATACAGTATAGCTTAAGTATACTAACAAAAGTCAAGATTTCTTATGAAACTACCAAATGAAACCGTTCAAATTGAGTTGAAAAACGGTACGATAGTTCAAGGTTCAATAGTGACAGTATCACCAGCAATGAACATAACATTAAAGAAAGTGAAGATGACCATAAAGCATAGAGACCCTACAGTGGTGGATTTCATAAATATTAGAGGAAACAACATAAGAAATGTCATATTACCAGATTCGCTGAACTTGGACTTGTTGTTACAGGATAATGCAAGAAGTACAACTGGCGGGAATAACTCAAAGAAGAGAAAAGCTGAAGGAAGAGAGGATGTGAATAAAAGAGTTAGAAGGGCTTTATAATTTGGGACAAGGGGGTTGTGTACTTTAAAAAAAAATCGGTATTTTACTGCATGTTTTCTATTTGGAAGAACTCTCCACAAAGGAATGTTCATGTAGTGCCATTATTCATTAATATCATTCATCATCATCATCATCATCTTTTTTCATATATGTCATTTTCAAGCCGATAAAGAACTCATCTTTTATCAATTTATCAACAAGTTCATCCATGTAAGTGAGCTTAAATTCACCAGCATCAAACCACCTTAATTTCCTGTAATCCGCTTCATTCAATCGTTTTCTAAGGTACTGGTAATCCTTATACACTATCCTTATATAAACAAGTGCCAAAGCTTTCAAATATTTGAATCTATGTTGAGTGATGTAGTATTCTATTATTTCTCTTGGTGGTAGTAGTTGAATCAGTTTTACTAACAGACATATGAAAGGAAAGGGACTCCCTGATGATTGGAAAGATCCGATGCAGTCTAACTCAATTGCCCGATCCAGAAATGTGGCAGCTATTCAATATGATGTTAGTGACTGTTTTACGTTTGTTGTTGTACAGGGCCAAAAGAACACTCACCATTCATATCAAAACAGTGCTGTTTATAATACAATGAGTCAAACACTCTTTCTCTCGTGATCTTCTCCATCAAAAGCGTGGATGTCACACCATTGTGTTTCTTGTTGGACAGTTCCCTATCGTAAATAATCTTTCTCTCCGTCATTATCAGTCCTTCAAAGTAAAAGCTGGCTTAATACTGGCTAAAAACCATTTGGTGCTTAACCAAAATTTGCCCTAAATAAAAGAAGTTTACCCGGCTGTTTAAGATTCCGCGAATTTTAACCGCATATAAAAAAAGACTGAAAATTTTTTTTTTTCATTTCTTTCCATTTGTTTCTATACTACAAAAAGTGATTTGTTTCTGGAGGAATGTTTGACTTTTTGTGATTTTCTGGTATTAATCGTGCAGTTTATTGATGAGTATGTTTTACACTGATATTCGTTTTGCCTTGATTAAAACCTGTTTTAAGATTAAAAAAAAAATGGACATCAAATTCAATTGATGATAAAGTTGTTTACTTCTTTCCCAGTCCGACTTCGACCATGACGATATGGGATTCTAACATGTCTGTATTCCTGAACCCCTTGCAGGTGGATGGTTTACGCCGACTTATACTTGCCAGTATTGACGTTTCTGAACTTTTGTGTCTTCATTTTTTTTGTCTTTATATTTCAGGGTTATTAAAGGTTTCAGAAACCAAAAACATCATACTAACATTTAGTTTAAAGATATAATCAATTGAGAGAAATAAGACTATTTCTTAATGCATTTGGCCAGTTTCTTGTTTTAAAGTGATGAAAATATCCATAAACATTCGCAGTTTCCTCGGTAGCTTACGATTGAACCCAATATGTAAGCCAGTGACCGCCAATCGACCTTCCTAGGATGTCTGATTAAAACAAGAAATTGACTTTTAGTCTGCCGGAAGAGGGCTTCTGGGTGATTTTAAAAGGAAAGCTTAAAACGTTTCGTTGTTGGTAACGAAGGTTGTTTAGAACCCCTAGTTAATATGACAACGAATTGCATAACGTTATTTAAAATATATTACTGATCAAGGTGTATTTATTTCTCTCAGTAGCACAAAATTAAAAGATTTTAATTTTTCGATTTTGATCCTTTTGTAACATATTTGCAGGTGCTGGGGTTGATGACTCAATCAAGTTAGGATACCGGTCCATGTAGGCCTGGATTTGAACGTCATTCATACACGTCATCTCCATTATTGGAGCTGACTTAGGATGAACGTGTAGTACTTTCTGGAATATTATAGTTACTGTAAAAAGCGAGTGCCTATATCAAGCTTCGCACTTCTTTTTTTTTTTTTTTTTGTGTCACCTTTCCTGAAGCTATTCTAATTATGTAGTAATGATCAATACTACTAATCGGATAAAACAGTCCATAACTACAGCTACATACAATCTAATACTGAAAATTTTGCTTAGAGCAAGTAGTAAACTGAACAAATGATGATGATGCGGCTCCGAAAGACATCGTATATCTTATAGTGGATTCATGACTTGTATACTTTAAACAATGATTAAGGTTCAAGCTCCACTTTAATCACATATGTTACCAGAATTTGTAGCAGTATAAATAGTATTGGATACTGTGTCAAGAAGAGAAAACCAACAAAATCCATTAGTGGATGGTTTTTTGGCCCCAAAAAAGTATGTGATGCAGTACAATGAATAATAGATGTCACCACAGGGCAGCTTGAACTGTGACTAATTGATCAGGTTTAACAGCAATGTGTTTCGCTATGAACTATACAGAAATAACCAAATATACGATAATACAATCTACAAGGGTTAGGGCTAAAGCTCTACCCAAACAGTTTCAAAATCTGGTGCTTAATCTACAACAAAGGTTATAGTGGATTGGCACAAGAATTCTTATATTCTGATAGCATAGTTTATTCCTTAAACTCAGTGAAGAAAGTACCATAGTTCTCATCAGCCCACTTCTTCAATACTTCGGCAAACTTTTCTTCATCGTCAATAGTATAAATTGGAAAATCTCTTCCAGCATCCCCTAGGTGTTTGACGCCCCCGCCCAAAGCGTATAGTTCCAATGGCCATACAAATTTTTGGTCTTTCTCAATTGTATGATAAGCTCTAGATGAACCATACTTATTGAACCGTTGCAGACCCCAACGATATTGCTCTTCAATTGGAGGTAATGGAACCTTACCACTCAAAAACCTTGCAATTAAGATCGATTGGAGCTCAAAAGCACGAAACGAGATAGCATCTGTAGGAATACCAACAACGGAAAACAATGGATCCTTGACATAAAACGTATGCTGATATAAATCTGGGGCAATTATTCCATCGGTGAATGCAGGATATAATGTGTTGATAAAAGGCCATGAATATTGATAACCAGTAGCAAAGACAATCTTATCTGGATTGATCAATTTAGATCCATCCGTAAACTCCACAATGATTTCATTTTTTTCGTTCAATGAATATTCAGAGATTGTTGGTTTGATTGTAACTTTTGGTTCTTTATCCAAAATTGTTTCTTTCTCATGAAAAGTTCTTTTAGATTGATATACGGATTTGGCGGTTTTTACAGCAATTCCAACAATATCCAGCCCTGAAACTCTTGATCCAACAACCAATACAACCTCATTATCAAACCTGTTATCTAATCTGAAAGTTTTAGCATGGGAAAACTTTTCAGGGAATTTTCGCAAAATATGGTTCAAACCAGTTACGTCTGGGATATATGGGACGTTGTAGTGGCCTGTGGCAACGACGACTGCATCATAATCTTTCTGGAACCATTTATCTAAAAATTCACCTTTTGAGTTCTTTTCTGTTAGATTTTCTCTAAAAGTTAACTTGAATCTGGAGTCAGCAATTGAATAGTCTTTTTCAACATCTTCTAGTGAGGTATTGTAGTGGATGTGATTATCATTTCGTTTTAAGTAGTTTTCAATGTACTGCTGGACGTAGTTTCTTCTGACATAATCACCACCATCAACTCTTCCTTCAGAGGGAGCACCCCAGTCTTTCTTATCAGAATAAGTCATCAAGGACTCTGGAACATTAGTTCTCAATTGTTGATAACTTGGAGAATGAAAAAACCTTTGTTTAGACGATCTTGGCTTGAGAACAGTATCATTACTTTCGGTTAATTCTTCAGGAATATCCAGCTTTGCATCGTACTTTTTGAAGTTAAACCCAGCACTTAGCTCAAGCTTATCAGGGGTTTCATCAAGTACCCAAACACCTCCGAGAATGTCTCTTCTTTCATACAAGTCCACAACATCGAATGCCTTTTCCTGAAGTAGTGTCTCAAGAGCAATAGCACCACTAGCACCACCACCAATGATTGCAACTTTCTTCACTTTAAAAGCTGCCTTGACGGCTTTTGAGCTGTCTATTGTCATTTGTATAGTTCCAGTAGGTTATTTGAGCATCATATCGGTACTTTTCTTCTACTTTTATATGCCAGGAAAGAGGCCACAGTTTATAAGCTTAATATAAACAATTAGCCTTAAACAGTCGGGTAATCCCATCAGATCGGAAACCTTTCAAGAGCGATCGGAAAAAAAAAATCCAAAATTAGGAACAGACTAACGTAGATATCATAATTCATCCATGTCTTCCCATCCTAGACTGATCCCTTGGAGGTCTACTGATGAGCTCATTTATCTTAGGGCTCTTTATACTTCAGAGAATGAAGAATCTTTACGAAAAGCTGTCTCAAAAACTGTTGCTTATGAATCAAAGTGTTCCGTACCACATACAATCACTTCAACCAAACAGTTAACGTTACTGAAATTGCAATTCCAAGCCCTTAAAACCACGCCAGATACGGTTGACAGACATCTACTCCAGATGGGTGCTACTATGACTCTGATAAGATTTGTGAATGGTCTTTTAGATCCATCACAACAGAGTCAATTTGCAATCCCATTGAATGTGCTTGCTAAGAAAGTTGGGCTGCCTTCAAAGTTTGTTGAGTTGAGACATATGGGTACACATGAAGGATTTCCTAGCCTAGAGATGCTGGAGCTTAGTATTAATGAGGCGCTAGAATGGCTATTTGAAAATTTTTGGGAAGATATTGATTTACGAGAAGAGAAGTTAAGAGAGAAAGAGATTAAAAAGAAATTGGAAGACGATGGGAAAAAAGTGAATACTGCAGAGCTGAAAAACAAGATAAAGTCTTTTAGAAGAATAAGGAGAAACGACATCAATAAGATCTTTAAAACTGGTGATGCTTCTGATGCTGCGAAGGAATATTGGGGATTATTGAATGAAATTAGATCACAACTCAAATTGAACGGCTCCCACGAAGTGTTGATTGAGAGATTATTAAACTCCAAGGTCAGTTTTGAGAACTTGAAAAAGCTTTATGGTCCATTAATGGACTTCCTTTTGCAGAAAGACGAGTTTTTACTGAACTTTGTTGAGACTAGTTTGAAAAAGATGTATGAATTTGAAAAATTGAAGAGACTTGAACTCATCAGAACTGAAGAAGAATTCAAGCAGATTAAATCTTGGCTGGAGTATCTTTTATCTCACAACCTTGAAGACGAGACATTGAAATATGCGATTGATATACTGAGTAAACAACCAATGAAAACATCACTTGAACTATTAGAAAAACTTGATGTCAAACTGGAAGATTTAATTGAGAAGAAAAAAGTCAAAATTGAACTTTTGAAGAACTTGTTAGAAGCTGCCTCTCAAGGTAAAAGAGAAATCAAAGAGATTGATGATATAACTAACGATTTAGAGAACTTAAAGAAAAAGATAAGATTGAATAAGAAGGAAACATCGTCTATTAAGATATTTGAAAGCGCAATAGACTGGAAGGCTAAACCATTTGGGATATTGTAGGGATAGAGCATACGAAACAACTAGCTACCAATAAGTACCTGAGAACGAAACTTGATATAATAAACATGATTTAGACTTGATTCAACATTTATTCAATAAAAGCATATGTTACATAAAATATCCGATTCCATTTCATTTAATCACACAGTTACAAAAATTTTGAGTTACTATGTTATCAGCTGGAATCTATCGTCAATCTCTTTCTGGGAATTAATGTACTCCAAAGTTCTTTGAAAGTGTTTTTTTGGAGTTTCAGTTCCATTATTTACACCATTAGCGGTTTCAGATGTCAAAGTTTCTAAATTAGTTTGAATCAACTCAATTAATCCATTAATATATTTGATTGTGATACTTTCATTTCCATGGATGAAATAGTACAAGCATCTATTCAAGATCTCCACAAACAATTCAATACTAACACTGGAATCCATACAAGCATCTGCAACTCTTAAAGATCTTTGTAGACATTCTAACACTCTTTTACCATCGCGATAAAACTCACTAACACCTTCTTCTTCTCCCAAAGCAGGAATTTCGACGCCCCACCATAGGTGAGATGCTAGATAAACAGCACGGCACTGATCTGGTTTCTTTAATAGTTTTGATCCATGTAATGCAGTTTTGGTGATTAATGTATCATAACTTTCACGGGAGAAATTTCTGCATTGTTGTAATGCACCAGCAATAGACACTATAGATTGATATTGTAGTCTTGAGTCACTAATGGATTCTTCATAGATAGTGAAGCTTTGAGCAAAGAATTCATATGAAATTTCTTCCATGTTCACTTGATCTGCAACAATTGCGCTTGATAGGTATAACTTGAAGCTCAAATCATTCAAACCTATACGGTAGAGGTCATTGATGATTCTTGAAGTGAACTTGAACAAGGAGTTTTGGATTTCCTGAATCTTGTTTTTTCTGATCAAACGCAATGTATTGAAGAATAAAGCAGGAAAAGTATGTTTGATGTTTCCTTGGCTTAACAGACTTTTAACGGATGTCAATAGTTTTGAGTGAATATTTGGATCTTTATTCCAGATCAGATGTAATAATTTTGCAAGTTTTTCTTGTTCAGCTATGAATTCAATAGGCTCTTCAGTTGTTGTTACTTCTTTTGGTTTATTAATAATTATAATCCGTAATAGCTTAAAGATTCCATTAACGTGATCAACTGTTTTAATTTTAATTTTTTGAGACAACAAGTTGTTCAATATTTCAAAACTCACAATTTTTTGAACCTTTGCTGGTTGTGATATCAATAACTCCTCGAAGTTTGTCAATTTAAGAATATTTAATAATTTTGGATAGTTCTTAATTGGTGATAATAGCAACAGTTGGAAATTTTGATCAGATGAGTCGGATGAATCCGTTGATAACTCTTTGATTTTGTTGATAGCAAATTTTAAGATCTCATCTATGTATTTATATTCCGTAGGATAATACGTCAAACTTAATCTTGAAATTGATTCTAAAAGTGAGCTTATTTCTTCAATTGACAGTTCTCTTGACTTTTCGAGCTCATTGATAAAGCTCCAGAATTTATCGAATAAATTGACGTTCAATAACTTGAATTCACTGGATTCTCCTTTGGTTTCAGACCCTGAACTCTTACCATTAGATTCTGTAATCTCGCTATTTGAAGTGGTTTCCACTTCACCTGTGGTTTTTTGTCTCTCTTCCACATTTTCCATTGAGCTGTTTTCTTCCTTACCCTCAGTAGTTCCTTCTAGTGGAGATTTAGTTTCCTTGATGGTCAAGGATTCTAATTGAGACAAGTCTTCTCTTTGGGCAAAATCGGTAAGTCTATCGATAAGAGTAATCAAAACTTTTTTCAAACTGACATTAGGGTTCAAGTCCTTAATACTGTTCAAGTATTCGTCTAGTGTATATAAGTGGAACTCATCGGGAAAAACTTGAATCACAACATCCAGTAAGTATTCTTGAGCAATAACATCTTTACATTGTACAATTTGTTCTAAAATTGTTGGTAGTATATAAGATTTGTAATAATCTTTATCGTTTTCCAATTGTGACAGTCTCACAAGGTTAGATCCAACCAATATTTTGATTTCTTCTCTCTCCTTGATTCTCTTGACACGATCTTTTGAAGGACCTTGATGTTGTAACCTGACCCACAACTTATTCATTTCAATGAAATTGTTGATGACAAATTGAATGGAGTCCTGATTTTCAGGAAGAAGGTTTTTGATTCTTTGAGATAGATAGTATCTCAGAAACAATCCTCTTATTGGATATTGAACACCTTTACACATTTCTAACATATCTTTCATAATTTCTTTAACAGGAGCGTCGGGAATTGACATGTAAACCGTACCAACAGTAATCATCAAGTACAATCTTGGGACAATATTACCTGCGTATTGAACCAGTTCGTATAAGTCAGCAAGATGGTGATGAGGGTGATTATCTTTCAAAAACCCAGCTAGTAAGTTTAAAGAATCAAAAATTAGGATATAAAGCTCATAATACTGTTTTGGGGTCAATTGGGAAGTTCTTAGCTCCGTCAAAAAGTTTGAAGCATGTTTTAAAGCTTCCATGAGCTTTCCTTTTGTTTCAAGACATCTCCTCATGTGTGCTGTCTCTTGTTTGATTGCTTGAATGGCATTTTGAAGGAGATGTGTTTGTTCATCACCAGAAACCAATTTCTCAGCCATTTTTCAGCGTTGCGAAATGAGCTGGGATACGTGAAAAGTCTTGTAGTTCAGTGATACCGCCACTAGAGTACTTTATTGGGCCGTAATAAAGATAATTGATAATGATTTGAAGAGAGTAATCTGGTGAGTTGTTGATTTGTTATTCAAAATCTCCCGGAATTGTAAGGGAAACGATCCGCCCACACAAGGGTATAAGTCACGTGACTTTTAAAATTCAGCCTCTAGTTTATCTTAAAGGTTTTCCCATAAATATCTGGATTATACCTACCTTGTCTTTCTTTCTTTCTATCTATTTATTTCTATTTCTAATTGCATGTCCAGCTCTGAATTACAATTTTGGTATTAAAGTGTATTATCTGAGGGGAAGGGGGGACTTGAACCCGCTTTGGAAATATTAGTATTAATTCATCTTATCTTAAATATTTTTCACTATCGTGATAATTAGCTTCGAAACAACTTTGCTAGCAGTTTAATGGGCACTGGCAGGCTGGAAATGGCTACAATTTCTATCTCAGTATATTTGTCTCAGTAACAAATTTTACGGCTAGCTTTTTCAGAGTACGCGTATTGTTTTAATGAGCAGGTTCATATATAGTAAAAAGTGTAAATACAATAATCATTTGAGTATGCGATTTAAAAAACTATTGACAAAACGATTAAGTGATTTCACCCTTTCAAGTCATGTTATTTATCTTGATGCTTGGAAATTCTATAGACTTATTATAAAGAAGCAAGTAGTTCTTTTGGTTGGCTTTTTTAGTATGGTATATTGTTGATTATATAATGATCCTTCTTGGCTTTTAGCTCATAATAGCTGAGAGGTATTTCAATGATATTATTCTTTCAGAGTCTTTGAAATAAGCGATAGTCTTTAATGAAAATTTCAGAAATCCAGATGACAGGCCACAAAGTTAAACTTATGGAAAAAACATTTGTATTTTTTATATAACTTTCTTAAGTAGAGCTGTTTCTTATGAATAAATCATTGATACAGGTTTATGAACGATCACATGATTAAACTTCAAACAATTCAAGTTTTCAGCCAAAAAACCTATCTGAGCTTGGGTTTACGACAAAACAACGCCAAAGAGTACCGAGAATCGTACCAAAAATGGATGCAATTTCTCCTGGGGGAACACCACAAGACTGCAATATGATAGGTGACATTCCTGATCTTAAAAATGGCTTGGATAATTCAGATCTCGATATGCTGGAGTCAAAATTGAAATCCTTTAAGTTCACACACGCTGAGGATGATAAATCGATCCAAGTTGGAGAAAAGATATTGGAATCAATTAGCTCTGAGTCATCCTCTACTGAAATTGATACCGCTTTCAAAAACCACGCAAATATCAAAAGAAGATATTCAATTGGATCACAAGCCATTATACCCACGCTATTGAACGCACAATTGAACAATCTGAACTTATTCGATCCAGGTAATAAAATTGATCATTCTGAGTCTGAGATTGAGGATAATTTAAAGACTAAAGTATGTTTGGAACATCATTTATCAAAACTGTCCTCAGCTTTGATGACAAAAAGACAACTCGGCAGGATAGTAGGAGGTATTAGAGAAATTGAAAGAACGTTAAATCATGTCAGCATCAAAGCTAAGATTGTGAATATCATGATTGTAACAAAAATCTATGATCCCGAACCTAATCATTGGGCTAAAATCATTTCTGAGTTTTTATTAAATTACAATACTGAAATCCGACTATTCATTCAAGAAGATTTGAGAATTGATGAAAACTACAAATATAATGAGATCGTTTCTACAAATCCTTTGTTCAAAAGGCGAATAGAATTCTGGTCAGGAGATAGATGTGACCATAGACCCGAGGTCTTTGACCTGATTATCAGTATGGGTGGAGATGGTACAGTTTTATATGCGTCATGGCTATTTCAATCGATTATTCCACCAGTTTTACCATTTTCATTGGGAAGTTTGGGATTCCTGACTGACTTTAATGTTTGTGAGTATGAATCAATATTGACCAAAATTATTGAACAAGGTTATCAGTGCTCAATCAGGATGAGATTTGAGTGTACAATCATGAAGTCTAAAACCAAGAGTAATGCTCTTTCAGACTTATGTGATCAGATAAAAAAATTGGGTACGAAGGATTCCGAAACACATGAGATATTCGAAACATACACAGTCTTTAACGAGGTTGTTGTTGATAGAGGTCCAAATGCTGTGATGACTTCTCTAGAAATGTACGGCGATAGAGATCCATTGACCACCGCTGAAGCCGACGGGTTGATTATCTCCACTCCAAGTGGATCTACTGCTTATTCGTTGAGTGCTGGTGGATCTTTAGTTCATCCTGAGATTCCAGGTATCCTCATTAGTCCAATTTGCCCGCATACTTTGAGTTTCAGGCCATTAGTCATTCCCGAATCAATTATTTTGAGACTCGGTGTGCCTTACGATGCTCGTTCTACAGCATGGTGCTCATTTGATGGGAAAAATAGAGTCGAGTTATGTCGGGGTGACTTCATCACTATTACGGCAAGTAGATTTCCACTGCCTTGTATTAAACATTCGACTTCTCAGAACGAATGGTTTGAGAGACTAAGCGAAACGCTACACTGGAACGAAAGGAAAAAGCAGAAACCCCTCACAACCACTGACAAGTTCATTTGAGCTATGAAATGATTCTTATTGCTCCTGATTTTTGGCTTTTTGTGATGTTTTATTTTTTGGGATTGGTAAAAATCTGAGATTTTAGTGACACAAAAACAATTTTTGAAAAAACTGGAATCTTGAAACATTAGATTCTGCTAATTGAATGAAAATCTAAAGATGGACTGATGGACAAGCAGATAATGACTTCAGAATTGAGTAGTATAATCAGGTTCTACCAAGGTTCTGTCACAGCAAACTCTTCGCATAATGGCTTGAACTCACCTTCACCTATCAGCAGTGCAACTGCCCAAATTAAGTCTCCATTACAATCGAAAGATATTCCAAGCTCTATCTTATTGCAGAAAATAGACCCCCTTCCAACCCCTTTGAGTACAGGTGCAGATAAAGCCACTGATGACGGTGTTACCAATGTCCATGGTTCTGCCACATATACCAGTTCAGGTTCTTTTTTCTCGATTCCTTTAAGATTCTTCAGCTCAAGGAGAAGTGGAAAGTCCCCTTCAAAAGATACAGAAGCTGTGATCTCTTCTGATCTGCTGTCTGCTGAGCTAAAAGAAGAGATCCCAATTGATGTTATTAAAGATTCTCCTGTTGAACAGCTTTTGCCTGATTCCATTTACGATGCTGGTTTCGATATTGGTTCTCAATCAAATGAACCGGAAGATCCACAGCAACAAGATATAGACTCGATCTATGAAGATTATATTAGATATGTTTACCATCAAGGAGTTCACAGTGATGATGAATATGTTGATGGTGCAGCCCCAGAGCTTGATGAAACCGATTCAGCTACTGTTGTTGATGAAGAAAACGTCAATGCCGTTAGGGATGAGCCTATCATTGAAATCCAACAAGAACATGAAGATGAATTATACACGCAACATCTTGAAGAAACGTTACCAAGAACATCGACATTGTCCAGAATCAAGTCGAAGACCAAATATTTACTTAAACAAATATCCTCACATTACGAAAACGAGATCAAGACTTTTAATGAGAGCAGTCTCAAGGCAAAGATAGAAGTGAAGAAAAGACTTTCTAGTGTCAGTTTGAGAAGAAGTAACAGTGAAAGATGGAGATGGTCCAGAACTAGTAAATTACCCGACATTTATGGTGAAACTGGAGGTGGTGAATACAAAGGCAGAAGTTTGATAGACTTGTTTCAATCACCAAACTTTAACCAAAGACTAAACGAAGGAGTTCTCAGTAGAAGAAAGGACTATGATATTGACAATAATGCAAAAAAAAATGCAGAGAATGAAGGTGAAGAAATTGAGTACTATATTAATGACAAGTTGAATCAAGTAGAGGACAATTATGCAACAAGAAAACACTATTTTGGACCTAGAAGAAGTAGATCTATTCAAAATTTTGCCAAGCAAATCTTTACATCAAGACCAATCAATCAGAATGTGCCTACTGGTAATGCTTGAATAAGCTGAATATACTGTGATTTATAGAAAGCCATTGATTACTGTAGATTTCGCTGCAAGCTCTTGTTGTTGAGAAATAAAAAGAAAAGTTTTCAGCCCGAACTCAAGCAATAATAAACAATTGAAGGACTATGTCATAAATAAATACATTAAAGACTATTATTGTGCTTATTAGACTAAATAGTTGATTTCATTATAGGGATAACTAGAATTCAATCTGGCCATACCAATCTTGAAAATTTCGTATAACACAATAAGGTTACACCGAAGTGAACTCCACTTGAACTTCCACTTGCTTTAAAATCTTACACTTAAACCGCTCAGAATCAGCCCCACAGAATGGTTATCGAAGTATACTTTGGAGAAATAGCCTCACAAACTAATAGATTGATCAGTTATTACTGCTCAACTATAAAAAGAGATTTTTTGTAGGTTTCCATTTTGTTTCTCCTTTGTAGAAATAATAACAGCAATTAAATTAAACAATGAGTGTGTTCCCTGGTGTTGATGAAATTGCTCCTCCATTATTAGATGAAGCTGTCGACAAAAATATTCCTCTTGAAAGAATCTATGGTCCTTATCAACCTGATCCTGAGAACATCAAACATCACGATGTCAATGCTTTAGCTACCGGTTGGTTAACTGAATTCAACAACACTTTGGCATCTGCTAAGTCGAAACCCGATGAGTTAGACAAGTTTCTACTCCCACATACAGTCTGGAAGGACCACCTATCTCTGCAATTGGACTTGCGTGATTTCATAGGTCCTGACAAGATCAAAGAGCAAGTTTCGAAATCGTTTGATAAGATTGGAAAGTTTGAGTTGGATAAAGCTGCTGACTATAGATTTCCTACAGGTGTTACCTTACAAACTATTCACGATGCTGAAAGTAATGGAGGAGTTCCAGTGGAGTGGATATTTCTTTACTTGAAGTATTCGAACGAATATGGTACTGGTCGTGGTGTAGTTAGATTGGTATCTGTTAAAGATGAATCAGCTCCTATTGGGTTGAAAGCGTTGACGATTTTTTCTGTTTTAGATGAGTTCACTTCAATTCCTGAAAGAGTTGGAAGAAGACGTCCATTGGGAACCAAACACGGTGAAAACATCCAAAGAAAAACATGGCTGGAAACCAGATTTGAAGAACAAGACTATAAGGATGAACATCAACCACTAGCCGTTATTGTTGGAGGTGGACAATGTGGATTAACTCTAGCTGCAAGAATGAAAGCATTTGGCTACAATGTTTTGGTGGTTGAATCAAACCTAAGAATTGGTGATAACTGGAGAAGACGTTATAAATTTTTGTCTTTACATGATCCTTACTTCTACCACAAGTTGCCTTATGTTAGTATGGACAATGTCCCTGTCTATCCAACCAAAGATCAATTTGCTAATATTCTGGAAAATTGGGCATGTATTTTAGAATTGAACATTTGGTTAAATTCAAAAGTCACTGGTGCAAAATTTGATTCTTCTACTAAGACTTGGGACGTTTCAATCATCAATAACTCTACAAAAGAAACCAAGGTCATACATCCAGAACATGTTGTTTATGCTGGTGGTCATTTCTCAGAGGCATATGAGCCATATTTCCCAGGCCAAGAAGATTTTCAAGGCACTCTGGTCCATTCTTCTAAGCATTCGTCTGGAGCAAATTACATTGGTAAAAACGCTTTGGTAGTTGGTGCTTGTACTTCGGCCCATGATATCGCACAAGATTTCTATGAACAAGGTGCTAAATCTGTCACTATGTTACAAAGATCTTCAACATGTGTTATCACCACTACTAATGGTCTTGGTGTGTTATGTCGTGATGTCTATGATGAAAATGGGCCATCTATCGAAACTGCTGATCTGATTATGAACTCTCATCCTATATTTTTAATGAACTCTATATTTCAACAAAGTTACAGATGTTCATCAGCGTTAGACTCTAAGTTATTAGAAGGATTGAAATCTAAAGGGTTTAAAACAAATGCTGGTTATGGAGGCACTGGATTGTTAGGACTGGCAGCACGTCGTGGTTCAGGCTATTATATTGAAGTTGGGTGCTCACAGTTGATCATTGATGGTAAGATAAAATTACAACATGAAGCTATAAAGCGATTTTTGAAGAATGGTGTTGAATTAGAGGATGGCACTATCATTGACAACTTGGACGTTGTTGTTTTGGCTACCGGTTATATCAACATGAAAGATGCTGTCACACACATGTTTGGCGATGAGCTTGGTAGCCAATTGAAAAGAGTTTGGAATTTGGATCAAGAAGGTGAGTTCAATGCCATATGGAGAGATAGTGGTCATGAAAACTTCTGGTTCCAAGGTGGTAATTTGGCTTTGACAAGATACTATTCGAGGTTATTGGCTTTGCAAATCATTGCCAAAAGTGAAGGGTTTGACTAATTGCAAATCTTTATATGACTAGTGACACCACCACCACCACCACCACTACTCTACTGCGATGTAAGTATAAGTGTATATTTGACTTTAATATTATACGAGTGAATGATTTATGAATGAAATGAAATGAGACAGCTAATCCATGACGTAGCCAGTTTATGCTGAGATAATTATAGCTTTGACGCAATTATTCCTTATTGATAGAAAGTGGAGGGATTTTTTTTTTTCGCTTCTTTCGCGAATTTTGGTGTAGAGTGGAGAGTGGAGAATTTCCGGCTCAACAAAACTGACTGTGGTGAAAACATTTGACTAAAGCGTGATTGGTCTTATTACTAAAGATTAACAGCTATTGTTCTTGCTCTCCAAAGCAGTTGACTAAATAGATGATCTTTTGATTAGTCAAAATGCTTGGTATATGTATAGAGTGGTGCTATCATCAATGTCCTATAAAAACCATTGCCTATCCTCAATTATGAGACCAATTCAATATTGTCTAGCAAAAAGAATACTATAATGAGTGTCTTTCCTGGTGTCAACGAAATCTCTCCAGCTTATCTAGATAAAGCTGTCGACAAAAATATTCCTCTTGAAAGAATCTATGGTCCTTATCAACCTGATCCTGAGAACATCAAACATCACGATGTCAATGCTTTAGCTACCGGTTGGTTAACTGAATTCAACAACACTTTGGCATCTGCTAAGTCGAAACCCGATGAGTTAGACAAGTTTCTACTCCCACATACAGTCTGGAAGGACCACCTATCTCTGCAATTGGACTTGCGTGATTTCATAGGTCCTGACAAGATCAAAGAGCAAGTTTCGAAATCGTTTGATAAGATTGGAAAGTTTGAGTTGGATAAAGCTGCTGACTATAGATTTCCTACAGGTGTTACCTTACAAACTATTCACGATGCTGAAAGTAATGGAGGAGTTCCAGTGGAGTGGATATTTCTTTACTTGAAGTACTCGAACGAATATGGTACTGGTCGTGGTGCAATTAAATTGGTATCTGTCAAAGATGAATCAGCTCCTATTGGTTTGAAAGCTTTATCAATATACAGTATCTTGGATGAGTTCACTTCAATTCCTGAAAGAGTTGGAAGAAGACGTCCATTGGGAACCAAACATGGTGAAAACATCCAAAGAAAAACATGGCTGGAAACCAGATTTGAAGAACAAGACTATAAGGATGAACATCAACCACTAGCCGTTATTGTTGGAGGTGGCCAAGGTGGATTAACTCTAGCTGCAAGAATGAAAGCATTTGGCTACAATGTTTTGGTGGTTGAATCAAACCTAAGAATTGGTGATAACTGGAGAAGACGTTATAAATTTTTAGCTTTACATGATCCGTTTTTTTATCATAGACTACCATATGTTAGCTCTGATACTGCACCAATTTATCCATCCAAAGATCAATTTGCCAACTTCTTAGAATGCTGGGCCAAAATTTTGGAGTTAAATATCTGGTTGAATTCAAGAGTTACTGGTGCTACTTTTAATAAAAAAACCAAATCATGGGATGTTTCTATTGTCAATAATTCTACCAAAGAATTGAAGAAGTTGAATCCAAAACATTTAGTTTTTGCAACTGGTCACTCTGGTGAGCCAAACATTCCTAAATTCCCGGGTCAAGAGAACTTCAAAGGTGAATTGGTCCATTCATCACAGCATACATCGGGTGCTAATTATGTTGGAAAAAAGGCATTAGTTGTTGGTGCGTGTAACTCGGCCCACGATATCGCACAAGATTTCTATGAGCAAGGTGCTAAATCTGTGACTATGTTACAAAGATCTTCAACGTGTGTGATTTCTTCAGATGATGGCATTAGAGTGAATTGTCGTGGGGTTTACGATGCTGAGGGTCCAGATATTGACACAGCTGATTTACTTTTACATTCAAATCCAATATTTTTGACTAATTTGTTGATGCAACAACAATACAGAGAGTCATCTGCATTAGATTCCAAATTATTGCAAGGGCTAGCATCAAAAGGCTTCCATACTAATGCTGGTATGGGTGGTACCGGATTATTCGGTTTATACTATCGTCGTGGTTCTGGTTATTATATTGATGTTGGTTGTTCAACTTTGATTATTGAAGGTAAAGTTGGCGTCAAGCATGGTAATGTCAAGAGATTCTTAGAACACGGTGTTGAATTAGATGATGGTACTATTATTGACGATATTGATATTGTTGTTCTGGCTACTGGTTACTCAAACATGAAGGAAACTGCAAGAAAGAACTTCGGTGACGAAGTTGCAGATAAATTGAAGCCAGTTTGGAATCTTGATGAAGAAGGTGAATTCAAAACTATTTGGAGAGATAGTGGACATGAGAACTTCTGGTATCAAGGTGGTAACTTGGCTCTAGCTAGATACTTCTCTAAAAGATTAGCCTTGCAAATCATTGCCAAAGAAGAAGGCTTCGATTGATTTGGACTCATGTATTCCTTTTGGATTGACGTCAATTCTAGCCTTTGATATTCATTTTCTTATGATTTATTTTTATTTTTATATAGTCTTATGCCGTATTTATTGAATTTGAAAAGAAACTGTAGCCATGAATCGAAGTTATTAAGATATTTATATAATAGTTACATAATAGAAGACTTATAATATCAAACACCCGAACACCACTAGTCTGAGCTCGTTGATTTTTTTCTTCACCGACAAATAAAAACAAAGAAGACCAAACCAAGTTGGAACAACAAATCAACAGACAACCTCTTCAAATAAACCCAATTATTCGAGCTTCTAGTCTCTTGTGCTTCAGACTCATTAAATTTAGGTACTGGCATTCTCAGAACTAGCTGATTATTGTTTGATAAGGGTGTTTTTTTTTAGTTTATAGTTCAACTTCAAGACCAAAAACAAACGGAAAATGTCCTCAGTTGTTGATGAAGAGGAAGACCATCGTATTGGATCTTCAGATGCCGAAGGAAGCGGGGATGACATACGCCAAATAGAACCATTCGACTCATCAGATGAAGAGGAAGATGATGATGAAGAAGAAATGCAAAAGATTCGTGATGGTTTTATTGTGGATGATGAAGATGATGATACTCGTGAAAAACGTAAAAAGAAACATAAACGTCGTCATGCGGAAAGAGAATCGAACGAGGATGAAGGACTATTGGATGAAGATGACTTAGATTTAGTCATGGAAAACTCTGGTGCTGCCTCAGCTAACAAAGAGAAATCGAGGTTCAAAAGATTAAAGAAGGCCTCCGTCGAGGCTCCATCAAAGAGAAGTTCAAATTTAAATGATTTCTTTTCAGATAACGAAGATGAATATGAAGTTGATGAAGGCCATCAGTCTTCGAGAGAAGTTCAACAATCAACTGGTAGAACCGTTATTGATGAACTTGATGATTTTATTGAAGACGATGAATTTTCAGACCTTGATGAAGATGCTCGTGAAGATGCTCGTAGAAGACGTAAAGAAGAAAGACTAAAACCGACAGAGCTGTCAGGTATTGATTCTGAGAAAGTTGATGAGTTGTATGATATCTTTGGTAACGGTGAGGAGTATGCTTGGGCCCTCGAAGGCGAAGATCAAGATGGTGATAACAGAGAAGATGAATCAAGACCTCAGTTGCGTGACATCTATGAACCTGAAGAACTTAAAGCTAAAATGTTAACAGATAGTGATAAAGTCATTAGAGTTACTGATATTCCTGAGCGTTATCAAGAACTG
Source organism: Wickerhamomyces bisporus (assembly GCA_024271855.1). Taxonomy (NCBI): domain Eukaryota; kingdom Fungi; phylum Ascomycota; class Saccharomycetes; order Phaffomycetales; family Wickerhamomycetaceae; genus Wickerhamomyces; species Wickerhamomyces bisporus. The sequence goes on from JANBXE010000024.1 coordinate 175,379, forward strand.
CGGAGACACATCAAGAACTATGCTTTAAGTGCAGAAGATTTTACTTTTGAACAACAATGGGTTGCTTACAAATTATCAGTTGAACTCAACGGCAAGAGGGGTCCAGAGTTTGATGAGGATGCTTTTAATAAAGCTGTTGCCGATGTCTTGACATTTATTGCTAAAAACAATTTAGAAGTTCCATTCATTTACTCACATCGTCGAGATTACTTATTGAAGACTACGATTATTGGAGAAGGCGATGATGCACATACTGATGTTGAAACCTTGTTAGGTGAAGATGATTTGTGGAGAATTGTTCAACTGGATATTGAATTCCATGCTTTATTGGCCAAGAGAAAACAAGTTGCACATCTGATTGAAGCATTACAAGTCGAACAGTCGGATTCTACATTAAGTGAATCATTCAATGACGCACGCTCTATTTCCGACTTACAAGATATTCATGACTACTTGAATTTTGAGTACAGTGCCCAATTGAAAGATCTCGGGCTTAAAAGAGCAAACAAAAGTTCTATTTACGATAAAATTAAAAATGATAAGTTATATGAACTCGTTAAGGCTTTTGGTATCTCTGCGAAAGATTATGCCGAAAATATCATCACTAACTCTAAACTTTTTGTCACATCAGACTATCATGAATCTCCAATTGATTTAGCTGAGAAAATTTGTGCGGACGAAAGTTCATTATATGCCAAATCTTCCCAGGCAATTGAAGCTTCTAAGCATTTCTTTGCTGAGGAGTTTTATAATAATTTGAAGCTTAGAAAATATTTCAGAGATTTATATAATTCATATGCTAGTTTTTCAGTTGTCTTGACTGAGTCTGGTCGTTTGAGAATTGATAAGAATAGCCCTTACGCAGACTTCAAATATGCTATTAATCGTTCTGTGGATGAGTTTTATAATAAACCCGACTTATTCTTGAGAATGTTAGAAGCTGAATCTTTACATTTAATTGAATTAAAAGTTGAACCTGTCTCATATGACCAACTATTTGAAGCTCTTTTCAATCTTATGGAATCAGATGGTCAATCAGATATCGCAAATGATTGGAATGTTCATCGTCGTTCGGCTTTAGAAATTGCGACTAAAAAGTTGTTACCACTAATATCTTTGAACATCAAAGAGACCTTACGTCGTGAGTGCGAACGCTTGATTTTCTACGAAGTTCGTTCCGCATTTTTGAAAAAAATCGACCAAGCACCATATCAACCTGCCAGAAAAGATGCTACATTTGGTTCAGTTCCAAGAGTCTTTGCCGTCTCTCCAGGTAATGGTAATTATGGACGTGACTCTATAATTGGTGTTTTTGTCAATGAATCTGGTGAAATCGTTGAAACTTATAAATTCGATGAAAATGCAATGATTCCAAGAGATAGATTAGCTGAAGGTGAAATTTCGTTTGATGTTGCTTTCTCTGATGCAATTAAAAACAATAACCCTGATGTCATTGTTATTAACGGTTTCAATGTTAAAACAAGTAAATTGTACACTAAAATCAAAGAAATAGTTGATTATTTCCAATTAACAGTTGATGGTCAGCCAATTGATACTATTTATGTGAATGATGAAATTGCAACAAGATATCAAAATTCACAAAAAGCTATAGAAGAATTTCCTGATAAATCAACTTTAGTTAGATACACAATTGCCTTAGCTCGTTACACTCAATCGCCATTGTTAGAATATGTCAGTTTAGGTGACGATATTTCTACGTTGTCATTCCATAAACATCAATACCTATTACCAGAAGATTATTTGAAACAGGCTATTAACACTGCATTAGTCGACATTGTTAATATGGTCGGTATTGATATCAACAAGGCTGTCACTAGTTCATACATTGCTTCTTTACTTCCATTCATTTCAGGTCTTGGTGAACGTAAAGCATCTGGTTTATTGAAAGCTGTTCAACAACACCCGTTATTTAGTCGTCAAGCTTTGATCACAAATGAACATATTAAAATTGGAACCACTATATTTTTAAATTGTGCAAGTTTCTTGCGTATTCCTCAAAATAGATCTGAAGCTGTCAACGATATTGAATCTGTTACATTATTGGATGACACAAGAATTCATCCTGAAGATTACGCATTGGCAGAAAAGATGGCAGCTGATGCTTTAGACTTAGATGAAGAGCAGATTGAAGAGTTAAGAGATGCACCAGTTGGTGATACTATTATTGATAAGCTTTTGGATCAAGGTGCTGAGTTACTGCAAAGTTTGATTTTAGAAGACTATTCAAGACAATTGGAAGAGGCCTATGGAAAGAGAAAGAGAGCTACTTTACAAATGATTTTGGAGGAATTACAAGAGCCATTTGCTGAAATCAGAAGAAAGTTCCATGCTTTGCAATCTGATGAAATCTTTGAAACATTGACTGGTGAAAGCCCTGATACTTTTTACAGCGGATTGGTTGTTCCGGTTTATATCAGACGTGTAAACAGATATCAAGTGAATTGTCAAACTTCAAGTCAGATAGAATGTGTTGCTTTGCCTAGTGAGTATGATGCTGTTCCGTTCCCGGAAAAGTTTCAAGTTGGTCAAACTACACAAGCCAAATTATTAAACGTCAATTACGAGGCTTTCACTGCTGAAGTTAGTCTTGCAGAAAATGAAATCAAACGTCCTATTGTCAAAAAAAGTTTTGAGAAAGTTAACGATAAATGGGATTTCACACGCGAGAAGAAAGACACAGAGTCTGAATTTAACCAAGCTGCTCAAAGTCAAAAGAAAACAAGAATTATAAATCACCCATTCTTCCAGAACTTGAATGCTGCACAAGCTCAAAACTTTTTAGCACCGAGACCGCGTGGTGCATGTGTTATCAGACCTTCTTCGAAAGGTAATGATCATATTACAATCACTTGGAAAGTTGACAATAATTTGTATCAACATATCGATGTTGTTGAACACGAGAAAGAAAATGAGTTCAGTCTAGGTAAGAGATTAACCATTGGTAATGAAGAGTTTATGGATTTGGATGAAATTGTTGAACGTTATATTGGTAATATTGTCAATAATTTAAACCAAATGTTCAGTCATGACAAATTTCACACAGGTTCACAGGAGGAAGTTGGGAAATGGTTGGAAAATTTTTCAAAAGCTAATCCAAGTAAAGGTGCTTATGCATTTGCTCTTAATCATAAAAGACCAGGTTATATCTCACTTTTGTTTAAAACAAGTGCTACTTCTCCACTATTTAACTGGAGTGTTAGGGTTGTGCCTAAAGGTTTTCTACTGCTTGATTTCCCTTATCCTGATATGACACATTTATGTAATGGTTTCAAGACTGTTATTAAAACTAAATCTCAAGCACCATCTGCTCCAAAAGCACGTTATTCACAACAAAGTTCATACCCTCCAGGTAGACCTCAAGGACAATATAACAGCAACACTGGATATAGTACGGGTTACAATAATAATCGCTCATACCAAAGTGGTAATGTGAACTATTGAGAGATTTTTTTCTGTTTTGTCGGTGTTATTGTGTTCTTCATTTCTAAGTATTGTTTCAATTGTGTACATGTTTAATTAAGTTTTTTGGACAAGAAAAAAAAAAGGCAAAAATAAAATTAGCTATTAGTTGTTCTCTTTGGTTTTATAAAACTATTATGAATTTTGACGTAGTACATCATACTAATTCTTCCAACTCCTCTCTTGATTTAGCAGAACGTTGTTGAAACTCCAGTTGTTCTTCTTTCAAATCTTCTTCCTTACCTTCTTCAATTAGCTCATCGATATCATAATCAAAAGTAGATGGATTAGCATCAACACTTTCAGTCTTAATTTTTCGATTACGGATTATGTTGTTATTACCGTCGCTTAATCTGGCCTTAAACTTGAAAGGAACGTCATCTTTTGAAACCTTGATGTTTTTCAATTTTGAAAGTTTGGACTTATTTTGGCGTTCTTCTTCTTCCAGTCTCTTGGATTCTTCTGGTGAAATGTAGCCATAGCTCCGTTGGGAAGATAATGGCTCGTCGTTGTATGTTGTCTGCTTATGAGAACGTTCATATCTGTATGATCCCACCCCAGAAATTAGAGGAAGCAAAAGCAATACAAATATAACAATAGTAAAGACGACGATAAATGTAAGTAGTTCCATCTGTTAGTCCCTTTTATAGGTTAAAGGTATTTGAAGGTTTTTGGGAAGAAAGTGATTTTACCTTAAATATTTTTTTTTTCGGTCCGGATTTGAAGGAAAAAAAATGTTGATGTTTTTTTATTTTTTTTTTACAAGACAAAGAACCAAGAGGAGCCATTTGTGATCGCTTTTCCTGAAATTGACCATTCTGAAACATGCTCAGAGCAACTGGTTTATCCCCATTTAGGCTTGCTTCACAAATATCTCGGAAGTATATTCCCAGAGCTGCTTTTTCGCACTCTTGTATTCCAATAATTAAGAGAACCAATCAGCTTTCTGTTTATCAAATTATCAACAGGGACTACTCAATAAAGACTACAGATGGTAAAGAAGCCATTGGTGAAATTGATGATCTCTCAATAAACGAATACCACAATGTTACAGAAGAGTATCTTGAACTTTTGACTGACCATTTGGTTGATCTAAGCCAGGATTTTCCAGGTATTGATGCTGAATATTCAGTGAGTCTTTATTTTTTACAACTTCTATTATATCAAAATTATTAACATTATTCAATAGCATGGTGTATTAACTCTAGAGCTTCCACCAAATGGAACATACGTGATTAACAAACAACCACCCAACAAACAAATATGGCTCAGTAGTCCAGTCTCAGGACCTGATAGGTGAGTTCACAGCACACTGGCGTTCATTCTTATCATGTGACTAACCATTTAACCTTCTAGATTTGACCCGATTGATGGTAATTGGATATCATTAAGATCAAAAGAGAAGTTGGGTGATATCTTAAGAAGAGAAATCTCAGACATTGCAAAAAGAGAAATTTCTTTAGAGGGTATTGATGATCAATAATAAGAGGTGCTGACTCGTGTATATATCGTATTTATTCAATGAAAGTAAAAAACTTTTTCAACAAAGCGTAGTCTAATTGATCACATATCCTGACTTTGGCAATTTTAACTGCCATTTTCTTCTTCACTTCTTGATTTTCTTTTATGGACTCTGTCTCTTTCATCTTTATCCTTATCGTCACGTTGTCTTTTATGATCCCTGTCTTTATTACTGTCTTTATGTCGGTGTCTACTATGTCCGTCTTCATGTCGTTTCTTCTTTCCTTTATCAGTATCTTTTTGAGCAGCTTTCATCAACAACAGTGGATCTTGGAATTCATCATCCTGTCTGGTCTCGATCGGTTGCTCAGATTCTTCTTCTTCTTCTGATGCAAAATCCTTCTGTAAACTTTCTTTAAGTAGATCTTCGTATTCTTGATCATAATCACGCTCCTCATAAAACGCATGACTAACTCTCATAACTCTACCCAGCACCTTAGCACCATTCAGATTATCAACTGCGAGAATTGTAGACCTTTGGTCTTCGTATTTCAACCATCCAAACCCTTTACTTTTTCCTGTTTCTCTATCTCTAACTAGCTTCATATGGACTGGAACGCCATACTGCGAAAATATAATAAGAATATCACCTTCTGTTAGTTCATAGGGAAGGGATCCAAAAACTGTTAGATATTTATTTGTTAGTTTATTACAATAATTAAATGTGCTCGAAGTACAGTAACTCACAGATATAAGCAGTGTCTTTATATTCTTGGTGCCATGAAGCCTCAATCGATATCCCAGCTTCTAATTCCCTTTGGTTAAGACGTTCAGTGTTCCGCACTTGGCTGTGAAAGATATATTAGTATCAGAAGAGCAAGACCAACTTTGTCAAGATGCCACTTACTTCATTTTATTAGTCTCTTCAATAGCCTTTCACAGACTTCTTTATTAGAAACTTGATTAATTCATGAAAAAAAAATAATAAGCTGCACGTGACTAGAACAACAACTTCCTTATATCCAAATAATTGAGTAATACCTCTAAACGCACACCCAATTGAAGGGTATACCCCCTAAAACCTCTATAACAACACTATCAAATGTCTCAAACAACTTCAAAAATCATTAAGTTCCTTTCAGAGTTCACTCCTTGTGATATCAGTGATGCTTTAGTTAACTTTGGCCATAAAAAGGGTGGGTTCTTCCCAAATTTAACAAGATTTTCTCAAACTTCAGCATCATCCACGGCTGCTGGCTCAGCTTACACCGTTCTCTATGCCCCATTGAGTGATCCACGCCCCAGTGTTAAGGGAGGGTATATTGATTCTGTTTCAAAAGATTCGTTCGTTGTTATCGCACTAACTGAGGAGCTGCAGAAAGAAAATGCACCATATATCAAAGTCAATAACGCATTGTACGGTGGCTTAATGAGCACAAGAGCACAGTATCTTGGAGCAAATGGAACTGTTGTTTTTGGGAGAATCAGAGACGTAAACGAACATCGTGACTTGAACTATCCTGTGTTTGCTTATGGTTTGGGTACTGCTGCACCTGGTCCAGTTGTTAAAGTTGTTGGTGTTAATGTCCCAGTAAAGATTCTTGTCGGTGAAAACGAGTACGAGACTATTGAACCAAATGACCTCATTATTGGTGATGAGAATGGTATAGTTAGAATACCCCAAAATGTTGATTTGAATGCTCTTGTTGAATATGTCCCAAAAAGAGTAAAAGCTGATGAACTTGTTGCCCAAGATATCAAAGAGGGAAAACCCGCTGCTGCCTCACAAAAAGATAGAAGATCAAATCTATAACAGCTTCTTGATGCAATATATTTCTAAAACTCGTCTGTATATGGTTTGAACTATTTACAAGCTGGATGAATAATAACGAAAAAAAAAAAGCCTAGTCTTGATTCTACATCAAACAAAAGCAATTTTATTAAGTAACTCTGTTTATCAAACACATATCTACCGTCGTCATTTACTGCTCTTTTTCTTTGTGGCTTCTGCTACTAGCTCTTCAAAAATTTGAGCTTCTTCCTGTTCAGATTTCGATCTTGTCGTATTTGCAAAAACAGTTCCTAAAAGTATCAAAGTTTCTGCTCTTCTTATTCTAGTCTTCTTGTTTTCAGTTTTATCACCTAATACTTTATCACACACGTCTCGTAGGGTTGACTGGATTTCATATCTGGAACCATGCCATGCTGCGTTTAAGACTTTCCCCATCAGTAGTTTTTCAAGCTCTGCCACTTCCTCATCCGTGGGTTTGGGTATAACTTCTCCCGTCTTTGAGTCAACCAGATCTTCATTACTTTCTTTTAGTTCTTGAATCTTTTGAAGCTCTTGCATTGTAGATTGAGCATCCAGTGCTGTAGAAATTGTTCTGAAAGTATCCATAACTATACCACCTTTCGCTTTGGCAGATGAAAAAAAACCAGGTATTCCTAAGAATTGCTGAGAGTCAAGATAAATTTGGCCTTTTGATATGTAGACTTTCCCTATTGTGTGAACAATATCAAGACCAAAAGACTCCATTTTCAAGGTATTTGCTTCAATTTCAAATTTCTTAATGAAGGATTCCTTACATTGATCGTCATAAGTTGATTCAGTCAATACTGATAATCTCTCTATCAATTTCTTGGATAGCTGTTCGATTGTTTCTTCTTTCTTTTTGCGCACTTCCTCTTCATGTTCTTCTAATTTTGTCTTTTCCTTCTCCTTTTCTTCTGCTTCTGAGTTTTCTATTCTATCCTTTGAACTACCATTATTTTCAATTCTTAGTGTTTCGTTTGAGTTTTGATCAGGACCTTCATCTGGTTTTGTTTCTGCATGAGTCTCTGATGCTATTTCTTTAGAAGCTTTTGAAGAATATTGAGCTTTATGAGCATCTCGATTTTTCAATTCTTCCTTCTTCTTTGAGTTTCCAGTTTCCCCTTTTTCTTTCTCCTTTTCTTTATCATCCTTGTTTTCCTTCCCTTCTTCCTCGTTTAATTCAGCACTCTTACTCAAATCTTTCAACAAGCTCAATTCACCAATATATGATTGAAACGCTTCACCGCCAAAGATAACGGCAAAATATTCACCAGCATCTTCAAAACCTGCATTAGGCACGGCTGATTCTTTACCAAACTTGTCGTATTTAGCTCTCAGACCATCATCACTCAAAACTTGGTATGCTTCGGATATGGCCTGAAATTTCTCAGTGGCTAATGGGTCGTCTCTGTTCTTATCTGGATGTGCTTTGATTGACTTTTTTCTGTAAGCTTTTTTAATTTCAGCAGAAGATGCATCAACTGATATCTCTAACGTGTCATAATATGTGGTATCAGCGACCATTGTTAATACCTTTGAACTCTAATTCTGCTCTGTATTTTGGAACTGAATTCCTGCTTGAATGGCTTGAGATTTGTGTAATTTTTTTGCCTATCAAAAATTGCGTGTAAATCTGAGGACAGTGATCCCAGTAAAAAATGTATGGTGTGCGAGTAAATTTGAGTACTTACTAATAATACAAAGTTAAAGGTTTGACAGCCAGTTTCGATAGATATTGTAGAAGATATGGGATTGGACGCATATGTGAAAGCGTAATAGTACAGTATTTGCTTTTGGAATATACAAAATCAGAAACAATTCTTCAAATGCGTTTCCTAAGAGCTTACGCGATATTGTTTAGTAAAGAATAATTGGAGGAATGTATCCAAATTAGAGATGAAAGACACAACTACGACACTAATGACTGGCTTAGACAAAGATTCGCTTAATAAATTGTTATCGCTCTGATTATATATTTTAGTAAGTGTATAATTAAAACATGATTTTAAGCACTAATAAACAATAAGACAATAAGACGAGAGGTAACCAATAAAATACGAGCAGATGTCATTATTATGAGAGCATTCTCATAATAATGACAATCCTTCTGGTGGATTGCTTTTAATTTTCTCACCAATGATCTAAAATAGCCTAGCTTACTTGAATTTTTCCCCTGGAAGAGATAAATTGCTCACTGGTGAAGACGCCTTACTTTCGAAAAGGGTTGTAAATTTTTTTACAAAGTGATATATATATATATCAACTTATTGTAGGTCGAATATCATCCATATACTAAACATATCCATTAGTTGATAAGGCAAGAATAATTTCATAGATTCACTTTACGTGATACAACTGTCTTTGACAGCTATAGAGCATATCCCCCCAATTCTAAATGATGCCCATAAAGGTTTTTTTTTTGTACCTTCAGCCTTTACGTAGTAAAAATCAATAAAGTATACCTCAGAATGAATATAGTTCTCAAGCTGTGAAGTACTTAAATAAAGGCACCTTATAATTACCGGATAAAGAAAGGTTATGATACTTGCTGCTTCATTCCGAACGCTCGCAACCTTTCTTAATCTAGAATAAGGAAGAAGTATAGAGTTTTATATCTTTGATGAAGTGATCTCTGTATGTGCATAATCTGAAGATGCCTTCAAAATAATATAAAAACCCCTAATGCCATTCACAGCATTAGATACTAAGTAATTAAAAACCTGGATCAATGAAACTCTACTCGCTTTAAACGAAGATGTCTTTCTCAGATCAGTTGAAGCAAAAGTATAAGTTCATCTTCACAAAAGCAACAACTCATAAGTTCACTACTGAGTTGTGTCAGGGGACATTATCAGACGATCGTCTACTTGTCTACTTGATCCAGGACTTAAAGTTCTTTCAAGTTGGGCTAAGATTGACTTGTAAAGCAGCTTCGTTGTGCAATAATGATGTGTCTCAGATCAAGTTGGCCAAACAGATTGGATTCTTTGCAAACAATGAGAATGACTATTTCCAGAGATGCATTGAGCAACTATCATCAAATGTTAGCAATTTCAAGTTCTATCAGGACTTAATCATTCCACAGGCTGAGACCTATATTGCTTATTTGAAGCAATTATTGGAATGGAATAGTTATACCTACAAGCAAATAATAACAGCACTTTTCTTGATGGAGGACGTGTATTTGAAATGGGCCAAAGATGCTGTTGACAAAGGTTTAATTCCTGAAAACATCGAGTGGAAACATAAAGAATGGATTGATCTCCATACTGGATCATTATTTGAGCCTTGGGTCGAGTTTCTAAAAGAAGAGGTAGATAAAATTGGAGATGCTTCTGTCGAACAGATCTTTGTTGATATGTGCAAACTGGAATACGAGTTCTTTGACGCCTGTTACAATTATAAAAAGTAATCATATATTGCCAGAATCATAAGCTACAATATGGTCCAAGAGATTAAGTAGTAGCACAACGAAAATTCCCACAATAATTTCGAATGATTATATATTTCAGCTTATCACTACAATTTTATAAAGTCCGGTATTTCACGTGACTTATCAGCCCTCGGATTAGAAGTGCCATAAAAATTTCCTCTGCCTACCAAATCTATTAGTAAAACAAACGAACACTCTTCGAAACAACATACTATCTCACGATTAAGCATATTGGGTTATCTTTCTATCGTATAATAATCTCTGATATTTCTTGATATCTTGCAATACATTATTCTGCAACTGATTCAGATTTCTAAGATATGAAGGACAAGAAACTAATTGCTATTGTTCTAGATCCTGATGATTTGGATGAAGAACAAGAACTATGGACATTTGATATTGAAGGAAATTTAACCAGGGTAAAGGATAAAGAACCACCAAAATCTCCATCCAAAATACTAAACAGATTTTTAGACACAGACCTACCATATATCAAATATCAAGATGAAGATCCGTTCAGTCTCTATGATCCAACAGTGAACGAAATGCGTACAAGAATTTTTAGGGTAAGAGATGCAATGCTAGAGAGAGATACGGATATTCCAAACTCAATTGGTCTTAAGAACAACAAAAGTGAGAATATAGAGCTCCTGCGAGAGAACTTCTTTCTTCCGGGTCTACCCAATTTGGTACATGAAGATTACCCATTGTTCAAGCCTGATGTCAGTAATAGTCAAGAATTCACAAATGATGAATTTTACAAGAGTATTGTCAAACCATTTCATACCTTGTTGAACGATAATAAGAAAATGATGGAGGACTCTCCATTAATTGATAAAATGAAAGACGTTGTGCTTTACCAAGCTCCAATTGCATATGAAGTTTACTTCAGTTTTGATCTTCATGAATTTTATGAAACTTTCATACATACCAGTCTTGAATGGATCATTGATATATATAACAGTTTCATATATACTGATAAAAATCTACGGAAGTTTTTCAAAGAAGTTGACAAATCATACAAGCCAGTTCTATCCAAAGAGCCATTCAAGTCTTTAAAGCCAATTGGATCAGTTGGAGAATCTGCTTTTCCTTTCGCAATCTCAGATGCTGAAACTGAATTGATAAACCAACTTCTGGTTCATGTTGAGCTGGTAAATCTTTCATTGGGTATTGGCGAAGGATATGAATTGTATTTTAATAGCAAAAAAAAGAACTTTAAAGATGAAAAAATAATGGGATCAGATTCAACCAAAGTTAATAATTTCATCAAGAGATTCTCTAAGTGTGTTGCTACCTGTCTTAACTCGAAAACTAGTAGATTCATTATCACAGATTACTACTGGGTTGGAGTGTTTGAAATTGAAGATGTGTTAGATGGTGAAATTGAAGATGCCCAAAAATTGTTTTCAAAAGTCAAAGTCCGTCACTTTGCTTACTTCAACTTTGAGAATGATAAGAAACTTTCTATTAAAAATATAATTGCAGCTTTTTTCCATTGGAAACCTGAAGAATATCTAAAAGTTCAAAAAAAGATCACACAACTCAACAATAAGATTGTCAAAGAATGGACTCATTTCAAAAAGAAAGCAACAAACCCTTTTGTTCACACCGAAATATCACATAAAAAGCTCAAACGATCTACATTCCATTATAGAACCGATACTGGTATCTCTTTTACTAAACAAAGTGTTGACCTTGATAAAAGTCTAATTGAATTCATTGCAATTGGACATCAATGGTCTTGTCAAACAATTGGTGTGGATTTAAGAAAGCTGTTCATAGACAAACACTATTTAAGCAGTTTGGATTACAAATCTGAGCCTAAAAAGTATAAAGCATTATTATCTGTGTATGATGAATACTATCAAGATTCGGACTTCTCATTAAATGAAAGACATATCAAATCTGAAGCTGCCAAGTTTGGGAATCCAACTGTTCTTAACAACGCAAAGGCCGTCTTTGAGAAATGGGAATCAAATATAACTGCTTACCTCAAAGCCAAAAGTTTACAGGGTGATATTTTAGCAAAAGTTATAGATTACGGTTATTTGGAAGATAAACCTTACAATGGCGCTGAAGTTCACTTTAAAACGGATGGATACTATATTCTCTATGGACCAATTGCTGATACCAATGACTTAGTTACTGTTGATGAAACAAGCACTCGTCATTATGAACTTGCTAAAGAAGCATTACAAAAATTGCACAAAGCTGGGGTCTCTTTCAATCCATCGTCAGAACCAATACAAGACATTTTCAAGTTTTACAAAGATAAGGTTTACATTATAAATCTAGAAGACACTAATGTTTCTATCTCAAATTCCAATATCAAAAGGGATTTGGTTCAACTTGATAGAATCTTCAATAAGAAATCTGATTTGAGCTATTTGAACACTAAAAGAAGAAGAAGCTCATCAACTGTTAATAAAACTGCATTACCTAAAAACATATGGAGACTAGCCACTGATAGAATTGTTTTTGATGATGATGACGTGGAGGAAATAATTGAGGATGAAGGATTTGATCTGTATTAGGAAGTTTAGATAAGTAAACAATAATAGACTGTGTCCCTAACCGAACTGTGTAAGTCACGTGAAGTTTCTAATTTATTTTTTTGTATTCGCGAAAAATAAAAAAATTTCGAAAAAAAAAAAAAAAAAAAAAAAAAAAAAAAAAAAAAAAAAAAAAAAAAAAAAAAAAAAACACACCAAAA
>JANBXE010000025.1:0-179390 GCA_024271855.1 Wickerhamomyces bisporus
GACCATGCTGCAAAACTATTAAAAGGAAAACTTTTGATTTTTATCCGTGCAACGTAACGATATATTATCTTGTTAAGTCTGATAGGTTTGAGTATGTATTTATTGAAAAGAGCAAAAGCTTCATCATAAGCAAAAAGTTCAAGCATATTTGAGAACATGCAGAAAAAATTATATTTATTTTGTTTCTCGGTAAAAGAAAAAGCGTAATACTCTGCACCAGTAGTGTAATTCCACAAAATAAAGGTATAGGCAATCCTGGTTTCTTTAGATGACAAGTACCAGAATGGTACAGTTCTAGATGGCTTCACTCTTTCAGATACTTCGCCACATTTTTCCACATCCTCTTTCTCTCTATTTCTATGAGCAAAGAATGCCAGAACGTTAAAAGTGACTAAAGCCATGACCATGGTAGTTATCTTCCTCAATATGTTCAGATCAAGAAAGATCTCATCAGTAGGATCATCGAGAATCGTTGAGACATCACATTGAGCAAAAGGATATAAGTAACTAACAGCAGTGAACAGCCCCATAACTCACCTAAACCCTTGCTTCTTTTTAGCTAATAATATGATTCGTATTTTAAGAAGTGCTTTTGATACATCATGACCTTTTTATTGTTCGCGAACTTGTTGTGGATTTCAACAATAATTATCAATTCCGTCATATATCTAAAGATTCTAGATTATTGATTGGATGGTGATTTGTGCTGAAGAGACTATACGCTAGCTGGAGTTGCTATTTAAACAGAGTTAGTCTACAGTTTATAAGCAAATAAGAAACAAAATTACGCCTTTAAAAAAGTATAAAGATATTAGTGGAAAAAACAATCGACGTAAGGATGAAAAAAAGAAGCTATAAAAGAATATATTCAAGTTCTTCCCAACAAAGAATCATCATAAAACGGAATGATATAGATAGGCTGTTTGCATATCCATAAAACAATATATAAAAAAGGGTATTATAAAAGTAAAATATCATCTTATCAATTCAAATAAGTCGAGTTTTCAATTTAAAAATTTGTAGAGATTCCTTTGATTTTAGATTCAGGATTGAGAGTGACATGAATGTTTTTGAAAAAGAAATAAAAAATATCAACATCAAGAAGAACAAACCAAAAAACACAGACCCAACCAATAAGTATCAAGGAACAAGATAAACAAAACTTTAGGAGATTTACTCCTTTTCTTCAACTATGTAGTTCATTTCAAGTGATTGTGAAAAATGCTTTTATTTCAGATGGATTTTGGAACGAAGCACGAAAGGTATATATAGCAGTAGAACAAAATAATAGTGATAAGAAAGTAAAAAAAAAAAATTCTTTATCAAAAGTTCATTCGATCTAATAAAAAACAAAGTTAGCGCTACCAGAGGTAACAGTAACAGTACAACCATCGGAACCTGAACCGGTGTATGAACCATCAATATAAGAACATGAACCAGCAATAGTTGAACCTTCAGTAGCTTCAATTTTGATGTTATAGTTTGGAGCATTTTGATTATTTGGATTTGGAATAATTGATAAATAAGTTCTACCATCAGTATAACCAGCACCTAAAACAACTGGAGCCCAGTTACCAATACCAGAACCTTCAGTACCCCAAATACAACCATCTTCAACCGAAACACCAGCATCGTTAACGTAATATTGAGCAGAAGTTAAACCACCTTTCCATGTGTAATAACTATCTTCTAAAACAACAGAGATTGGTTTTGATGAACCAGCTGAAACAACAGTTGGAACAACCATGTTTTCTGAACCTGGATAATCGGTACGACATAAAGCGATTGCTTTATCAACCTTGTTGACAGCCTCAGAAGATTTTTGACCCCATTCACATAACGCAGAGTTCTTAGTGTTTGATCTGTACAAGTAACCATTTTTACAGTATAAACCACCAACTGAAATACCATTAGCTGGTTGTTCAGAAGGCCATTGAGTTTTGGACATACCGGCTTGACAAGCATAAGAACAATAGTAACCATCTTTACAAGTAGATGAAGTATCACCGTTTTGGTTCATAACTGAAGCCCAACCGCCAAAGTCTAACCAATCTAAAGCAATAACACCTTGTCCAGATGGGAATTCTGAACATTTGTAAACACCATCTTCGAAATCGGATGGGGAATCAAAATCAGATAAATCACCATCAATACCACTTGAAGAACCGGATGAACTTGAACCAGTTTTTGTTGATGCAGCGGAGGACAGAGTGGTGGTTGAAGATGAGGAAGAAGCTTGAACAGTTGAAGAAGCTTGAGCAGTGGAAGAAGCTTGAGCAGTGGAAGAAGCTTGAGTGGAAGAAGCTTGAGCAGTTGAGGAAGTAGTAGTAGCTTGAGCAGTTGAAGAAGTAGCAGTGGCAGCCAAAAAAGTGGTGTCTGAGGTTGAGGTAGATTCAGCATCAACGGTTTGAACCAAAAGGGAGGAAGCAGAAGTAGCAGAGGCTTCGTTGGTTGAAGTTGAAACAGCATTACCTTCAGCGTCAACGTAATGAACTCTAGTTTCAGTAACGTAAATAATAGCAGGGTCAGCTTCACGACGATGCAAGTGGTGGTTATGAACTGGAGCAGCAATAACACTTGTGGCAAGAGCCAATAAAGGAACGACAGAGTACTTCATGATTTAATAAAGTGAGTAATCAACAAATAGTTTAACGGGGGGTTTGAAAGCGGTAAAAAAAATGAAAATGTAAGGAGTGTAATCTGAACTTCTGGAAAATGGGCGGCTTAACAACGAAAAGAAAGACAGGTAGTTAGGTGGCCAAGTAAAAAAGGAGTGTGTGAAGGAAATTCAGAATAAATTTGTTGGTTTTTGATCTGTTTCGAACTTGATTAAAAAAATAGCAGTTTGTTTTTTATTTATTCGTCAGATTTTTTTTTCGAAAGGAACACATAAAAAAAAAGTTCCCCTACCGAAATCTTCGCTTTTTTAAAGTCTGCAAGATTTTTAACTCTTTTACCTGATACAGTAATAATTCCTGATTTGGCAGTTTCTAACAAGCGGAAGTGTTTCCTTTTTATGCTTGTAGATGTACACTGTGCGATATGGCAGCTCCATAATAAGTCTAGAATTTCTACTACTTCGTTCCTTTTTACAACCGTAGGGTATGTTTCCACTCAAAGTTCAATAGTCAGCCATCAACAAGGTTTAATAATTGAAGAGACTTATGTGCTTTTATGT
Organism: Wickerhamomyces bisporus; assembly: GCA_024271855.1. NCBI lineage: Eukaryota > Fungi > Ascomycota > Saccharomycetes > Phaffomycetales > Wickerhamomycetaceae > Wickerhamomyces > Wickerhamomyces bisporus. The sequence goes on from JANBXE010000025.1 coordinate 3,179, forward strand.
GTTAAAATGGTGGATTTACTCCTGCTTCTTATGATAGTTAATGACAGAATTCTGATTGTAATTTTCAAATGTTGCTTACATAAGCAAAATTTGAGTGCTCAAACCAGATTATATACAAAAAGAAGTGGTTAGAAATCAAAAAAACCGGTACATTGAAAAGGGGAAACCCGTGTACCTTTCGCTTGGTGAACCATGATTCTTCAGTTCTAGCCGTGTTCTGATTGGGTCGCTAGTTGATTAAATTACGTTATTTCTTTGGGGCCTCATTTAGTGATTGGTGTATACAGCACAGACCCATTTCATTCACTGGGACATTCAAGTGAAATTGTGGTGTAATATGGGGGAAGGGAGAGTTTATATGGGCAAAAAGAAACAGAAATTTGTTTTTTTGTGTTACCAATTGTGCGTGAGTGAGGGAGAATGGTTGAGTTATTGATTTGACCGTTAATGTCAAACATGGTTTAGATTGGTCACATCTCACATTAAGGTTTTTTTGTGATGACGCAGCCAATTAGCTTGCCGGATTTGGTATAATAATGTGCAGTTATCACTTTCTTCCTGAGACTGCAGCCAAGAGCGAGGCTAGCGGGAAAGAGTTCAGGTTTGAAAGTTACGCCGTACTTAACTTTCGGAGGGTAAATTACAGTCCTATTATTTATTTTTCCCGCTGTGTAAAAAAAAAAAAAAAAAAGAAAAATAAAACGACTTGATTCTAGCCCTTTATTACGTAATAATACATTACATAATACATTACATAATAGTATTACATAATAGTATTACATAATATAGTATTCAATACCGTACCGCGAATATTTCCATTTGAAGTAACACGTGTGGTTAGAAAATCTGTCTTAGTCAAACAATATTAAAAGAACAAAGCTTTTCAAAATTATTCCAGCTTTTCCTTTACATCTTTGTTCAATCGATTAACCAACAAGGATGTCTGTGCACCAGAAGCCAATTAGGTTGGATCAGCCAATCGATGCCTCTGCTCCTCCAACGATTTACTCCTCCAAATTGATACCGGAGCTCTCAAACGCTGCTTTAAATTTGACTATAGATTTCCAAAGACAGAAACAGTCTCATGCAAACCACCATATATTCGTACACCCTTTGTCAATAACCACAATTTCAACTGCTGTGTCTATTTTTGCGTATTTAAAAGTTGGTTGGATTGTTAAAAGAGGTGGGTTTGCTTTGTTAAGGAAGAATTTTGAGGAATTATTCCCAGTTCTCATTTTCTTAGCCATGTTTTCTTCAATCTTCTATACAGTTGTTACGAGACAGACAGACATAATTAAGACAAGAGCTGATTCTTTGGTTGAAGATTCCACTCCTGTTTTTGGGTTTGACTTAAAAAAATTTGTCTCTATAAATCCAAATGACAAGAAATTGGATAAAGCTTCTAAAGACTTATTAGCAAAAGGTCAAAATTCAACCATCGTTGTTTATAGGGATAGCCCAATTGCTATTTTAACTTTGAACAAAATTGAAGATTTATCCGACAATGATAAGCTTGTCACTAAAATTACTGGTGTTGGTGTCAGAAAAGTTTACTATAAGTCTGGAATTATTGATGATTTATTTGATTGGGCTATCCAAAGGTCTGGTGAACTCAATGTTAATAATAAAGCTTCCAAAATATTGATCTTAATTGAGGTGTTGTCAACCGATAAACAGCTAAAAGACACCTTAAAGAGAAGGCAATTTTCATTGATTGAGAAGAAAACCATAAATAATTCAAAGATATTAAAAGCTTTTGGAATAAATTATGAGATTTGGGCTCTCGGTTTGAATGTCAAAAAATTAGAAGCTATCAAGCAAAAAGCTGGGGCTACTGGGGCTAGCCGTAAATAGTTTACACGTATATATATATAAAATAGATTTCCGATAGTCTCTTCAAAATTGATAGTTTATTATAAAACAAAAAGTAAACAAAAAAGGTATTTTATGGTAGTCAATCCAACAATCCTGTCGTCTTTCTTTGGGATTTCCTTGTTCTCTTTTTAACACGGTAAAATGTGAATGCAATATAAAGAATAATCAACAAAAACAACACCAAAAAGAACGATTTAAATAGCCACCATAATGTTTTGAAAAATCCAAATCCATCAGATTCGGTTTCTTGTCTGTTGTTGGCATTAAATTTTAATGCCCTTTTCTCTTTATTTCTTAATTTTGCTTTTAGTTTAGCTCTTTGTTTAGCATTTCTAGATCTACGTAATTTTCTTCTCTTTCTGTTTCTTCCCTTATAATCAACTTCATAATCTGGATCGTCATCATCATCTTCTTCCTCATCTTTTTTTTGAATAACTTGTTGCTCTGGTTCATCAATATGCTCAATAAAATCATTCCATGACTTGATGGTTTCACCAAATTGTTTCAACTGGAAAACTTTTACCTCGAATATATCAACAGTCTCAACAAGTTCACCTGTAGCGGCACCAAATCCAAGATATCTATTTTTTGGAATATTAACATCTTTAATTGAGAAACAGTTTGTCCAGTCACCATTATAATTATAATCTAACGATAGATAGCCATCCTCAACTGTATGTATTAATCTTGCTTTAACATAACCCTGTTTAGTGTTATAAAGGCTTCTAGCAGTACATCCGGCCAATTCATTGGCTTTTCCGTCGTTAGCTTTATCGTAAGAAGTTTGTCCATCTCCATTCATGACCGTAATATATGGGAAGACAGGACCCTTTCTTGCATTACGGTAAGTATCAAAGAACAAACCAAGCCCTTTAAATCTATCTTCAGCCCCAAATACCGTCCCAAGATTTAATGGTTTATCGGTTAAAAATAAAGCGAACCCATCAGCTTTCAATTGAGTTATTTTAGCATCTCCATGAATACTGAAATTGAATTCAATTTCAAATCCGTCATCATTGAAACTGTTTTTGTTGAAGATTAACCCAGCTTGATCTTTTTTTTGACTTGTTAATCTAACATAATCCCAGTTTTTGATTAATGTATCACCAGAAACTTCCCAATTATTTGATTTAAGCCCAGTTTCCAAAAACGGTTTGCTTAAAGATTGTGAGCTGATAGCATATTTTTCGATATCAGAACCAGAATTTGAATCACCGGCCAAAAGAGAGTTTATTTCTTCATTTGTTAAAGGGTTTGAAGAATTTGGAGATGGAGGTGATGATCTCCACAACAGAAAATAAAACGCTAGAAAAGCCACCAAAGAAAGCCCAAGTTGATAAGACCTGTTCCTTTGTATCGTTCTAATGAGGGACATCAGCAAATTGTAAAGATCCAACGAAGGTTTTCACAGGAAAATTTAACCAGTTTTATTGGTAAATGTGACTTTTTTGATGTTTCGAGAGGTGGAAGAAAAAAAGGTACGTGGCCCAAACAACAAACAAAAATTGTATTAAACAATGAAAAATAGTATTTATTGCAATGCATTGAAATAAGAGTCATCAAGTCGTTAGAAAAAAGAAGGGGGTTATCGATTTCAGCTAGGTCACATCAGGAACGTTCTTCAACTGGTTTAATAGCTCATTTTGTTCGTAAGATAGCACTCTTCTGCTTCTTCTGCCGGAATGAGCTGGATTAATCTTGACATTGTTGTTACTATCTAAGATCGTGCCGTATTTGAACGGTGTGATAGGTGAGGTTGTTCCTATGGATTCGTTGTCTTGGTTTACAAGGAAATCATCACTGAACCCAATTGAGAGTGAAGAATGATCGTTTTTAGGAGACCCAAAGGAAATATATCCAACTTCATCATCATCATCTAATGTTGGGGTCAGTAGTAGCGTTCTCTCATTAGAAATATCTTTAGAGTATGATGTAGTTGTATCCCTAGTAACGTGTGTTTCATCCAATCTCCAGCTTAGTGAAAACACACCAAATAGAACCAGGGCAGTTCCAAGGGTGATCATAAATATCTGTCCAAGTGACAGGATTTGTAGCTGATCATAGAATATTAAGCCATTGATGATGTTGGTGATGTTATAAACACAAAAGACTAAAGGATATAAAATTGAGGTTGAAACATTTCTTAATCCTTTATTTAGAAAAATCAATTGTATAATTGCTAAGGCAAAAAAACTTAAAATTATCATCCAACATCTAAAGTTCTTGAAATTTCTAAAATCATATTTCATCAACGAATTTAAGATTATTTCAACAGCAGATTTGGCCAATAATAATGAATGGGCTGATAAGGTTCCACTCACAACACCGTACGCACACCCTTTTAAAAACTTGAATTTTTCAACTGGTAAATCAAATCCCTTCCTTATCAATTGTGGAAAATCGTCTAATACCCTGGAATTAATTTTACTAGAGTGAAGCATTTTGACAAAATTGATCCAAAACAGTACTAAAATGACAAAAATGTTGCTAACTATGATCCATATCACAAAGTTGTCTCTTTTCATTAAATCTAACAATTCTTTCAAAGAGTGATTTGGTTCTTCAATACTACCAAAAGCTGCGATGAACAGTGCGCCAAATCCAACCAAAATTGTTCCAATGATAGAATAATGTGTAAAATTCTCACCCAGAATTATAGCAGCACATATTGAGTTAAACACCAAACCAACAGCTTGTAATGGACTCAGAATGATTAGAGGAAGTGTGGTAATCTGAACAGAGGAGCCAAGAAGATTTGATATGAGAAACAAGCTAAACCCAACTCTCCAAAGGGGTCTTTTGTAGGGTTGTTTGTATTCATGTGATGCGTTGTTAATATGGTTCAAGTCCTCCAAAACGTGTGATTTCCGCTGCAGTGTCAGTCCCACACTTTGTGTAGCTGAGGAGAGAACACCAATGACACAACCTAGAAGGATTTTACTACCAGCATGCATCTTGAACTGGAAAAATCAGAGGTTAAAGAAAAAGAAAAAGGCACAATCTAAAGAAGTATTTGATATTGGCAGTGCCAACAAACGGATTCGCGAAAAATATTACATAATCAACAAGTACAAAATTTTTTCAAATCTAATCTCGAAACGAGTGAGACGTTTACTTTTGAGCCTTTTTGGGAGGTTTATTTAGTGGGAATATTACTGGTGGATAATGGTTCATGATATTGTTGTACTATCTGGGTCCTCTCATCCAGAAATAACAGAAAAAATTTGCTCGAATTTGTCGTTGGAGAAGGGTAAAGTCAAACTAGGAAAGTTTAGCAATGGTGAGACTTCGATAAGTGTTAATGAGTCTGTTAGAGAAAAAGACGTCTACGTTGTTCAAAGTGGATGTGGACATGTCAATGACAACTTTATTGAGCTGCTGATAATATTGTCAGCTTGCAAGACTGCCTCTGCGAAGAAAGTCACTGCTGTTATTCCATTGTTTCCTTATTCTAGACAACCAGATGTCCCATATACTAAGAAAGGTGCTCCATTAGTTTCGAAGCCAAAAAACCATTATACTTTTGAAAGTGTTCCTAATACTCCAAGATCAAATTCTGGCGTGAACCCAAATTTAGTAGAGACACCTACGTTGCCTCCTCCAGTATTTACATTACCAGCTCCACATTCAACCCCATCATCAAAAATCCCAGTTTTATCAGAATCAAACTCCGGTATAGATAAACCGCCTTCTAAAAGTGGCTATAAAAAATGGGTTGCTCAATCAGGTACCCTTGTTGCTAACCTGCTAACTACTGCTGGGGCTGATCACATCATCACAATGGATTTACATGATGCTCAATTCCAAGGATTTTTCGATATCCCAGTTGATAATTTATATTCAAAACCAATCATGCAACATTATATATGTACTCACTTCAAGAATTATCAAGATGCAGTTATTGTTTCTCCTGATGCTGGTGGTGCAAAAAGAGCAACTGCTATTGCTGATGCTTTACATATGTCATTTGCTTTGATACATAAAGAGAGACGTCTACATCCTAGTTCAAAATCAAACTCGCAAAGTTTGAATTCAGCTTCTTCCGCTGATTTGTTAGATAAGAAGCTTAAATATGCTACCACAATGCTTGTTGGTGATGTCAAAGATAAAGAATGTATTTTAATTGATGACTTAGTCGATACCTCTTATACCATCACTAGAGCTGTCAAGCTTTTAAAGGACCAAGGTGCAAAAAAAGTTTATGCTTTAATAACTCATGCTATTTTCAGTGGTGATGCAATCAAAAGAATTCAAGCTTCTGGTATTGATAAATTGATTGTTACAAACTCTGTTCCTCAAGATGACCATAAAAAGGAATTAGGAGATAAATTGGAGGTTTTAGATGTCAGTAAGATTTTTGGTGAGGCTATCAGAAGAATTCATAACGGTGAATCTGTTTCAATGTTATTTGATCATGGTTGGCCATGATTGATTTTTCGGTCATAAACATTTCATAAAAAACTTTGTATACAAACAATATATAAATAATCAACCTTCAACTTTAACGCTTTGATTAATTTCTTGTTTAACTTCATTTGGGACGTTTTCCTCCTGTTTCTTTTTCTGTAATTCGTTCAGTTCATCTTCAGTAATTAGGTGATGTTTATGAGTTTCTGGTGGATTCAAAATTTCTCCAGTATCTTCATTTGCAAGACAAACTTCAATCGATTTGAACCACTCATTCTCCAAAATCCCGTCCATAGATATTCTTTTTGTAGGATCCAATTCCAACATCGCAGCGATCAAATCCCTTGAAGCATGAGGTAGTAATCTCAATAATCTATAAGGACCTTTCGATTTTGATTTTTGAACTTCTCCATTAATTTCGTCAGGTTTAGTCGAAAATAATTTAAAGGAGTTATCAGTTTGTTTTGGCGCTTTCCACGGGAATCTTCTCAAAGTCATACAGCAAAACATGATTGCAATGGACCAAACATCTAAAGGTCTCGGATCATAATATCTTTCAGTTAAAACCTCTGGTGCTAGATATGGATCAGATCCAACAACTCCTTTTGCTTTGACAATTTCTGATTCATATGGATATTTGAAAACAACAGCTGAACCAAAATCAATCAATTTTATTATACCATTTGAGGCAACAACACAATTGTCTAGTTTCAAATCACGATGTGCCAGTCCCATTGAATGTAAATAACTTGTCCCAAATGTTATCTGTTTGAAACAACAAAATATTTCATGTTTTGTCATTACTCCACTCATCACGATTGTGAAAAAGTCATATGGTGCATATTCCATTACGACTAAAAAATTCAACCCTTCTTTCAACATATCCAGAGTTTCAATAACATTTTGATGATGTAATGTTGATCCGATGCAAAACTCACTAGTAACTTTTTTGGAATAATCACTTTCAGTTTCACGATCATTTTTGGGTCTGAATTTTTTAACAGCATATAATTTCCCATCACTTCTCTTAACAACACTAACTGATCCACCAGCCCCTTCACCAAGAACCTTTCCAGGAATTCCGTATTTTTCAATCAATTCAGAAGCGGAATCTGTTCCGAATAAAAGCTTTGATTGAGATGAATTACTCCTTGATTGTGAAGGACTCAAATTATTTAAAAACTTCGATATTGAGCTTTTGGCAGAAGCCCCTGGATTTATCGCAGGATTGTTAACGTTTCCTCGTTGCTGGGGAGGAAATGATGGAGATGAAGGAACAGGGGTCGAATGTCTGTTAGTTGGGGATGGTGTTTTCTTAACTTCAGATTTGTTAATAACTTTCTTAAAAAATCTTTTCAGCTTCAAAGGCTTTCTGACTATGTCTTCGCTTGTTGAAATACTTTGTTGAGAGCTGTTATGTGGAATATGATGAACCGTATGTTGTTGTTGTTGTTGTTGCTGTTGTTGTTGTTGTTGTTGAAGATGGTGGGGATGGTGTTGATCCGATTGTGGGCTTGGATGGTTAACTAAAGTTGGAGATCTGGAAGTTGGCTTACTTGAAAAAATGGAGGATTTTGAAGTGTTTGGAGTCAATTTATAAGAGTCCTTCTCTTTATTTGACGAACCTCCGCCAAAGAATGACTTTAATTTACTGCTGTGTTTCTTATTTGAGTTATCGTTATAGGAATTGCCAGAAATTAATGAAGATTGAGAGGATGATCTGTGAGGAGCCCCTTTCTGGCCATTAGACACTTTCAAATGGGTAATGTCCGGTATCTCTGACATTTTATCCTTGATATTTTAATTATGAGTAACAGCTGATTTCCACCACAAACTATTTTGGGAAAATGGGCTCAAAAGGGGTCAATCAATGGTCGGAAAAAGCTGTAACAATGATGCAATAGTAGCGAAGTACGACACGATCACAATGGACGTAGTTTATAGTCCGAACAGAACTCTTTGGAGTATCTTTAAAGCGTTGAAGGTTGATTGTCGTTGGCAATTTTAGGCGCTGCTCGTTTTCCATTTTTATTTTTTTTTTTTTGAAGGAATTCCCATTTTTGCCATTATCGCTGAAATTACATAAGCCTAAGTATAAGTATTATGTAATAGAGACACGCTAACAATTCATACTATAAAGAAGGCCTTACAGGTTAGAGTAGAGAGTAGAATAAGGGTGTAAATTTCACGTCAAGTGAGGAATACAAAGTTATACCCAGGAAAATCAATAACAGTTAATGATTGATGAAATGAAAAAATCAGAAAGCAATAAACCAAAAAAAAAAATCGTAGATCAGTGGTGGACCAGTAGCCCATCAACCTCAGAGCCAACGTGACTGTAATTATCTTTATCGTAATCATCATTAGTGGCTTCGATGATGGTCTTGGAAACACCTTGAAGATTTACAACACTTTCAATGATACCACCAGTTCTGTAACTGTGGTGCTCAGAGCTAAAAACATGAGGCGATGTATTTTGCTGTTGCTGGTGATCTTGTTCTTTAAATTCATTCATGTGATTTGACAAGTCTGTAGACTCTCTATTTGATACCGGAAATTTCTTATAATGTGAAATCAATTTTGAATCACGACGAGCTCTGACATCATTAGATCCATAGTTTGGAGAATCGGCCCTCACCAACGTAACTGTTGGTGTAGTGATATCAGTAGCATTTTGCAATTCTCGCTGTGTTGGCTCATCATCATAATAACTAAATTGTGAAGATCTTTTTGGTAAAGGTTGTTTTTTGATGGTCACAAATGTTTTAGTTGTTTCTAATGGATCTGAAGCCAAATTTGATGGTTTGAACTGTATTTGTTCATCGATATTCAAGCTATTTGAGCGATTCTCCATGGAGTTTCTGTTAGAAGTTGTGTATAGTGCGTGTAGATATTGTGTTAAATGTCTTTTAGACAGTGGACCTGGCTGGTCCCTTCTTATAGCGTTATGAACATCTATAAAAACATCAGATTCATCAACAATTTCTTCACCAATCAATTCTTCAATAACATCTTCTAAAGTTAAAACACCTATCGCACCAGTGGAGTCACCTGGACGTTCGCTAACCACAACCATATGCGATTTGCCTTCTTGGAAATAATTTAAAATATTCAGACATGAAGTTTCAGGTGGAGTTTCAGGTAAAGTTGCCAAAGGAAATGAGCTCACAGGTAGAGCGTCTTCGGGATCATAAGAAATCAAAACACGAACCAGCAACATACCGATAAAATTTGTTGGCTCACCAGGCAGATGAATTGGGATTCTAGAAAACCCAGAATTGAAGATTTCTTCAACTGATTTTTCATCTAGAATTCTATCTGATGCCATTGTATAAACATTTTGCAATGGTGTCATTATTTCAAAAACTTTTTTCTCTTTTAAATCTAAAACTGCACTAATGATAGTAACTTCATCATTATTTAGCCTTTCGACACCCATTGTTCTATGTAGAGTAACTAAAGTTTTCAAGCCTGATTTTTTATAGATGGTACCATGATCTTCACCTAAAATTTTATCCAGTAAAAGAGCGATTGGGTATGCAACAGGATAAAGTATATACATCAGAGTTAAAACAAAACGAGTGAAGAAAGCACCGATTTGCAAACCATAACGAACACATAGAGATTGGGGAATGACTTCGCCGAATATAACAATAGCAACCGTTGAACTGACGACAGCAGGCCAGCCACCGCCTAAAACACGATCCAAAACAATAGGTAAGGTCTCATTAGTGATGACGTTGGACAACAGTAACGTGACAAGGACCCAATGTTTCCCTTTGTCAATCAACTGTAGCACCTTTTTAGCATTCTTACGCTCAGTAGGATCTCCAGAAGTACTGATAACTTTCAAGTAAACCTCGTCTTGACCCATCAACCCAAGAGTAAGACCAGCAAAGACACCACCAGATAGGACCAGGACAGCAGAGATGAGGAGGTAGGACCAGTACTGCTCAGGAGTCAATACTTCTTTTGTGGGACTAACGCCTTCCTCCCTCTTCATGAAAGAGATTGGATAGGCGAGCAACTTAGGGAGGGAAGACAATGTCAGAATAAGTGTGTGTGCATTGGAAGAGGTGGTTCTCGGCGATCGGTGCTTCATGTTTAACTTAGCTTCAATGCTAGAAAGAAACGAATGAGATTATTATCGATGCTTTTGAAGCCTTGATTAAGAAATTTCTCCACGAAGTCACGTGGAGTGTTTTTGAAATTTTATATAGCTCGTGATTATCACGTGACTGTACCTTTTCTTTTTTCTTTTTTTTTTTTTTTTTTTTTAATATTGAAGAGAAAAAAAATTCAGAGAAATTAGCAGACAACAAACACGATCCTCTAGAGAACCACTTGCCTCGTAATGCCTCAACCAATTAAGTCCAAGATCAACTCTTTGGCCTCTGCCCCAACTCCACAAAATACACCTGCCTCGTTGACTAGCTCATATCTAAAGGCCAACCCACTAACTTCCACTCTCCCAAACACTATCAATGAGGACGATGAAAACGAGCTATTAAAGCAAAAATTGACTTCAAACCCTGCATTTTTATCAATGATACAAGGCAAACTGGGTTCTTTGGTTGGTGCTAAGTCGGGTTATATTGACAACCTTCCAAAAGATGTGAAGAATAGAATTTATTCTTTGAAATCTGTCCAAGCTGAATTGCAAGAAGTCGAGGAAGAGTTTCAAAAGGAACTGTTTCAATTGGAGAAAAAATTCTTAACAAAATACTCACCTATCCATGAAAAGAGAAAAAAAATCATTACAGGTGAACTGGAACCAACTGAAGATGAAATCAATAAAGGTAAAAACATTGAAAAGGAATTGGGTGCCGATGAAGATGATGAAGATGAAGAAGAAGAAGAAAATGATGAGGACGAAGAAGAAAAAGAAGATAAAGAAGAGACAGATGTTAAAGGTATTCCAGATTTTTGGTTGACTGCTTTAGAGAACTTATCACAAGTCGCAAACATCATTACAGAAAGAGATCAAGAAGTTTTAAGTTATTTAACCAATATCAAATTGCAATACCTGGAAAAACCAGGGTTTCAGTTGGTGTTTGAATTTTCAGAAAATCCGTTCTTCAAGAATTCCCAACTGACCAAAACTTATTATTATCAAGAAGATTTAGGTTATTCTGGAGATTTCATTTATGATCATGCCGAAGGTTCGACCATTGACTGGATTTCAACAAAACAAAATGTCACAATTACAATAGAAAGAAGAAAACAAAGAAACAAATCCACCCAACAAACTAGAACTATCGAGAAAGCTACTCCAGTTGACTCTTTCTTCAATTTCTTTGACCCTCCAAGAGCTGATGAGAATGAAGATAGAGAAGACGTTGACGAGGAAGAACTAGATGAAGTAGCCGAAGAATTAGAACAAAGGCTAGCTTTTGATTACCAACTAGGTGAGGAGATCAAGGACAAATTGATTCCAAGAGCCATTGATTGGTTTACTGGTAGTGCCGTTGAATATGAAGGTGATGAGTTTGATGACGAAGAATTCGGAGATGAAGATGATGAAGACGAAGATGACGATGAAGATGAAGACGACGATGATGAAGACGACGATGATGAAGACGAAGAAGGCGAAGGCAAAGAAAAGAAACAACCACCAGAATGTAAACAGTCTTGATCTGTTTTTTTTTTTCTCATGAATCGTTTAATTTTTTTGCTGTTGTTTTGTTACATGTTCGTTGATTTCACTCCTTATATAACTGATTAATGTATTAGCTGTTTATCTATTGGAAACTTTTATCATTATTACTATTATATGTGCTTTATAAGTAAAGCGCTATTACGTAATATTTTGCGTATTGACACAATTTTTTTTTTAAGGGGAGCCGAAAAAACAAAGAAAACACTTAGCAAGCAGTCATTTTCTCAAAAAAACAACCATTTTCCTATCAAACGAACACACAAAAGTGTATCAAAAAACGATGTCAAAGCAATCTGAATCTCAAACATTGACCAATTTAATTTCTAGATCGCCTTTATTGGACTATTTGCACAAAAATTACCCAATTTTGAACGAATTAACTGATTATTTCTTATCTTTCCCTATTCTCAACTCCATTTCTTTATTTGCTTCGAAATTGGCTGTTGATTTGATAGTTTTTAATGATAGTTATTTCCCATGGATCAACCGTATCTTTGGATTCGTTGAGTCCATTATCGTTCAATGGGTCTTTGTCAACGTGGTTGATATCTTAATTCCTTCTTTCAAGTCATTACATTTGAAGGATTTGAAGGTTGCTAGCTTATACGAATCTGCTAAGAACTTATCAACTGTTAAGTATTTAAAGTCAACAACTATATATAACAAAACTGCTGAGATTGGATCGTCTTTGTTGAAGTTTTTCAACTCAAAGTTGTCTCGTTTTGTTGAGAATAAACAGTCAGTTGAACAAAATGGAGCAGAATTATTACAATCAGAATATCAAAAGTTTGTCAAGATTACTTCTGATTTATTTGATCAACTAAAATCTTACCCTTTCAAAGTTCAAAACCATATCTCCAAGGTTTACAAAAATGAATTTTCAAAGAATAACAACAGTTCAATCAAAGCAATCGCTTCGACCTCCAATGAATTAGCTAATGAAATCACCACAAAACTTAGTAACGGCTTCAAGAAGCAGCAAGAAGCAGTCAAGGAGACGATCTCTTCTAATGCAGCTATTGCAACAGGGGTAAATGGTCTCAACGGAAATGGGGTATCAAGTGTCGAGGTGACCACTTCTACTGCCAATGGTGAGATCTCTGTTGGTGCTTAAAGATAATCCTTTAATTTTTGTTTATCGTAGTTACACAGAAGGAGTGAGCTGGTCATCATTCATGGAAACGTGTATTTTTTTTTTTTGTTACTGGTATTTGCTATGGTTTTAATGAAATCAGGTTAGGGATTGTTTTCTATTTTTGTTATTTCATTCTATATGTGATGTTTTATTTTATTTGCTAATGTTATGAAGATCTGGCTATCTACAATTACACATTAAAGATATAAAATAAATTGATTTTCAAGAGAAAAATTGTTTTTGTTTAGCTTTTATTGTAGTTTCTTCCCACCTTTTGCTCCTTTTGATATGGTAATGATGGTGACTAGGCTGTTCCAGCTTTTAAGTGCTATGAATTCTACTATTGCTAATTAATAACATCCACGAATATTACTGTTTACAGATTAATTCGCGAACGCTCGCGCTGGTTAAATCTTAAAATCTCAAAAATAGACAGTGACAACAAAACCTTTAGAATTAGATATTTCAATTGCAATAATGACATCAACCCCAAAGAAATCAACTGAAGCTGAGGACGTGCTAGAGTTCTTGAACTCTCTACCTGATAATACCAAAAACTCAGGAAGTTCGGGCGCTTTTAAGGCAAAAGCCAATAAATCTAAAGACGATGAGGATATACTGGGATTCTTAGATGAATTGGAAAAAACTGACATCAAAACAAAGAATGTAAAAGAAGGAAATAATAATGCAGATACAGCGGTGAAACAAGAGAAACAGGAAGAATCTGTGACTGAAACAACAGAAGCTGAAGAGCAATCAGAGCAGCAAAATGACCAAGAAAATAACGAGGATTTTGTTGATCCAATTACTTCAATTTCAAATTGGTGGTCATCCAGTGGGTCTCAAACGGTCAACTCATTCTGGAATAATGCTGTAACAATTACAAGTAAAGCCAGTGAAGAAGCTACCAAATTTGCTCAATCTCATCAAATTGATGATATTGAATCCAAAATCAAGACGAATTTGAAGAACTTACAGTTGGATGATCAAGCGAAAAAATTCCTTGATTCTTCGAAAAATGTTGATCCTTTGAAATTAATAACCAGTAACATTTCAAGCGTTCTGAAAAATTTAAATCAATATGACGAAGTTTTGACAATTTATTTGATTCATGATTTGATTAATTTCGATAATTTAGATGATATCATCATATCAAATTTCAAAAAGGTTTTGAGACAAGTTCAAGGAAACATCGACATCAAAGTTATAAAATTGAACACTGCTTCAACTGCTGATCAAAATACTAAGAAATTCAATTTATTTGAAGGAAAATTGATTGATGGTGACAAGTTAGCATTTGCAAATTTAGAAACATCAATTCATGATATTATTAAAAACCAATCGACTGAAGAGGATAAGGGTCCATCTTCAAAGATTTTTATATCAGTATTACCTATCAAGCAAGTCTCAAAATCGAAAGAAACAGAAGAAGAATTTGAAACAATAGATCAAAACTCTTCAAATTCGTTTAATTTTACGATTATATTAAAAGATGCAACACATGATATTGCAGCAATTTCAAGATCGCAATCATTCCCAATTAAATGGGCTAAATGGTTAGAAGGTGAAACTGAGGAAAAATCAAAAGATGACGAAAATCCAGAACAAGAAGGAGATCAAAATAAACAAGAGGAAGATGATAACGAGAGTGATGGCGAGATTGATCCTTCTGAATGGGTTAAAGAATGGATTGATGATGGTATTGCGTTAACTATTGGTGTTTTGGCACAAACTTATGTTGTCAAGAGAATGGGGTACTAACCTACTTTGGATATTAGGCGACAAATGAAATTAATAATGAAAATATAAAAACATTTGTAGAAAATGTAGAAAGTAGCAATAATAATAACATAGTTATTTGAATCTTGATAATAGATCTTCTAATGTACTGATATCGTTAGCTAATTTTCCATTGTCCCAATCAACTATCAATGGAGGATGGAACCAATCGACTTTAGATTGTTTTAGTAAGTTGTAATCTTGCTCATCAATCGGAATTTCCAATTTTTTTGTTTCATTACTGGTGAAAGTTGGGAATACTTGTTTAAAAACTGAAAAGTTATTAGCTTCAGTGGTGTATGATTTTAGTAACTTTATCTGATCAAAAGTTGGGAGTTGAGTTGGAGGAACTTGCTCAATTTCATAGTGAAGTTGGTCTTGATCTGAGGCGTTGGATTTTACGCCATTTAATACTCTATTCCATAACGAAATGGGATTATTGCTATTTGTGCTGTTTTTACTGACCTTGACAGAATTAGATTGAAGAATGGAAAGCAATGAGTTATCGGCAGCTTTTGAAGATTTGAAGATTGAAATTGTTCCCGGGTTGTTTTGTAAAGTTCTAAACATTGACATGGTAATATATTAAACTAAATAAAATGGATATATATCTAAGATTAGTGGATATTCTACTGCTTTTATAGATCTTTTTCTATATGTCCTTTTAACCCATTGTGATGATTACATCATCAAGTATGACGTATGTGTAGATTACATAATACTAATAGGTATTATATCTATTTGATCTTTCTAAACATTGTAGCCAAAGACATCCGGTCTTCTTTGCTCCCACAAAGGCATGGCTTCTCTCACCTTGTAAAGAGCACCTAAGTCGATGTCAGCAACTGCGAGCTGTGTTCCTTGTGTATCAATATCGTTAACCTCACTGATAATAGTTCCCCATGGATCGATAATGATGGAATGTCCATAACTGAAACGTGTAGCTTTCCCTTCAGCTTCATCAACACCGTTGGAAATATCATCATCAGTTATGGTATGATGGCCACCTGTTTGTGCAGCCATTATAACGTAACTTTGTGTATCAATGGCCCTGGCTTTTCCCAAGACATGCCAATGTGCAGCACCAGTTCTTTGAGTGAAAGCACTTGGGAATGTCAAAATTTCGGCACCTAATGACCTCAATCTCAAGGCCAATTCAGGAAATCTGATATCATAACAAATAGATAATGCTAATTGACCGGCTGGAGTGGTGAAAGGTTTTAATATCGAATTACCAGGTTCAACACCATTTGATTCTTTAGTTATTGGTGCATTGTTTGTAACTTGAACGTCAAATAGATGAATTTTTTGATACCTTTGGGTGATTTCACCTTTCGAGTTTAGATAAATGGAGGTATTTAACACTTTGGAAGGGGTTGTTGGAGATGGTTCATGAATTCCAACGTTAACATCCAATTCGTAACCATTCCCATGTAATTCCTTCAATTTATTTTGAATAGCAAGGACAAAAGGTGAATTTTCGACTGGTTTCACGATCTTTGAAGAGAATTCTAAAGATTTGGCAATGTAATCAGAGGCTTCTGGCAAGAAGAGGATACGAACATTACGTTCGACAGCCTTTTCGATCAATTTGACAGCCAATAGGCCGTTTCTTGTAAGGGAAGAAGAGGAGGAAAGTTGACCTGCAGCAACAAGAACCATATTATTTTAACTAAGCTAGTTTCTGTTTTGTTTTGGTTGATTTTTATGTTTAGTTGGTTTGACTTGGGGATGTTTTTTTTTAGGTGCCACACAAGGTTTAATTAGGATTATGATTAGCCATAGCTGATAAATGGAATTCTCTTGATTGTGACCATACTTTGAAAGGTTTTCCTTGTAAAAAAAAAAAATTGCTATTTCATAGTTCGTATCTAAGTTCAAAGGTCCATACATATAGGATAATTATATATCTTTAAATTTCCAACAAGAAAGTATCGGGCTTAAAACAACAAGAGTTTACTATTTAAACTAAATCGCGAAGAACGGCAATGGAAACCCGATAGTGTTTATCATCGAGAAAATCTTTAAATATAACAACTTTTCGCATTTTTGATTTTCGTCTATGCTTTTAACCAAATAAAACTAAGATGGCAGTTTTGAGGGGCCCAGAGATTCTCAAGCCAAAAGGCGAAATTACTGAGGTTAAGATACTCACTTTGAAAGACGGGTCCAAAGGAACTCTTTTTCCAATCTATTCTCATCAAGTTGATCAATATCCATCATCTTTAATAGAGTTTTTGTTCCGTCAATTTAACGATGAAGTAGCCAGAGGGGGAACTTATCCTAACCTACAAGAACAGACAAAACAAGAGTTTTTGGATTACTGGTTTGGAGCATTCCACGCATTACTGATTGAAGGAGAGTCGCCAGTGTTGGAAGAGAGTTCAGATTGGAACGATATATGGCTGGGCTCGTACTACATCAAGCCTAACTATATTGGACGGTGCTCACACAATTGTAATGGTGGGTTCCTTGTCAATCCACAAAAAAGAGGGTTGGGTATTGGGAAAAAACTGGGTGAGAGCTACTTGCAGTGGGCACCGGTGCTGGGTTATACATACTCCGTTTTCAACTTGGTTTTCAAAAGTAACGTTGCCAGTTCCAAGATCTGGGATTCGTTAGGGTTTGAACGCATAGGAGTTATTCCTGGAGCTGGTATCTTAAAAGGACATGATGAACCAGTCGATGCCATTCTGTTCGGAAAGAAGCTTGTCAATTCATAGAACGCATTCGCGGCTTAGTTAAAAATACAGGTAAAAAAAAACTTCAAATATAAACAAATCAGAAAATGTAAACAAACTCAGCG
Source organism: Wickerhamomyces bisporus (assembly GCA_024271855.1). Taxonomy (NCBI): domain Eukaryota; kingdom Fungi; phylum Ascomycota; class Saccharomycetes; order Phaffomycetales; family Wickerhamomycetaceae; genus Wickerhamomyces; species Wickerhamomyces bisporus. The sequence goes on from JANBXE010000025.1 coordinate 20,843, forward strand.
AAACAACCACCTAGGTAGGATGTTCCAGAGATTCAACTCGAACGACTACCGTCATGACCAGCAGGCAGTAACTGCGGCTACGACATCCACACATATACACACACATTTCCCTGTTTTGCTGCCTCCGTACACGGTGCTTTTGAAAGATGGAGAAACGACTGCTACTATTTACCCCATCCACAGTCCACAGCAGCTCCCTCCTGGATTGTTGGCGTTTTTAGCAGATGAGTTTAATATGGAAATTGAAAGAGGTGACACATTTCCATTTTTTGACACGCTAGATATAGACGAATTCAAGGCGTACTGGTTTGGTTCATTTGCTGCAGTGATGGTGCTCGGTGATGATGCTCAGCTAGATCATCAACGATCATGGGAAAAAGAGTGTTTGGGTACTTTCTTCATTAAAGCAAATTTTCCTGGAAGATCCTCACATATCTGTACTGGTGGGTTCCTAGTTAATGCTGGTATCAGAGGAAAAGGTATTGGGAAAACTCTTGCTGAATGTTATCTCGACTGGGCTCCAAAATTAGGTTATACTTCATCAGTTTTCAATTTAATATTTGAAAGTAACGTTGGAGCAAGAAGAATTTTTGAAACTTTAAACTTCAAGAGAATAGGAAAAGTCAAAGCTGCTGGAATCCTGAAAGATCATGATAATGCCGTTGACGCAATAATCTATGGGAAAGAATTGGTCCAACCAACCGGCTCTGATAATTCAAATAATCAAGGAACTTATAGATTCGATAAGATTAGATATTATCTGGAAACTGGCCGATATCCTCCTTTGATCGATCGTCAAGAAAAGTCAAGATTAAGATCATCTGCCTCTCATTATAAATTAATTGATGGAAAATTAACTTTAAATGGTAAAGAAGTTGTTAGTGATCCAATAAGGCAATTGGAAATTTGTACAGAGTACCACCAGTTGAATCATGGGGGTATCAACAAGACAACTTCTTTAATTACTGAGCGTTATCATTGGACTAGAATTAAAGATACAGTTGCTCAAGCGTTAAGGAATTGCAATGAATGTCGGGATCCAACAAAATCAATCTCAAATTTGCCAAAGAGAAAACCTACACCACATACTGATTTGAATAAAATTGACAGATCAAATGATAATAACAACACGAATAACAATAATAACAACATTGACTTTCATCATCCAACTCCAAACGATTTGGAAACTTTAAGTCACCATTTACAAAGAACAGATCCAAGCTTGTTACAAGCTGATTTTCCAAACATTGATGACACCTCAACGCTATTTGCTGCCGTTGAAGCCGTTGAAGCTGTCCAGAGAAGAACTCACCATGAACAACAGCAACAACAACAAGCACAATCTCAGCAAAGGAATATACGCGAATACGGGACATACTCCCAGGAACAACATCCACAAAGATTAAGTGAAAACGATAATCATCATAATGAAGATGATATACCAGTTGATCCAGAAGTTTCTGCATTTGACGATTCTCATGTACAATATGATCAACGTCAATATGAACAACACGTTCAAGAGCAAGTTCAACAACAATATCGCGCCCAACAGCAGATTCAGGTACAGAGCCAGCATCAATTACACCATCTAGCTTCAGGCCATTCTGAAGATAATGATGGAAATGGGGAAGAAATAGAGATTGCAAGAGCTTTGATTCAGGCTAACGATGTTGAGGTTAATGTTAATGGTGAAGATGAGGAGAATAATGAAGCTCAAGTTGATGAAAATCAAAATCAACTGTTTCAATAAGTGAGTTTGTTGTATTTTTTGAAATCTTTTTTCTTGTCTGAATGTTTATAGATTTTTAGTTTAGTTTAGTTGTATTATAACGGTTTTGGTTGGAATTAATGATGTAAAAGAATCACGACTCCTATCATGATCAATCACAAAAATCAAACCAAACGTATACACCTTAAACACATAAGATATGCACGAAACGCAACGAACGTATTTATCACGCACACGGAACATTGCTGTTTTAAAATATATCGTTTTGTGTTTAAAATGTATACTACTAGTTTAACAACATCTTCTTTCTAGAACCTCTAAATAACAAACTTTCTAAACAAATATTAACAAACAATGTGCTTTTTTAGTGAAAAAAAACTTAGAAATAGAGGAATAATGATGATTATTGGGTTGAATAAAGTAGTCTGTCCCCAACAGGCTTTATTTTAAAAACTTATAATAAAAAAAAAGTGGTCTCCAGTCACTTTTTAGCAGTCAAATAAAATAAAACAAAGTAAAAATTCAATCATTCAACCAACAAATTCCTCTTTTTCCTTTAATTTCTTAAAAGTCAACACCAATAACCATAGCCAATAAGGCCATACGGACAAACAACCCATATCTCATTTGTCTGAAATAAGCAGCACGTTGATCGAAATCAACCTCTTCACGAATTTCATTAACACGAGGCAATGGATGCATAACAGCCATATGTTTCTTGGCATATGATAAAATCTTGTTATCAACAATGTAGGAATCTTTTAATCTTTCGTATTCTGATTGATCAGCAAATCTTTCCTGTTGAACTCTGGTACAGTATAATACATCTGATTTGGCAATGATTTCTTTAGTTAATTCTTCAGATTCAATGACCAACATACCATTTGAAGTTAGTTCTTGTTTGATTTCTTCTGGTAATCTTAATTCTTTTGGTGAAACTAAGTTAATACGGACTTGATATAGTTTCAATAAGTGACATAATGAATGAACTGTACGACCGTATTTCAAATCACCCATGAATGTAACAGTAATACCGTTAACAGTACCTAATTCTTCACGAATGGTGAATAAATCTAATAATGCTTGAGATGGATGTTCACGTGAACCATTACCAGCATTTAAAATAGGAACTGGGGAAAATTTCGCAGCGATATCAGCACTATCTTCGTCTGGATGACGTAAAACAATAGCGTCGGAATAACTTGATAATGTTCTAATGGTATCTTGTAGAGTTTCACCTTTCTTGACAGATGAACCACCGATTTGAACAGCAATTGTTCTACCACCTAATCTTTGCATAGCAGCATCGAATGATGAAGAGGTACGAGTTGATGGTTCATAGAATGCTGTTGTGATCAAACGACCTTGTAATAAGTCTAAAACACCACGTCTTTCCACAGCCAGTCTCATTTCTTGAGCAACAGTAAATAATGCATGCAAATCAGAACGGGTTAGTTGTTTAACTGATAAAATTGAACGACGTAAGAATGGGTTGTTACCACGAATGTAAGTAGCGATAGCACCTGGTGGTGATAACTCTCTTGGTGGACGCGATGAAACCAATTCAGTGCCTTTAACTTCTTTATCATTAATTTCTTCAATAGCAGAAAAGTTTGGACGTTGAGTTGGATCAACTGAGAATGAAAATCTTGATTTTCTAGTTGTTGATGGGCTTGAGATAAGAGCCTGATCAGCCTGTGGTGTTTGAAGAGCAACTGATCCTAATCTTTGTCTGTATTGTGAGTTATCAACCCCTAATGCTTGACTAATGACCAATTCACCTTCTAAAGTGACAGTTTGACCATAAAATTGAACACGTTCAACACCACCTTTTAATTTACCTTCAAATGGTGAAAATAAAGTTGACGAATGCAACGTTGACTGTGAACGATCTAAATCAAGTTCAACGACTGAATCTTGCTCTGGTAATTTGAAAATTGCGACCGGCTTAGTATGTAATCTTTCAATGATATCATTGATTGTCAAACGGCCTTCATCAACAGCTGAGAATAATAGTGGTAGTGCGTCTTCAATACCGAGCCCAGAAACAACTGGTTTATTTAGGAATTTAGCTAGTAGTGATGGAACAATACCAATGGAAAATGCATCAATAACACTCAAATTGCTCCACAAGAATTCTTGATCAGCTTTGGTTGGTAAAAATTCAGCACCTGGATAATCTTCTTGAGATAGGAATAATGAATAGATCGATACATCAAGAGTGATCAGATTAGATTTGGTCTTAACTAGTTTGATTAAATCTAGATCAGCTTTGTTTGAAACCCCAGTGATGTGAATGGTACGGTTGTGTAATGTGGCCAACAATAAAGCAGAAGCTAAATCGTTTCCTTGGGAATCAGTAATGATTGGTTTGTTATCTGGAATTGCGGAAAAATAAGTAGAATCAGCTGTAAATTTGGTTTGAGCAAAATCATTACGTGATAAGAATAACGAAGCAACGTTTTGACCAACTTGAGAAATTTGAGCCTCGTTACCTTTGGTACCAGCAACTGATAAACTGTAATCAGTGTAAGCAGAATCTGATAATAATGTGCTAATTTCATTTAAGGATTGTCCATCATAAATGGTGAAACCATTAGCACAAATTGGTAATACTTGGTTGTAAGTGAAACCTGAAACCAATGATGATCTAGTGACTTCTTCAAAATCACTGGTTGAAGAGTATGAAGGAACAAATGATGAAATGTTAACTAAACCTGGAATTGACACAGTTCTGTGAGAAGTTTGAGCATCACGGTTTGAGATATCTAATGCAATGTTACGAGCTAAGGCTTCAATCAATAATTTAGCACATTTAACATTCGTAACCAATGGAACAGCGTAATCAACAGCCATACGACGGGTACGGTATCCTTTTGAAACATAGTTAGCTGGACGACGGAATCTGTTTGAAGATGGTAAATTGATGTACAAATCAATCAAGTTATTAGCCAAATGTTGAGTCAATGAATATTCTGATTTTTGATCATCTTCTTCATTCAAAATTTCTAGATATTGAACTGGAATACCGTGTTCTTGAATGAAATCAGCGGTACCAGCAGTTGCAAATAAACTGAAACCTAATTCATGCAATCTCTTAACTGAAGGTAACAACTCTTGTTTTTCTTTATATGAACCAATAGATAACAAAATGTTTTTCTTTGGTAATTGGAAACCAGTGGCAATCAAAGATTTTAAATACGCCTCATATTTGTTATGGCCAAAAGTTGCAACTTCACCAGTAGAAGCCATTTCAACACCTAAAATTGGATCTGCACCTGATAAACGCGAGAATGAAAATTGGGGAACCTTAACAGCGCAATAGTCTTCTGGCAAGTTCTGAACTGGATATGGTTCAACCGGGAATCCCATGATAACTTTAGTGGCCATTTCAATCATGTTTGTACCAACAACTTTAGAGATAAATGGGTATGAACGTGAGGCACGAACATTACATTCAATAACTTTGATTTCATTGTTTTTAGCAATGAATTGAATGTTATATGGACCAGTAATGTTCAAAGCTTTACCAATCTTAGCAGTAGCAACAACAATACGACGAACAGTTTCTGGGTCCAAATCTTGTGGTGGGACAATTAAAGTAGCATCACCTGAATGAACACCAGCATTTTCAACATGTTCCGAAACAACATGCATGATCAATTCACCATTTCTGGCAACAGCATCCATTTCAATTTCTTTAGCATTTTCCAAATATTTGGTTATAACGACTGGATAATCTGGAGAAACTTCAACAGCTTGTGATAAGTATGAAGCTAAATCATCTTTAGAGTAAACGGTGTTCATAGCGGCACCAGACAAAACATAAGATGGACGAACTAGAACTGGGTAACCAACATCTTCAGCAAATTGTTCAGCTTCATCAATAGAAGTTAATTCTTTCCAAGCTGGTTGATCAACACCAATGTTATCTAACATACGGGAGAATTTATAACGATTTTCAGCAGAATCAATCATTTCTGGAGAAGTACCTAAAATCTTAACGTTATTTCTGTGTAATGGTAAAGCGATATTATTTGAAGTTTGACCACCCATAGAAATAACAACACCTGAAGACTGTTCAATTTCATAAATATCCAAGATACGCTCTAAGTTGATAGTTTCAAAATATAATCTATCAGCTTCATCATAATCAGTGGAAACGGTTTCTGGGTTATAGTTGACCATGATTGTTTTGGTACCAGCAGCACGTAAAGTTCTAACGGCTGTAACAGCACACCAATCAAATTCAACAGATGAACCAATACGATAAACACCTGAACCTAGAACCATAACACCATGGTCATCAAATTTGACATCGTGAGAATCAGCATTATAAGTGATATACAAATAGTTGGTATAAGCTGGGAATTCGGCGGCAACAGTATCAATTTGTTTGACATATGGTGTAATACCAAATTCCTTTCTTAATCTTCTAATTGCAACCTCATTGGAGCCAACAAATTGAGCTATTTGTCTATCTTCAAAACCTAATTGTTTAGCTTCACGGATAACCAATGGAGTCAAGTTTTCTTTTGATCCAAAAGATTCCAAATATTTAGCGAAGTTGATAAGACCCTCCAATTTGTTCAAAAACCATTTATCAATGTTGGTTAATTTCCAACATTTTTCAACAGAATAGCCAGAGTATAAAGCGTTGGCAAGCGCGAACAAACGTTGGTCAGATGGGGTTTGTAATTCGGAATCAATATCAATAGACATCAAAGCTTCAGTTTTGTTGAAACCCAAATTTTGATAATCAACTGAACGAATAGCCTTTTGAATAGCTTCTTCGAAAGTTCTACCAATACTCATGACTTCACCAACAGACTTCATTGAAGATGATAATAATGTTGAAACCCTAGTGAATTTTTTCAAATCCCATCTTGGAATTTTAACAACACAATAATCTAAAGATGGTTCAAAACAAGCACAAGTAACTTTAGTAACAGAATTACGAACTTCATTTAATGGAATATTCAAACCTAATTTAGCAGCAGTATAAGCTAATGGATAACCAGTGGCTTTTGAAGCTAAAGCAGAAGAACGTGATAAACGAGCATTGACTTCAATGATACAGTATTCTTTTGAAAACGGATTCAAAGCATACTGAATGTTACATTCACCAACAACACCAAGATGTCTAATAACATTGACGGCTGTGGTACGCAACATGTTATAATCTTCATCAGATAATGTTTGGGATGGAGCAACAACAATCGAGTCACCTGTATGAATACCTAATGGATCAAAGTTTTCCATGTTACAAACAGTGATACAGTTATCGAAAGCATCACGAACAACTTCGTATTCGATTTCTTTCCAACCTTTCATTGATCTTTCAACCAAAACTTGCGGAGATGTAGCGAAAGCAACGTTACACAAATCAACAAGTTCTTGTTCATTATCGGCAAAACCTGAACCCAATCCACCCAAAGCGTAAGCGGCACGAACAATGACTGGGAAACCAATGTCTTTAACGACTTCTAACGCTTCCTCAACAGTAGAAGCAGAGGCAGATTTAGCACATTTCTCATTGATTTCATCCATGGCTTTGGCAAACAAGTCACGATCTTCGGTGGTAATAACTGTATCAATTTGAGTACCTAAAACTGTCACACCTAAACTTTCAAATTCATCTTTTAATTCAATACCAACACTTAAAGCAGTTTGACCACCAAATGTAACATAAATGGCATCTGGTTTTTCGTGTTTGATAACTTTACGAACAAATTCAGCGGTAACTGGCAAGAAGTAAACTTTGTCAGCTAAACCTTTTGATGTTTGAATAGTAGCAATGTTTGGGTTAATCAAAATGGTGTATATACCTTCCTCTTTTAAAGCTTTAATGGCTTGAGAACCAGAGTAATCGAATTCACCAGCTTGACCGATGGACAAACCACCAGAACCTAAGATTAAAACTTTCTTTGGGTGAACTCTTGGGAATTTTGCCAAGTTATCTTCAATCTTGCCACCTGGGAATTCAACAGCCTTTAAAACTTTTGAGGTTTTGAAGTCAACAACAGATTTAATGAAAACATCAAATAAAAATTCAGTATCCCTTGGACCTGGTGTAGATTCAGGATGGAATTGAACAGAGAAGTATGGCAATTCGGTGTTGTAAATACCTTCATTTGAACCATCATTTGAGTTAACAAATAATTCTTTCCAACCACTAGTTAAGGTAGTGGTATCAACAGCATAACCATGGTTTTGAGAAGTGATGTAACAACGACCAGAAATAGTTGAAGTAGCTGGAATGTTATGGCCTCTATTACCGAATTTCAATTTAATGGTTGAAGCACCAGTGGCTCTAGCTAACAATTGATGACCAAGACAGATACCAAAGATTGGAGTCTTTTTAGACTCAATAATCTTGGACAATTGTTGAACAGTTGATTCCATAACTGATGGATCACCTGGACCGTTGGAAACAAATAAACCATCATAGTCTTCAGAAGCAATATCATGATTCCATGGAACAACTTTCAATTCAACACCACGTCTAACAAAACAACGGATTTGGTTAAATTTCATACCAACATCAACAGCTAATATTTTGATGGTTTTGCCATCTGGACCTTTAATAGCAGTTTCTGGTTTTGGTGAATAAGTGATTGGTTTTGGAGTCGAGACTTTAGCAACCAAATTTTTAACATTTGGATCATCCCATTCTGGGATTTCAAAATGAGATCTCCATGATTCAGAAGTTGCTTCTTCAACTGAAGCTTTGTCATTTTGTATACCAAAACGACCCAACATAGAACCACTTTCTCTTAAATGTTTAGTCAAAGCTCTGGTATCAACACCATAAATAGCTGGAATATTTTGTTCTTTTAGCCATTTACCCAAAGATGATTTAGCTAAGAAATGGGAGAACTCTTCGGTGTAATGAGCAACAACCAACCCAGCAATATGGATTTTATTAGATTCAAAATATTTTGGTAATTCTGGAACGTCTTCATCTCTTAATTCACGATCTGGAACACCGTAGTTACCAACCATAGGATAAGTGATAACCAAGATTTGACCCTCATAAGAAGGATCAGTGATAGCTTCTGGATAACCAACCATACCGGTTTGGAAAACTAATTCACCTGCAGCAGTGGTCTCAGAACCGAATGAGTAACCTTCCAAAATAGTACCATCTTTCAATTCTAAAGCAACTAGACGGTTACCTGTTGTTTCCAAAGGAGGAGAGATTGGAGCAGAAGGAGTAATGGTAGCCATTTTCTAATTTGAAATATGTTAGTACTGGAGCTGATGCGTCGTAAAAGTGATGATTAAAATGAGTGAAGAAAAATAAAGATATTAAGACTACTACAATGGGGCTAGAAAGCGATTAGAGCATTTTCAAGTAATGAGATTTTCATAAAGATCTGAATATTTGAACATTCTTTTTCCTTTAGTTCTTTCTCATACTTGCTCTGTTCACAAATCAATAACCCATTGGTAGCAGCCCAAAGATATCTCATTTTGTCAATATCAGCTCACTCTTTTTTTGACAGAAAAAAAGAACGTACCAAAAAACAAACGAAGACAGCAGAGGAAAGGTGGGAACTATTTTCTTGATAGAATAAACTCTAATAAATCACAAGGATAAAACTAGCTTCTTATTTAAAATGACTATTGACTGAAAAAAGAAAAGTTTTAACAGGCAAATATCGGTGGAGACAAATAAAGAAGAAAAACACAAGTTCTAATTAAGCGGTTGGAGACTGGGGGAACTTAGATTTTCAGAGTTTAGTTCTGTCAAGTGGAGGCAAATAGTGGGAGAACTGATTAGCAACAAGAGCTTTCTGAGAAGAAGAGAGAAAAGAAAGAGAAGAAGGAAGAGGAAAGAGAGTATAAAGAAGGAAAAAAAAGTTAATGCAATGAAAAAACTTTTATTTCTTTCGCGAAAAAAAAAAAAAAAAAAAAAACTATGCAAAAAAAAAAAAAGAAATGTGCGATGAGGCCGGGTAAGAGTGACGTTATTGTTGCTGAATTAATAGGGTATGGGTATAGTGGTAAGGGTAATAGTTATGGTAATAGTGCTACTCGGTGAATATTTTTGATATACTGGGATGAAATCTTAGTATTAGAGTAGTAATCACTTTTTGTTTTTGACGGAATTCTTGTCGTTATACCTCTAAATAAAGCGTTTTCTTGTCTTGATCTCATCTAATCGTCAGAGATTTGCGCAAATCGGCGAAAATTACCTCAGTGAATATGCAGAAAATGTGACAGAACCTCATCAACAATTCGCGGAAATTAACGCCAGTTTTCGCCAGTTTTCGCCATTTTACGAAAAAAAAACCATTCTAGACCTTTTTAGTCATGAACCGAGCATAAATTATTCTGAATGTCAAGACCTCAGCTGTATCATATGCTAGTAATCTGTGAGGATGCCAAACCTTTACTGCACAAACTCCAATAAACAATTACAATCCCCAAACATCTCAGTATTTTCAGTATTGTAAATACTACCATATCCTGCTTATATAAGCCAAGACGATGCTCAAAATTTGAGAGTTTCTCTGAAATTTTATGAAACACTTCCATTTGAAAGAGAGCTGCTTTTTGAAGGCTGCTTTTTGAATTTCCAGTCCCTGTCCACTTGTGACAAACGTTCTTCCTGATACTCCAATTTGCTGTTACTGTTTCTTTCAACTGTGCAATTTGATCTTCCTTATATTAAGAACTAAAGAATTGGGAATTTGATCATAAAACACATTGAAAAACAATAATAATAACGGAGTATAAGAGAGCTGTTACACTCTGGACTCTGTAATCCTTTGAAAGAATAATCCAAAAAAAGAAATTCAGACATAAAACCATATCACCATCCTTGATCTCAGCCTTCTGAGTAGCAAGAGAAATGTCTCCATTCAACTTTTTAAGTCGAGCTGGTTCGAATGGTGAAAGTGATCAACTTGGGGATGACAATCACAGCACCAATAGGAAAATTTTCAGGACCAAGTCACTCTCCACTATAAATTTCTCTGTTGATAAAACTATTGGTTGGAAGATTCGTGATTTTGTTGGCCTTTTGGAAAAGACATTAGGTCCTTACCTTAAGAAAATTTTCCCTTCATTTATTGCTGTTCATTACTTTTATATCATATCAATGGGATTAATCGGTTCAATAATGATATACCCTGTTAAAAATATGGCCTATATTGATGCTCTATTCTTTGGGGTTTGCTCTGCTACTCAGGCTGGGTTAAACACACTTGATGTCAATGCAACCAGTTTATATCAGCAGATCGTTATATATATCATCTGTTGTCTAACGACTCCAATTTTCATCCATGGATCTTTGGCATTCTTAAGACTTTATTGGTTTGAGAGACATTTCGATGATATTAGAGCCTCTTCGAAGCTTAATTTCAATATGAGAAAAACTGCAACGCTCGCAGCGCGCACTCAATCTATGGAAAGACAAAAAACATTTGACTCTTCAAGAAGAGCAAGCAATAAAACATCTAATAGAACCAAGACACATCTCACCCCTTCAAGATTCACTGAAACTGACGTTATCAATGAATCACCTGAATCCAAAGCTGAAGATGAAACAAGCTCATCTGAATTAGCTGTTTTGTCACCTACCAAATTTAACCAACCTGCTGATATCTACCACTTAGAGTCTGGAATTGCACATTTGTCTGAACCATCTGATGATGATGATGAGGAGGAGGGGGAAGAAAATTTTAAAAGAGTGAATATTGATAATAGAGATCGCGAAGACGAGGCTAATCAATCAAATAATATTAAATTTGCTGAATTACCTAAACCAAGAAGACAGGATGTTGAGCCTAGGGATGTTTATATGTCAATTTCCATGCTTAGAAACAATAAACTTCATAAGCCAGAGGATGATGAGGAAAATGAAGGTCCAGCACTAATTATTAAAGGTCCAGCTGAAAGAGAGAAAAGGCAACATCGTCGCAAAAACTCTGCAATTCATTTTGACTTATCAGAAAAACCAGAGAGGCCTAAGTATAGAAGAAAGAGATCTGGAATGAGAAGAAGCTTTATATTCAATAGACATAATCAAACCGATAATGATTCGGAAGAAGAAGAGGAAGATGGCGAAACTCATGATGAAGACGGAGGTATCAATCAATTAGAGAGAGCCCAAACAAACCTACAGCTGCCATCATCAGATCAAACCACTGGTGTTAAAGTCAACAAAAGATCAAATACTTTGGATATTCCATCAACAGGACGCAATCTCTTGAAAAAATCGCCAACTTTTGAGAAAATTGTGAAACAAAGATTAAGGAATCCAGCAAGACATTTTAGAAGAAGATTATCATCCAGTGCAATTGTCGATGATTCATCAATGAATTACTCAGATACCGATACTGATGATGAAATAGAAAATGAAGGATTAAATAGACAAATGTCCACTCAATATCTATCGTGGGACCCTCAAATTGCTAGAAATTCAAAATTTATTAATTTATCTGATCAACAAAAGGAAGAACTTGGTGGTGTTGAATATAGGGCTATCAAATTATTAGCAAAAGTTGTTGTTTCTTATTACGTTGGATTTCATATTATTGCATTTTTATTTTTGGTCCCTTGGATCAACACTACAAAAAGTTTCCATCCTGTTGTTGAAAATAGTGGTGTCTCCTTGACTTGGTGGGGATTTTTCACTTCAATGTCTGCATTCAACGATTTAGGATATACTTTGACTCCAGATAGTATGAATTCTTTCAAGACTTCACCATTTGCTCTTTTGGTTACTTCGGTTTTTGTTATTATTGGAAATACAGGCTTTCCAATCTTGTTAAGATTTATTATTTGGATATCGTTTAAATTTTCAAAAGATTTGTCATTGGTAAAAGAATCTTTGGGATTTTTATTAGATCATCCACGTCGTTGTTTTACTTTGCTTTTCCCATCTGCTCCGACTTGGTGGTTATTATTTATTTTGGTTGTATTGAACGCTATTGATTTGGTGCTTTTTATAATCTTAGATTTAGGCTCAACTGTTCTTGATGGTCTTACTACAGGACAAAAAGTTATGGACGGATTGTTCCAAGCTGTTAGTACAAGAACTGCGGGGTTTGCATGTGTTGATTTGTCACAATTACATCCGTCTGTTCAGGTGAGTTATATGGTTATGATGTATATTTCAGTCTTGCCTTTAGCTATCTCTATTAGAAGAACAAACGTTTATGAAGAACAATCATTGGGTGTTTATATGGGCAACAATAACGAAGAATCAGAGCATGATAAGCAAAAGGCTACATCTTTCATCGGTGCACACTTGAGAAAACAATTATCGTTTGATTTATGGTTTGTATTTTTGGGATTATTTATTATTTGTATTGCAGAAGGTGACAAAATAAAAGATACAACCTTGCCAGACTTTAATGTTTTCAGAGTTATGTTTGAAGTTGTCAGTGCTTATGGTACTGTGGGGTTATCATTGGGTTATCCTAACGCTACACCTTCATTTTCCAGTGAGTTTGGTGTTATTTCAAAACTAGTTATTATTGCCATGATGATTCGTGGAAGAATGCGTGGCTTGCCATATTCATTGGACAGATCTATTATTTTACCATCTGCACGTATGGAAAGATTTGATAAGCTACAAGAATTACATGCTGGTAGTAGATTAGGCCATGCCGAAACTATTGGAAGTTTAAATGATCCAGTTTTAGAGTTCTTCAAAGGTGCAGCTCCAAAAGTTATCAGAGATAGAATGAAAAGACCTTCGTTTTTTGCTCCAAGACCTTCATTTGCACGCGGAAGTCAATCTACTAACACTACTCATGGATACAATGATAATAGTATCAATTTAAATCCGACAGCTGCAGATATTCATTTCCAACATCAGCTAGATGGACAAGACCAAGGCGTCAACGATAATATAAACCATATTCACATCGGTTCAAGTGGTCATCAACAAGAGATGGTGAATGGTGCTCCATCGCCGGGTTCTAGAAGTTTCCAATATAATAATGGAAGTCCGTATCATGATGAAACTGAAGATTTTGACAAAGGAAAGGTCTCTTCAAAAAAAATCAATGAAGAGTATGAAATGGACTATTTTAGTGGTGGACATGGCAAGATTCAAAGAAATAACAGTTTTTAGCATACTTTATAGAGTTTATTAGTTTTTTAGTTTTATTGTTTTTTTTGTTGAGTTTCTCGATTTAGTTTATTTGCAGGCATTTGTTAATAAAAGTTCATGATTATTGTAATGCATTTGACTATGGTGCTACGGTGTCATATAATGTAGTGAAAATGTATATAATGTAATATTTATTTGCATATCTCATCTCGAAAAAATCAATCCAGATTCTAGTCAGCTTGTTGGTGCTCCACCTCTATGTAATGCGGGAGTTTTCAATTTTTTATTTAACTCTTCATAGTTTTTAGACTTCTCTTCGTCTTTGGTTAATTCAACTTGTCTTAGCCTTTCTTGAATATAAGTACTCATTGAAACTTCTTGATCTTTATATTTGTTTAGCCATGGGTGTTCTAATAACTGTGAATAGTTTGGACGTCTTTCTGGAATCTTATCAAGACACTGTTTGATAAAATCTCTAGCCTCGTCAGAATAAATCTCCGGTAAATCTGGAGGAGGGCCTTCAACAATAGCACTAAGTTGACTAAAAATATTATCATAAGTTTCTGGTGGATAAGGATAACATCCTTTAGCAGTTTCTAAAATAGTTAGACCCAAAGACCAAACATCAGATTGAACTGAATATCTCACATCATCAGGATGCAACGATTTGATTCTTTCCGGAGCCATATATGATTGGCACCCAATATTGGTCTTAGCCAATGAAGCAACTAGATTTCCAGAGACACCAAAGTCACATAGTTTGACCTTTCCCTTTGTATTTATCAGAATGTTTGTTGGTTTAACATCTCTATGAATAATGTTATGTTTTTCTTTCAATTCTCTCAGCCCTTTAATAACTGCTTTAGTTATGTAAGCCAAATGAGGTTCATCAACACCAGAGCCATAAATTCTATCCAAAGATAAACCATCCATATATTCTAAGCACATATAAACAGCACCCTCAACAAAAAAAGCTCCGAAGAAATCAACAATGTATGGTGAATCACAATTATGTAAAACTTGCAATTCCATCAAAATCTGTCTAAATTTCGAATCGTCCAACTCTAGACGGACTTCTTTCATTGCCATTATCACTTGACTTGGCTTATGCAGTACTTTGGAAACCGTACCGTAATTACCACGGCCCAATTCCTCAATGAATTCTAAATCTTTGGCAGATATGCTAAAATGCTGACCAGACTGAAAATTAACACCGTTAGAGTCAAGAGACAATTTATCCTGGAAGTTTAATGAGCCAGATTTAATATCAATATAATCAGAATAATTAGCGAACAAACCTTTGAGTTGGACAGATTGTTGTTGTGGAAGTTTACCCATTTTGTCGATAAAGTTTGAAACCGAAGATTTTTGAGACGGTAGATCCTTGAGGTCTTTATTTGTGTTTAAGGAAGATGATATTGAAGTGGAAGCCGCAGCTGTTGTTGAAGGTGTTGCAGCAGAAACTGGGGATTGATTTAGTGAGGGTAATCCACCTGGCAATTTCATACCTCTTCTTTGTGAAAGTGATGGTTTCTGTTTAGGCATTCTAGCAGCGATTTGAGGACTGACTTGTGAATTAACTGGTAATGCAGGTGCTGGCCTAGTTGGATTTAAGCGCTCACTAGGAAAAGAGTTTAACGATGATTGCAGTTTAGGAGAATTGGACTCTGACGGTATAGTTGGAGGTAATGGAGGTAGGGGTTTGTTTTTCTTAGCATTCAATGATCTTTGACGCTGCAGGTTGATATTCTGTAGTAGTTCTTGAGTTGAGTGTTGGTGCTGCAGTGATGGATGCTGCGGTTGATGGCTCTGCAGTGATTGTTGTTGCTGTTGTTGCTGTTGTTGTTGTTGTTGTTGTTGCTGTTGATGATGATGTGATGGTTGTGATAACTGTTGTGATAACTGTTGTTGTGATGGTTGTGATAGCTGTTGTGATGATTGTGATGATTGTGATGATTGTGATGGTTGTGATAACTGTTGTTGTTGTTGTTGTTGTTGTTGTTGTTGTTGAGATTGAGAGGATTGTCTTTGGTATTGTTCGTCTTCACGATTATTCAAACTCTCGTGATACTGTTCTTGCAAAGGGGAAGAAACATTTGATCCAGGCTTCGATTGACGTTGTTCTTGAAATGCTAGTAACTTCGCGTGGATATCAGCATTGATATTAGAAGTGTATGTGCTCGAGCTTCTAGGTGATCTCAAGTAGGTAGGCGCATCTTCTTGTTGAGTGTTGGTAGAAGGTTCCAATGACAAGGATTCAAAGTTGAACCCATCGTCCGAGCTTGGAGGCTTGTGTGTGTTATGCATTGGATGGTAATAGATTCCAGTGCAGCAAAAAATAAAGCGATGAACAAAAAAAAAGCAGAAGACGTATTTGTTATAATAGAAATTGGGTGGAAAATAGTAATAATACAGATAACTCTAACTTTATATCTGAAGAGTTCAGAGCAGATTTGTTGGAATTGAAAGGTTTTTCGTTAATCTTCCAGTAGCGCTTCTTGGTCAATGGGGAGAAGGGGCGTAGGAACTCTAAAACAAACGGTGCTGGAGAGACAAAGGCTAGTAAAGATAGTAATCTCTGCAGTAAGAGACTATATTGTTAGGATTCAAAGGAGCGGTGACCCGTAGATCTGATTGGCCTGAAGTTGTGGTTGGAAAAGACCTTTTTTTGTTGATGTTTTCAGTTGAAATTTGCTGTTTTTTTCCTACCCGCAAAAGAAATTCGGAGAATAGAGAAAATGACACAGGACGTGTTCGCGGAAAAGGATAAAAAAAAATTGATGAGTAAAGGGAAAGCGGCAGATACCTATAGCTTTTCTAAGGGTTGTAGGTTGTAGATTATAGGCTGTAGGTTGTAGGTTGTAGGTTGTAGGTTGTAGATTGTAGATGAAACTCTTTGGAGTTGAAAGTTTGGATAGGAATGGATTGTGACTGATTCAATTAGAGTGGACTGCAACCGGTGCCGTTGAATATTAATAGAGGTTTAAATTTGCGCGTTGAAAGGAAGATATAGACAATACTCTTAAAAATATTATGTAGTCGCCGTATATGATATATAGGGCTTATGTTCATCACTAATAATACAACTGTACAACAGCGAAGTTATTGTATTCTATACATTATTTTTGTCCAAATATTACGCGTCATGTTACGGCTGATTGTTGCTATTATTAAACTTGTTGTTGTTGTCTATAAAAGCGACACTAAATATAGATCTGGGAGATTAACGAAAATCAACCAGTAAGTTAATGATCCCAAACATCTTCCGGGTTTATCAAAATCAAAAGACCTGCATAGATAAAGTATAAGTAAGTGAAGGTATACAGATATGAGCAATTTAAAATCTGAGGGGTGACTGTGAGACATGAGCTTTCTTGCCATACGGCTCTTTTACGAGATCATGAGGCACACGAATTATTAAAGTAAGCCTCTCTTTGTCCAACCAAAATCGATAATTCTTTCTTTTCTAACGGAATAAATTAATATTGATTTTTACAACTGCTATCAATCTCAATTATAAGAAGACCTACATATGTGATGTCTAAATATTAGTCGTAGATCACTATAACAAACTCTTGTAATGTGTTCTCTTTTTATTTTTAGTATCTATGAAGTATCCAGATGTAATTAATTCACCTTTACCTATAACTCTAATGGCCAATCAGCTTCAAAAATGCATTACGCGACACCTCATCATAACCTGGTTTACCAACCTCAACATTAATGTGTCTTTTGAGCGCTATGTTTCGTAACTTTTCACGTAAATCAGAATCATACTTATCCTTATCTTTTGAAAATAGAGAGCTGGACAATATAAAACTACCCTCTGCAACTGAAATCTTGATGATATTCCATTTGCTTGCTTGTGATAACTCTGTAAATCTTGAGACTCGATTGATTAGTTGTAGTTTGGCCTCTAGTTTTCCGTTGCGAGAATCCAAGATCTTTGGCACTAAAGACTTTTCTAAAAAACTGTATGCTTTTTTAATAGATAAAGGTTCAACCTTAGACTCCAACAAATTTAAAATTGAAATCACTTCTTCAAAATTTCTTGATGTTCTAAGCAAACTTTTGGCTATTTCAGGAGTGAAAGTTGAAAAAATTATATCATCAAACCCACGTAATTCTTTTAAAATCAACTCTCTCTTTGAACCATATTTAAAAACAAGACTCCGAAGCAGAAAATCAACAACCTCTTCATTAGGACAACACCCAAGGTTTTTCAACCTTATTGTAATATCTTTAACATCATCATATCTTGCGAATCTTCTGTAAATTAACACCAACGAGTTCAAAATCTCAATATTGGTCTTCAATGGTGAATAGTTGTTTAGGACAATCGATAAGATCTTGTCAATTTCGGTTCTAAACTGATCTCCAATCTTTTTTGGTAAAAGTCTAATTTTGTATAAATAAGCATTCAAGATTTTCTCAGTAACTCTTAGATTTTGAGATTCTTCAATATAATTGGATATCAATACAGTTGATTTGAGAACATCAACTGATTCCAAATGATTGAAAATGAAGTATATCATTTTATCTTCGTTGCTTATAACTATGCTATCAGTTTTGACTTGGGTATTGAGGAAATTCTCAAAATCCTTCAGGATCAGGAAATCAATTTTTTGCTTAAGATCATCATTTAAGTTTCCGAGCCTGAATTTAAAGCTTCCATTGCCTAGAATTTTGAGTTGTTTGTAATCACCATACTTTTGGAACAAATCAGTAGCTTCTTTAGATGATCCAAATCTGAATTTGTCTGCAGTAATGACACTACCATCTGCCATACTAACATCTGCGAAAAATGAGTGGATTGGTTTAGAATAGACGTCTAAAACAGATTCCAATTTCTGTATTTGAGTTGGTCTGTAAAATGGATGGTTCAGCTTTCTTGTATGTTTAACTTGTTTTAATTTTGATAAAGACGAAGATTGGTTTTCAGAATCAATGTCTAGTGATGAAGCTATTATTCCTTCAACGTTTTTCGCACCATTACTCAAAAAATCTAGACTCCTCAAGCCTTTGAAAACCTGTTGCGTGGCCTTGGAAGTACTCATGTTTTCAAACAGCAACAACGAAATCTGGTCTTAAAATACACGGCAAAGCTCTACAAAAGGTGCCTAAATTAATAAAATTTCGACGATGGACAGAAAAGAAAGGTGGTTGATTTCCGAAAGCTTTAACCTCGGAATTCGATCTCTGATTATGTAAACACAATAAAGGAATTTAAAAAGAAGAGCAAAGAGCAACTTACTACTCCAATTTAAGCGGAGACTGCAAACTATTTAAACAACTGTATTTCTATTTTTTGTTTTTATACAAATGAATTCATGTTCAGTTGATTTACTGAACACAAAAAAATGTCATTTAATAAAGGAGATTCATTCAAACCAACAGCAGCGACCTTCAAATATATCGACTCGAAATCTAAAGAGCCTAGCTCCCTTCAATTGTCTGATTTGAAAAGCTTTGTTTTAGTAGGTTTACCAGCTGCTTTCTCACCAGCTTGTACTGAGCAACACGTTCCGTCATATATTGGCCATTTAAAAGAGTTCCATGCTAAAGGTGTTACTGTTGTGGTTGTTTCTCGTGATAATCTATTTTCACTTAATGCTTGGGCTAAGCAATTGAATGTTGGAGACAAGCAAGATCAAATTATCTTTGTCAGTGATGTTGGATTAGGATTTATTAGAAAGCATGGTCTTTCAACTGAAGAAAACGGAGCTGTTTTGGGCGAGGTTTCGAGCAGATTTGCTTTGTTGGTCAAAGATGGCGTTGTCAAGTATTTTGGTAGGGAGAAATCACTTGGGGATGTTGATCTGTCAAGTGCTGAGAAAGTATTGCCATTATTGTAATTTGAATATGAGTTTTGATTTTTCTGGAATAAATGTAAAAAAAAAAAAAAAAATAAATATACTAAAAGTTATATTTCAAAATCCTTTTCGTCCACCTTTTCTTGACTTTGTATCAATCGTGAAATCTGGATTGGATGCAATCAAAATATCAGCAGGATTGATTTGAGGTTGAGTTATTCTATTTGGTGCTGCAGAAGGTTGCAATTGTTGTTGAATTTGTCTTTGTAGTAGAGCTCTATACTCACCAGGATTATTTTCTAAATATCTTGGATTAATTTCTCTTTGAGAGACGGAAGTGAAAGTTGATGATAAAAATGATTCATTTGAGAAAGAAGGTGCTGGTGTCGTCCTTCTTTCTAAGGGATCTGAAAATGGGTATTCAATTATGGAAACTTCTGATGGTGTGGGTATGTCTTCAATTGCGATGCCTTCTGGAATCGTTAGAATTTGAGTGGAGTAATGGGGGCTCAATGATTTACTAGTTTCTTTTGGAAATGATGGATCTGGTGATGTTGCAATCACTGATGGAATGTGTGATGAGTAAGAAGAAGATGCTGCATCATGGAGTTGAGCGTCTTTAGCTGGCTCAAACTTCTTAGGAGATTCTTGTTTGGTTGTTGAAGGTGTGTATAAATCATCATATTCATTAATTTTGCTTTTAAAATGACCCTCAGGGTGATCTTCATCAGTTTGAGCCGATTTCTGATCTTCATCGTAATGCGAAAACTCTTGGGATGTTTCATATGTAAAATCTTCACTATCATCATTGATTGAAATTGGACCAATATCACGATGTTTACCCGATAAAGTTTCGTTAGTCTTTGGAAAACTATCGGTTGAGAAAAAATCCGGTTGTAGGGAGTTTAAAGTTTGTTCAATCCTGGTTCTGTAACTTGGTTGCCTATCAATAGAAGGACTAGAAACAACCGATTCTAATTCTTCTTGGTTTAACTGAGGAACAGTTTGAGAGTTTAGTTTATCGTTATAGTTAGAATCAGATTGTAAAAGTTCTGAGGGAAGCAAAGGAGTACCGGGTTGTGGATTTGGCATTGGGCGTGGTCCTAAGGGTTTAGATGGTGAGCTTGGTAATAATTGTGATGAGGGCAGTGACACTGGACCATCAATTGGGTATGGTACAATTTTTGTTTGGTCTGAAAAACTAGCCCTTGGCATGTTGGTTGGATATGGAGCTGTTGGAGTGTCATCAAGTGGAATATTATTATTATTTTCGCCGTATGGTAGAACTGGGTTAATGTAAGGATCATAACCTCCTCTATAAGCAGTAGATGGTGGTGCTATAGGACTGTTAGTTGTCTCGTAACGAGACCGTGCGCTTTGGGCACTTGGGTTATTGGATCCTCGCATTGTGTCATACAATGTTGTGGATGGATAGTTGTTTAAATTTTCGTTTGTCAGTGTATGTTGAATTGACTCGTTAAAATTAGCGGTTGTATCACGAACAAATGGCGCACTTTCATCATCATCGTTGTTATTGTGATTATTATCACTGTCATTATCTCTTTGGGATGAGGTTTTAAAATCGGAGGCAGCATCAACTGTACCATAGCCATAATTCAGTGGGGCCATCTGGTAATAATCCTCGCCCATTGTATTTGACCTACCGAATTTCATTGCTTTTCTTGATGACACAGTTCTTCTCATGATACAGAGTAACGCAGAACAAACTGCAATTAACACTGTGGCAGCTAAAACAATCCAACCACCCCAGTCTAAATGTGGAACGAATAACAAAATATCCACTAAAAATGACAACAGTGATAGTAAAAACGAAGGAATTGTCCACAACAACAAAAAGAACAGGAACCTCATTGAAGTTGAAGGTCCATGCCAATGAAGAATCAACGTACATATTGTTAAAATAAGAGTGAAGCCAGCTGAAATTGGATGAACAATCAGTAGTTTCGAAACAGAGTGTCTGGCATTTGATGGAAGCGAGAATCCACTAAGATCATGTATATCGTTAGTACTGTAGCCTATCTGTATATCAGAACAAGTGGATTCAGAGCACAGTCCAAAAACCCCAAATTTATAGCCTTGATAGGAGCTTAGGTATATGGATTTGGTGATGGGAATCGACAAGATCGCTATCAGCTGGAACGCGAACGATATAACCAGCAAGACCAGTACTGTTGTTGCTGGGCGAATGCGAACAGCCATTAATTTTGTTTCTGTTATTTCTTTTTGGGTACTTTTTACTAATGCAAATCAAGTGTTTTCCTTGAAATCGAAACCAAAACCAAAAAAAGATCAAAGTGGCTGGTGAAATCAAAAGCATTAACCACATATGCTTATTTAGGTAATTTGTGGCTGATGAAATAAATTTACTGGGCTTCAAACACTTAAATTTTTTTTTTTCTGCTCTTGATAAAAACAATTGAAATGAGACTGAAACCTCTCTGTTACTTGAAGTGTTGATCTTTAAACCGAGATCTAAGTAACAGATAGGATGGTGCCGAATCAAAATCAGAAGTTACACAAAAGGTTTGACGGCTTAGTTGACGAAGATGATGTTGGTGAGGAAATGAATGTCACTATAGACGCACCAAGTATAGACTCTTCCAAGACCAATAAGAAAAGAAAAAGAAAGAGAAAACAAAAAGATGCGGAAAGTTCCTTCAATAAACATTCTGTTGAGAACAGGAATGAAAATGGGACTACTCATAAGAGTTTTACGGATGAAACCACAGTCGCACCACCATCACAAAAAAAAATACAGAAGATTGAACTCAAAAAGCCTAACGTTGTCCAATTCTTTAGTGATGATGAGGAAGAACTGAGGGACACCAGATCTCAATACATCACCCAGGAATCGCTAACTCTAAGATCAAAGCAACTGCTCGAAGTTAGAAAGACACTTCCCGTTTATAAAGCTAAAGATGAATTGATATCTAGATTACAACAGAACAAAGTGACTATTCTTATTGGTGAAACAGGTTCCGGTAAATCAACCCAGATCCCACAATTCCTGTTACCTTTGAACAAGGGTGGAATTGCTGTTACTCAACCTCGTCGTGTTGCTGCTATCAACTTAGCTACAAGAGTTTCAGAGGAGGTTGGTACTGCGCTAGGAGACAAAGTTGGTTATTCTGTTAGATTCGATAACAAATCAACACGTCATACAAAGCTGAAGTATCTTACTGATGGTATGCTACTGAGAGAGCTGATGATCAAATCAACTTTACCTCAATACTCCACAATAATCATTGATGAAGCGCATGAAAGAACGGTTCTGACAGATTTATTAATAGGATTCTTAAAAGAGCTATTAATTAAAAGGAATGACTTAAAACTGATTATCATGTCTGCTACCTTGAATGCTGAAAAATTTTCAAAATTCTTTAACAATGCTGATATCTTGTTTGTCGAAGGTAGAATGTTCAAAGTTGATAGATTATATTTAGACAGTCCAGTTGATGATGTTGTTGATGCTACAATTAAGGCTATTATTCAAGTCAATAATGGTGAACTGGAAGGTGATATCTTAGTATTTTTACCTGGTCAAGAAGAAATTGATAAATCAGTTAGTTTGTTGGAAAGATTAGCTCCAAGTTTACCAAGAGAAGCACCTCTTATTGTTCCCTTACCACTTTATGCATCTTTGCCACCATCCGAGCAATCGAAAGTTTTTATTCCATTGAAAGCAAGAAGAAGAAAGGTCATTTTATCCACGAATATTGCAGAAACCTCTGTCACTGTTCCTGGAGTTAGATACGTTATTGATTCAGGACTAAGAAAAGTCAAAGTATGGAGACATCAGCTGGGGTTATCAACGTTATTGACAGCTCCAGTTTCTAAAGCATCGGCTACTCAAAGAGCTGGTAGAGCTGGTCGTGAGAGAGAAGGTAAGGCATTTAGGTTGTATACAGAGAATGATTATACCAAACTTCCAACTCAAACGGAGCCAGAAATTGCCAGATCGAACGTTACGTCACCAGTTCTGATGTTGAAAAGAGCAGGAGTTGATGACATATTAAATTGGTCTTGGCTAGAACATCCTGGCCAAGAATCGTTGGTATCTGCTTTAACCCAATTATATCAATTAAAAGCATTGGATGATAGTGGTAAAATTACAGAATTAGGTGAAAAAATGTCAATTTTACCTCTAGAACCACAATTATCTGCAATTTTGCTAACTGCACATAAAACGGGATGTTTGACTTCAGTTGTTGATATTGTTTCATGTCTTTCGGTTGATAATCTTGTTCTTAATCCACAATCTGAAATGAGAGATGATGTCAATGAAAGAAGAAGAAATCTTTGTGTTTTGGGATCTAAGTACGGAGATTTACTGATGGTCAAAGAGCTGTTTGATTTCTACCTGCAATTCGACGATTCACAAGAGAGACAACAATGGTGCAGAGAACTAGCTTTATCGTACAGAGGGTTCAAGAATGTCATAAGAGTTCGTAGTCAGATTAGGCAGTATATGACTTCTCTGACGAAAGATAAGCATTTATTTGATGAGGAGAGCACAACCAAACCATTAGACATTCCAAACGTTCTCAAGGCTTTCCTTTCTGGATATGTGTCCAATACGGCGATTGGTATGCCAGACAGATCTTATAGAACCACTACTTCTGGTCAATTAGTGTCGGTGCATCCATCGTCGTTGATCTTTGGAACCAAGGCGGATGCCATCGTATATACAGATTATGTCTACACCACCAGAGGATATGCCAGAAATGTCAGTGTGATTGAATTGGGATGGCTACAAGAGGTCGGCTCCCATGTACTAGTATCAAAGACAAGCATTAATCAATAAAGATAAAAATTGTTAAAATGACGTAATTTCAATCTCCAGCTTATCGTATTAGGATTATATAGTAATCCAACCCCGTCTTTGTGTAGGCTTAGTGTAAAATATTATGAGCATGACCCATGATGCTATTTATGCCAGATAATAAATACAGCTGGTGATTATTCACTAACCTCATCAAAGTAAACTTCAGTTTCATTTTTAACAACCAATTCATCAAAACATCCAATCTCATATACGATTGATATTAATTGCTAGTATATCGGATCTAAATTCATATTCGTGGAACCCTACACTATATTAAGTCTTGGAATATTTACCAAGCTTGTCAAAAAAAAAAGTTCAAGCTTTTCTTTCAAACTTTAGTTTCTGTGCACTTTCATTCCCTTGAGAACCATCGACAACGTTATCTATGTCCAAATAAGCACCAGGAGAAGGATTTATCAAATGATAGTGGCGTTATTCTCACCAACAATCTTGGTGTGTTCTTGACATTTAAAAATCCAATGTTCACTGCACATCTTGTTGAAGAAGGGCATCTCTGATATACCTTATACTTGATTTCGGAGAAATGAGAATAATAGTTAAGTGGAATCGCCAGCTTGGATCCAGGCACAAAATAGAAGGAGATGGTACGACGGAATTGATATTGATTGATCTATATCTGATATGTTACAAAAGTATTTGTTTTTGAACCCACTTCCTCAACTTCGAAGGGTTTCCCTTGTCATCAGGGTATATATATATATATATATATATTATCAGAGGCCGGGTAAATAAAAGGCGATGAGGCGAAGGATATATATAGTACTTGATCTATTAATCACTAATCTAGCAAACTAAGAGAATCTTGCTCTCGCTCTATATTCCAATCTTATCACTGCTCAAATTGACCCTAATCGTCATAAAACCGGCAACCCAATATTTCCAAGTGTAGGTTGTTCCACTATGATGTATATTATTCCATCATGTCTAAAAAGAAAACAAAAAAAATTGAAGGCATTAAAGTAAAAAGTCTTAAACTACCGCACAAACCCAAATTTTCTACACTAACTCTTCATATTGGGATGTCGTTGCTGTCACTTGTTGGCTGGAAGACGAAAATTGGCTTGGGACTGGTTTTCTCATACACGTCGTACGCTGCCTACGTCTCTTATGCTGCTAATGTTGAAATCACAAAAAGAG
This sequence comes from Wickerhamomyces bisporus, assembly GCA_024271855.1. Taxonomy (NCBI): domain Eukaryota; kingdom Fungi; phylum Ascomycota; class Saccharomycetes; order Phaffomycetales; family Wickerhamomycetaceae; genus Wickerhamomyces; species Wickerhamomyces bisporus. Next base: position 46,462 of record JANBXE010000025.1, read on the forward strand.
CACGAATGCAAAGATCCTCAGTTTTGGAAGAAGATCTCGCCCATAATGACCTCATCAAAGATAAGTATTCAAGTTTCACCATTGCTGGACGGTTTGAGAACCCATTTGAAGAATACAGAGTCCAAACTCTCTTTGAATTTTTCTTGACAAGAATACTGGAACTGTTTGAAGGAAAAAGCCGTGGTAGTGTTCCATCGCAGAAGAAATTAAGAGAACTCTTACCTGTTCATCAACCAGATTTTGAAGTATTGAATGAGTCTTCGATATCACACACAACCAACAAACCATTAGATCCGGCTATACCCACTTTCAATGATCGTTTAACATTCACTTGGTTGGGTCAGTCATGTGCATTTGTCCAAATTAGTGGACTCAATATTCTCACAGATCCTCTATTCTGTGATTATTTGGTTAATTCAATAGTTGGCCCCAAAAGAGTAACACCATCTCCTTGTGAATTGAAAGAGCTACCTAACCCTGATTTTATATTGGTATCACATAACCATCCTGACCATCTAGATTTTGATGCCGTTGATCAGATCAAGAATCAATCAACCTGGGTTGTGCCATTGGGTCTACGGAAAGTTTTGGGTAAAAGAGGAATTTATAATACTATAGAATTAGATTGGTGGGAAAAGGCTAGGTTACCTTTTCCTAGTGACCCTGAAAACATATATGAAGTTGCTTGTACACCGGCAATGCATTGGTCAGGAAGACATCTTGTTGACTCAAATACTTCTTTATGGTGTTCTTTTTTGGTTTTAAAGAACGGGAAACCAATTTTTTTCCATGCTGGTGATACTGGTTATGTCAATGATCTATTCACTAAAATTTCAGAAAAATATGGCCAAGGCACGAAACTGGCAATGTTGCCTTGTGGTCAATACTGCCCTCAATGGCACCAAAAGCCTCGTCATATAAACCCAGAAGAATGTGTCAAAATCATGGAGGATATGAAAGCTAAAAAGATTGTTGGAGTTCATTGGGGTACTTTCGTTTTGAGTAGTGAGCACTTTTTAGAACCTAAATTAAAATTAGAAGAATTGGCTAAAAATCTAAACAAAGTTCATGATATTTTTGCTCCAGATTTTGGAAGAACTTTTATCTTTAATATGAATGATGATGATGATAATGAGCAAAGTAGATATATTCCAGTTAGAAATGGGAGCAGCATACTAGTTAAATAGGTATTATATACAAATGCATTATTAGTTCTCGTAATTTTTGAAATGTTGGAAATTATTTATTTTCTTTTATGGGTTTAATTCTGTTTTAGCTGGATTTAATAGCTAGTATATACGATACCTAAAAAAACAGTACTATTACTCAAAAAGTTACACTTTCCATTAGCCGCAAAAGGTTGGTCTAGATGATACAATTATTTTTAGTAGTTGACTACATTATTGGACCTAAACCCATAGCTGCTTTTTAGGCTTTGTAGTTTGTTATTACCTCGCCAGTTTGAATACGAGTTTCTCAATTATGGACAGATTTCTATTTACAGCTTCTTTAAACAACCTCGGCCACGTAGTATTTGGCCTTTCCAACCCTTAACAAAAGAACACGACCATCAATCAGTAACTCTTTGCTGAGAATAAGTGAATCAGATGGATCTACTCTAATTCTGTCGTAACCATGATAAACAGCACCACTAGCCACAAGCTTACGCGATTCAGCTTTTGAAGAGCCGTGGAGAAGAGCAACAGTAGCACTCAATGGTTGATCAAGAAGATCTTTAGGGATACACTTCAGTAGTCCAGCGTGATTGAAAGCTGTAAGCAGTGTCTCTGATGAGATATCTGGGTATGGCTGATCTGGGAGTGGGTAGAGGATGGACGTCACAATTTCGGCATCTTTACTGCAACCAACACCGTGGATCAAATCGGTTATTTCACTAGCTAGAATTCTTTGAGCTGAACGATAAGATGGGTCCTTTGAGTGTTCTTCTATGATTGTTTTGATTTGGGTTAGCGGGATGAAAGTGAATATCTTTAGCAATTTTTCAACTTCTGTGTCTGGAGTTTTGATAAAGTATTGATAAAGTTCAAATGCTGGTGTGATTTTAGAGTCAATAAAAACTGCATTTCCTGCACTTTTTCCAAACTTTTCACCAGATGAAGTGGTCAATAATGGAACAGTTAATCCAAACGATGATTTAGCAGCAGTTCGTTGAGCTTCTTTATTTTTCTTATCAAATTTCAACACTCCTCTTAATCTTGTAATCAGGTCAATTCCAGCAGTGATGTTTCCCCATTGGTCATTTCCTCCAACCTGGATAGAAACGTTCTCATTCTTGAACAAATGCCAGAAATCATAAGCTTGTAGCACTTGATATGCAAATTCGTTGAAACCAATCCCATTTTCAGATTCCAATCTACCTTTAACACTATCTCTCGCAAGCATCTGACTAACTCTAATATAACGACCATATTTCGCTAAAAACTCTAAAAATGTAACGTTTTCCCACCACTCAAAATTATTCTTTATAGTTATAGTACCGTTCTCTATAATTTTGGAAGTGCTTAAGAATTTAGCATATCTAACTCCATTTATGAAAAAGTCGTCCAATTGTTTTTTTATTCTGTGTGTATTATCCAATCGTGTACCATCCTCTATGGATGTTCTTTCAGTTGTTCTACCGCTTGGATCACCAACGCTACCTGTAGCACCTCCAACCACTCCTACAATATTATGACCTCTTAAATTGAAATGCAATAAAATCAGCAAAGGTAGTAAGTTTCCCAAGTGTAATGATTTTGCAGTAGGGTCAGCACCACAATACAATCCTAACTTGGTTTTCTGTAATAGAGTAGCTAATTCATCGCTTGTAACATTTGCGATTAGTCCTCTTCTGGTTAGATGTTGGATAAGCGGTTCCTCCAGGTCGCTCTTTAAGGCTGTCGCATCAACTTGGAACCGTGTATGAAGTTGCGAGTACCGTCTCAGTGAGGACTGGACAGCCAATTTCAGTCTGAAGCTTTTCATTTCAATTGTTTCTTGAGAATGCTGATCAACAACTGGTGATATTCCCTTGATCTGTTTTTTTTTTTTTTTTTTTCACCGAATCTTTTTTTCTTAAATGGAAGCAAGAAAGCTACAAATGATGGTGATATCTTGAATTAGCTTAGATATGTACTTTTTTTTGTTCTATATACCATGATATCAATCATCGACCTCTTCCAGGACTACTTTGCGTTTGACAGTGGTCTCGTGTGGCTTGGCAGAAGACGTTGTAACTTTCTCGGTTGGTGATTGTGCCTCGCTCTTCTTAATCTTCTTAGATTTCTTCAGTTTCTTCTCTTGTTTCTCTTCCCATTCGTATAACGGTTTAAAACTGTCAATAAATCCAACATCTGCAAACAAGTTAGGGAACAACCAGAAACCACGGCTTCCGACTGTACTCAACAAGTAAAGAATCAACCTGACAATAGCAGTAACAAGTAACAGCCCAAATAACCCCAATACAAACTGGGCCAAGTAGACAACACCTTGCCTCATGAAGATTGGCCACAACGGGAACAATATAAGCGTGAAAACACCACCAACAATTCCCAACCCCAGAGCCAACTCTTTGATGCTCTTCTTCTTGTACAACCAAATATAGTACTCGCCAGGGGTCAATTCAGCTTTTTGCAAAGCTAGAAATACTGGAAACCCCTTCTTAGGATTCAGATTTTTTTCTCTAGCTTCAACGGTATGCAATTTCTGGCCAGGAATAACCAATTGAGCCCTGATTAGTAAAGCAAATACCTGTTTGGCCTGCTCCTGTGTCTCAATCTTAGGTAATAAGTTTTTAGGGTTCGCAGCTTGCTTCTTGTACTCATCTGAAAGCAATGCACGTTCAGCACGCTTGAATTTAAAGAAGTCCACTGAGCCCTTGCCCTGGAGAACACCACCACGCTGCTTCAATGTGCTATTGTCGCGCAAAAATCCTGCAACGTTAAGAGTGGCCGTATCTATCTGTGCTTGTTGAGGATTCTGCTGTTGCTGTTGTTGTTGCTGTGTCATTTTGGCCAGAGTCTGCTAAGCTTTTGATTATTGGAAAGCTGAGAAGTTGAAACACGTCGCTTTTTCAAGCTAAGAAAATCAAATAATCCACAGAGAGCTTCAAATGGGGAAATATTCGCGGATAGACACGCCCATTCGAATCCGCAAAGGGGCAAATTTTATTTTAAATATCAAAGAAGTAAACAAACAATAAACAAACAATAAACAAAACAATAAACAAACAATAAACAAACAATAAACAAAACAGGCCTCAGAATGTCTGCTTCTCTACTTTACCCAGATAGCGTTGTGGATTTTGTGCTGGAAGAGCTGGCTTGTGAAGGAACAGTTGGTCTGCCTTTTTCTGGGTTGTGGGAGCTGCTTTCGCAAAGAGTTACAGTTGATGAGCTCTACAAACGCATCTTTTATTCTTGGATTCAATCAAATCAACACTTCCAGCTCATTGATGTTGACGGTAATATTGTTGAGCAATTTCCTTCTTATGATCAGCTTGATACCACTAAATACTTGCTTAGAGTCTCTGAGGAGTTCCAATGGGTTCAACTGACTGGTGCACCAAAGCTAAATAATACTATAGGTAATGCTGCTTTCCAATTGCTCGTTGAGATCGCTAGAAATAGAGAAGATGGTATTGATTCCCTGACCTTGACAAAATCTACTGGTCAAGACTCAAGAAGTTTAACTTCAAGAATCAGAATGATCAGTCATCTTGTCAAAAAAATTCAGATCTTAAAAAATGGTAGAGCATTGAGTTTATTTATCTTACAAAAGTTCTTCGACCCTTCAAAACTCAGAAATATATCGTTAAATACAAACTCTAATGAAATTACTGTCAATCTTCAGGATTTAAGAGAGAAAATAGTCAATACCTTAAAGTCTGCTAAATCCGGTATCAGACAAGTTAATGATTTAAGACGTGAATTAGAAATGGACAAATCTGTAAAATTGAAAAAAGTGTTCAAATCTTCAGTTACCTTCCTTGTGCTGAGAGATTATATTGCAAAAGTTTTGGTTGTATCACCTGTCTCCCCAACAAATAAGTTTAGATCTTTGAAATATCTTAAAGATTACGTTCAGTCCGTCGAAAAAGATGTTTTGACAGATGATGAAGAAGAAGAGTTGGGGTTTAACAATGATTTAATCGATGATGAGCTCAAGGATTTGGATGATGAAGAGCCAGCCGCTTCTCTGAAAAATGTTGTCAATCTACAAGTTTTAGATGCTACTAAAAGCAGCGTCCATATTCCTTCATTCAATAGATTCTATCCTTTACAAAGTCAGATTTATGAAATCGTTGACACGCATGGTACAACTGGCTGCTCTACAAATTTCTTGATTGAGAAAATTTTTGGGATTTCATTCACTAGATTATTTTCCAAATTGATTGAGAGTTATACATCGGACAAGCTAATTCCTTATCTGGCAAATTATGGTATTATCAGACATTATGATTTCCAAGGAAGAGTTAAATTTTATCGTTATGTTTCAAGGAAAAACTTATTGATTTTGTCCCATCAACCATCAGATCCTAACGGTTCCATGTTGCCTCCTTATAAAAGTTCATCGTCTACCATCTCTGAGCTAAATCGTTCCAATTTTGCTCCTTTGGGTTCTAGGGTAGATTTGTATAAAGAAGATGGCAAGTTTAAATTGTATTGGTTTGGCGAAACTAACAATTTGAAACCGGAGATCAAAGCTCAATTAAAAGAGAGATCGATACCAACATCAAATGACGGAGAACCTAAAAAGAAAAGAGGTCGTCCTAAAAAGGGTGAAGAAAGACCTAAACTGGAGGCCAAACCCTCAACTAAAAAAATAAAGTCAAATGATAGCCATATCCCAAAAGAAGATGTCACAAGTATTAAGGAAAATAGTTTGCTAGTTATTTCCGATATTCAAGGTCACTCTTTTAGAGCTATTGAGAGACAAGCAGCCATATTGAGACTGCTTGAAGATAGTGATGGAACTCGTAAGGATGATTATGAGCTTTTCGCTGATGTTAGAGAGGAAATTGGTTATAATATTGATAAGAAAACCTACAGAAAGGACATTGCTTCTCTAATCAGTCAGCAGAAACTTTACGAAGATGAAGTTGTTCTTGTTCTTGATGACGAAAATGAAACCAAGTGTAATATATTTTTTACTCCAACTGCAACGCCAACCGCTGTCGCCGCCTTGAAGAATTCACTAAAAAAATCATCCAATACAAGCGGGAAACATACCATACCAAAACTTACAGAAGTGAGTTTAGATATAGATTTCTTTGATACTGAACTTCGGGAAACATTTAATAAAGTTCCAGAACCAGTCATTGAGAAGGTTAAAATTGAAAAGAAGCCTAAGAAAGCTGTTGTTAAAGAACCAAGGAAAATCAAGCCTAGCACCAAGGTTAAAGCAAAAGAAGAATTGAAACCTGATGACTCAAAAGATGATTTGTTCAAGAACCTGAACATAAAGAAGAGAAAACGATTGACAAAAAGTGAAGAGCAAATAAAACCAAAAGTAAAGAAAGAGGAGAAGAAGACTGGAATCAGAAGAGGAAGGGTCGTTGGCCGTAAAAGAAATGGATCCCAGCTAACTAATGCAGAGTCACTATTGCTTTTTAAGGCCGTTATTATTTTTAAAACAATTAATGAGAACCAAATCGATTGGTTCAAGATTAGTGAGTTTTTGAAAATTGACGTTGAGATCTTAAGAACCAAATGGCCAAGAATTAGAATGATGATGGGTCCAATTGGTGTTAAAGTTGCAAGAAGAACTTGGAAAAGAATCCTCTTGGCTGCTGTAAAGGAGGGCAAGATCACGTTAGAGGATGTTGAAAATTTGGACTTGGAAGAATTGATCCCTTTATGGCAAGATTCAGAACTTCTTGGTGCTATCAATGCAGACGATGAAGAGAAATTATTTGTTAATGTTGAGGATAATTATAAACAATTCAATTTTGTTAAGGTTGGTGATTCGTCGAATGGAATTCAATACGATAATAACTCAATGATTCAAAGAGAACATTACTTGATTAACAGGGTTTATACTTATTCTGAAGAGCCAGAAAAACCAATTATAAAAGCTAAACCAGACGAGGAAGAAACCATAAGGAATACCATTATCGCGATTGTTGCTAGTGGTAATAATACAAACATTAAGAAATTGTCAATACTTGAAAGATTTTCGGAAGAAGTCATTAATAAAGTATTTTTGAGTATGACAAAAAATAGAGAACTGCTAGTTTCTGGTGCTACATCTAAAGTCTTGTTAGGTGATAGTTTGGTTAATATTCTTGATGATAACACATATCAACTATCATTGAGCAAGATTTCGAAGTTTCAAAACCTGATTAAAGATCTATTAGAAAATAACAAAGGATTGATATTGGATCCAATTTTTGATAATGAATTCATGGTTTCAATTCTTGAGTTGATCAAAGAGAATGGGCTTAATTTGACAAGAGTTGACCATTATAGAAAAGAAATTTTAACTGGATACGAAGCAAGAACTTTGGAGAGAGAAAAGCTTGATTCAGATATAATGTTGACAAAGAAAGATAATTCAAAGATTCGATCTAGTTTGGAAAAACAGATTGTTGTACCAGCTGGTGATCCGTGCTCGCGCATATGGATAGATGTGACTGGTAATATTAACAAGGAGATATGGACCAAGATCATACGAGCCGTCACCACCACCGTTCTTGCCAATCCTGGAATCACCACAAAATCTCTTTTTGAAATTATTTCACCAGTACTGACGAGAGATGAGCTGGATCTTGTGCTTAAATGGTTAGTTGATAGTAATTCTATCAGACAAGGGGAATTTGATGGCTATTGGCTCTTACCACAGTGGTATATCTCGCTAGGAACATAATTGGATTGATCAACCTATTAAAAGATGTAGAAACGATCAAATTCGCGAACAACAATAAATAGAAAGAAAGAAAGAAAGAAAGAAAGAAAGAAAAAAAAAAAAAAGCATAAAAAAGCATAAAAAAAGTAGTTCTTTTTTTATTTCACTGACAAAGTCAGAAAACGCCTAGTTAAACTCGTTAAACCTGTCTAAAATGCCTCCAGTTCAACAAGTCCAATATGGTCAACAGCCTTCCAATTTTGAGAAGTTCAAGATGGGTGCGATGATGGGAACAACCGTCGGTGTTGTTGTCGGTGTTCTTTTTGGTGGGTTTTCCATCATCACCAACGGACCAGGTCCAAACGGAGTCATGAGAACCCTAGGCCAGTATATCTCTGGTTCTGCTGCCACTTTTGGTCTGTTCATGTCAGTTGGCTCCGTTATTAGAAGTGACGATGGAAAGTTGGACTACTTGAGCGAATACAAGCCTAGAAACCTTCAAGAAGCCAGAGCTCTAACCAGAGCCAAGTTTGAAATTATGGGTGAACAAATTAGAAGAAGAAACTAGACAAAAAGCGACTATTAATGCCCTCTGCATAATGTGAAGAAGAGACAGTTTTCCATTATTGACGTTCCTATTCGAAATTAGCACATATTCTACATGTTGGAATAAAATGCTCTTTCCTCAAAAATTATATATATTTATAACGATGTTAATGTCAGAAATATTAATACTCACGTAGGAAACATTGCCTATAACCTTACTACAGCTATATTTTTTTACAAAATGCTAATAACTCATATAGATTTGAGACGAGAATAAACTAAAAAAAATCAAAACTTCCCGCAAAAAAAATAAACCAAAACAACCCAAAGAAATACCTTTAATAATTCTACCAATTTCAAAAATATCTTTGTGATTTGGGTTTAAAAATGACCTCTAGTAAAGACTACAAATGCATAAATTTCAATCAGGATTTCTCCTGCGTTTCGGTGGGAACGGAGTCTGATTTTAAGATATTCAACGTGGACCCCTTTGGTGAATGTTTCGAACTTGGTAAGTGTTTATGAGACCAATTCTAATTTCAATGTTACTAATACAACTTAGATTCTGGTGTTAGTGTATCCCAGATGCTTTTTTCCACATCGCTGGTTGCTTTAGTTGGTGTTGGTAATAAACCTACAACTTCACCTCGAAGATTGAGAATATTGAATACCAAGAAAGAATCCAATATCTGTGAATTAACGTTTCCAACAGCCGTTTTATCCATTAAATTGAATAGAAAAAGACTGGTCGTGGTATTGATTGATCAGATTTATATATATGACATCAGCTGTATGAAACTGTTACATACCATTGAAACATCTCCTAATCAGAACGGCTCGTGTGATTTAAGCTCAAATGATGATTCAATATTGATATATCCAGCCCCTGGACCAGATGTGGTATCTCCATTCAATGCTGGTAATTACTCTAAAAAAACAGAAGTTGGTACTGTTGTTCTTTTTGATGCCTTGAATATTGCCCCTTTAAATATTATCAAGGCTCATAAAACAGAATTGTCAACCATCTCATTGAATAACACCGGCTCTTTATTTGCATCCGCTTCAACAAAAGGAACAATTGTGAGAGTTTTCAATAGTTTTACTGGTAATAAAGTTGGAGAATTTAGAAGAGGTTCATATCCAGCTTTGATTCATTCTTTAACTTTCAATCCTAATTCTTCATTATTGGCTGTCAGTTCAGATACGGAAACCATACATATATTTAAATTGAACAGATATAATGACCAAATGAATACCGATGATTTAGAAGATGACACACAGACAAGCGATGGTGAACTTGAAGAACGGATCTTACCAAGATTATCAACTAGTAACAGTAGTAATGAACCAATAGCGAGAAGAAAAGCCTTCATTACAGATAAACTACTCAAAAACTTGCCAAAGAACATCACGTCTATATTGGAACCACAGCGAGACTTTGCATTTCTAAGAATACCAACTGTTAATAATAACATTAATCATATCAGAAATGGAAATGGAAATGGAAATGGAAGTGGAAGTGGAAATGGAAATGGAAACCAATCAAGCTTAAAAAAAAGACACTCTGTTGGATTCAACGGGAACCATGAAATCCTAGTCGGCAACTACGACGATGGGAATATCTACATTCACCCAATCCCAGAAAATGGAGGCGAATGTGTTTTAACGAAGCAATATTCTTTTGAATAGTACTTAATATTTCTGATTACGTAACTCCGATAGGTTATTGATTTTTTTTGTAGGTTAAATTTTCGAAATGTTGAACTTTTTTTTTTTTTTGTGAATTTTTGATCTGTGCCTGTTTCTCTTATTTTAATAGTGTTTCTTGGGGACCGTTTATTATATTGATCATATTAGGATATCAGAGTATTAGATTGATAGTTGAGAAAAACTAATCAGCTTAAAAATTGCTCAAGAACGGTTGCATTTAAGCAAGTACAATGTTCGGCCTGGGTAAATCTATAGGCTCCGCACATCCTTCCTACTTTGATATCAGGTATGTTTGATGCGTCACACTTGGGTGAATCATGTTGCAGAATATTACTAACACTTCATCAGAGTTAACTCAAACTACAAAAATCTGATTATTGTTCGTGGTTCTCATTATGAATCTCCTTCCGTGCTGATCACAGGGCATCTTGTGATATCTTTACAGGAACCTTTAAATGTCAAGAAAATAGGTCTCAAACTCATTGGAAGATACAAGCTGGATTTTCTTGAGGTTCTAGAACAGTCAAACACAACAGTTTCTAATCCCGTAAAGGAAGAAACAGTCATATTTGAAGCTATTTGGGATAACTTATTGTTAAATCCAGATGGGTTGATCGTACCAACAAACACTACTCACATAAATAGATCATTACTCACGTCATCCTTAAACAGCTCATCAAGCTCTTTAGCATCAAAAAGACTTATACGATCCCAATCCCCACTTCAATTACAGTTTTCTGGGAATGGAATATCAGGCACTCCATTTGAAAATACAACTGCTGGTAAAACCAATTTCATTCTACCGACTGGGAATTATGAGTTACCTTTCAAGTGTGTATTGCCGGGTGATATTCCTGAAACTGTCGAAGGGTTACAAGCTGGGTCAATTCTGTACAAGTTTGAGTCTAGTATTGAAAGAGCAGGCTTCAACAAATCATCAATAACAAAGCAAAAATATTTCAGAATTTTAAGAACCTTATCATCAGATAACCTAACATTAAATGAAACAATATCAATTGGGAAAAGTTGGCCCGATAAAATTCAATATGAGGTTAGCATTCCGTCGAGAGCAGTTCCAATTGGGGGCAAGTCGCCAATCAGTATATTGCTGATACCATTATGTAAAGGTATGAAATTAGGATTGATTAAAGCCCAAGTTATTCAGTATTATGCTTTTAAGGGGAATAATGGTGATATTTATGATGATGAATTGTGCTGTTTAGATTGTACAATGTCACAAATGGAAGGAAACGAATTGAATGATAAATTATCAATAGACTCATTCATCAAGATTCCTTCAAATTTGAAACAAGTAACTCAAGACTGTGATTTCAAAAAAGATTTCATAAGAGTCAGGCATAAACTAAAGCTTCAAATAAACCTAATAATGCCAAACGGTAACATCAGTGAATTAAGAGCAAACTTGCCAATCAGTTTATTCATTTCACCCAATATTGAAATGTCAGGAAGAATGATTGTTTTGGACAAATCTGGTAAGATTCATTTCAGAAAAGAAGAGCAGAAATTGTTTGAAAGAAACAAGATTACACATGCAATGTCCGAGACGAATGCCAGTGATTTTGGTATAATAGAAGAAAATGTAGCGGCCCCACCACATTATGATGAGCATGTTTTCGATAGGATTTTATTCAGTGAAAACAATTCAAACTCGCATAATAATAATGACAATAATAATAGTGGTGGTGTTGTACCAACAGGAGTCCAGGGTGAAGATTTTTTTGGAAATTTTGAATCCGATAGCTCCTCTACTAGTATGGCGACTACTCCAGTGCTTAGATCGAACGCAGCAAATCCATTAAAACTTAATGAATTTAACGAGCGGGTTGAAAATCTGAGATTTGATGATAACATCTCAGAGGTTCCATCGTATCAGGATGCGATGGAGAATGATGAGCCCAACCCAATTGAAGATTTTGCGCCAAGTTACCCCATAACAGAAAGAAGGTCTATTGACAGAGCCCAGAGTTACAGTAATCTGAGGGAGGTTGTTCCCATACCCAGACCATCTGCACAAAGAAGTATTTCGTCTAGCGATCTAAACTTAAACCTCCGCAAACTTGTGTTTACGAAAAAACAGTGAATGTAATACAAATTCTAGATAATAGAGAATAAACAGACGGAATAATTAAAATGTTTATTTACTAATTTTATCTATTTGTTTATCCGAAAAAAAAAAAAAAAAAAAAAAAAAAAAAAAAAAAAAAAAAAAAAACGGATGTGTAAGAAGTTTTTATTTGAACTCTCTTGAAAATGCTAACTGTTTTAAGAACTGATGTTCCAATTGCAATGTATCTTTCCTGTAGTCAAGACGCATATTAGGTACATTACTTCTCTGTATTGCAAATTCATCAGAGTCAACATAATCCAAAACATCTGAGTTATCCACGTATCTGATTCCAATCCAATGCCTTTTCAAAGAGGCATTGAAGCCGCTGATTAGAACAGAGTTTCTGCTTAGCTCGCATAAATCAACTCCACTTAGTTTATATATGGAAGCAGCTATAGAATACTCTTCGATCAACGGATCTCTAGTCAGTGCTGAAAATAAGGGTTTATTAGTACTCAGTGAAACTCGAAGCCCTGTTTGGAAAAACCCAATGCATGGATTAGCCTCGTATGAATCACTTTTATTTGTTTCAACGTTTCGATCATCATCATTCAATGTCTGAACTGTCTTATTCCAGCACAACGGGCTCATTGTTATTCCAATCTGTTTCAGATAGTACATATACTGCAGTACAGGATAATTTATCAACCTTTCACCATTAATAATATCTTTGGAGAGTAGAAAGTTGGCTGCAAGGCTTTCTGTTATTATACCACTTCCAGAGCTTTCTGTAACAGAGGCAGCATGTGGCCTCAAATTGAATGTACAAAGCCCCCTTGAAGCTCTATACCGGTTGAGATTTGCCAGGTTCAAGAAGATGTAGTACAAGTAATAACAATATGGTGGATTAACGTCTGAATCCCACTTTTCAGGTGAAGTCAAATTGTTAAAATCAAACAAACTCTGGTTTTCGTCGGGCGTACCACCAGATAAAAGATCAAAAGATGATATTTTTGTCAAAAAATAATGAAGTTTCGAGTTAATGCTTGGATCAACTGAAACTTCAAATAAGTCTCTAAATATTAGCTCCAGAAATTCTTTGAAATTTCTAACTTTTCCGAATTTTTTCAATGCACTATAGTTTCTTGGAATTCTCATAATCCACTTAACATTATAACTGATTAGTTTCTGGTCAATAATCCAATCGGCCAAAGTGGTCCATCTGGTTTTCCCTCCATTTTTGCTGTAATTGGATAGAAGATCGAAGCTTAGTCCAATCTCAGAAAAACAATATTTTGATTTTTCAAGATCGGATAGAACTTGTTTTAAAATTTCACTCAAGTATTCACCATTCACGTCATTATCAATTCTTAAAAATGTTTTATCAACTTTCAACAATGCTTCCGACTTGGCTATTGACTCAAAACTTGTAGAGTTGTCCAAAACCACTACGTCTCCAGTGAAGCTCCTATCGATTAACCCCAGCTCAAACAGATCATCGATGTTCAGTCTTTGAAAATTTTCTTCCCCAAAATACGGCTTAAATATATCAGCTAGAGTCGTGTGAACACCCTTCTCAGTATAAACTATTCTGTTTGGTTCAGATTTCAGTTTGTGATTTATGACATTTAACAAGTGCTTTTTGGTCATGCACATAGATATGTCAACATTATTATCCACCTTCCTAACATTGTAAAAATCTCTATGTGGGTTCAGCTTCGTTAAATAGATTTCTTTTTGCTCGTTCAGTAATGAATACGATTCAAACTTTGCCTTTAAATAAACAAGTCTTCTTTCAGACAAAATCTTCCCTGTTGTGTTGATACTGGTATCGATAATGTACTTGAGATCGTGAAAGAAAACCTTGAAATTGGGAAGAGTGGTATGCGCATTGTGAAATCCTTCAACCTCAAAAGCATTGGACTTTGTCCAATTTATAACGGCTTCTGTATCCGGTGAAGTAACTTCTTTGAAAAAATTCTTCTCAAAGTCACTTAAGTCAAACTTCTCACCAGAATAATGAGGAATTGCTTTATCGTCAAAATAATACTCCGTAGAACCATATTCGTCTTCATAATGCCATCCTTTTGGTTGTGCCTCTGGATAACTTCTCCAACTTTCTTGATTCAACGGGTTCATTATTGATACTTGGTAAGACAGTTTTTGGTATTTATCTCTTAGTTTCAACGTGTGGTCCAATTGCTGTCCAAATATTCGAGCACCGTGCGAATAAGATATGGTACCGTCATTTGAACCTAGACCATCAATCGTGAACGTGCCAAGAGAGGCCTGCTTATCAAATCGCGTATCAAGCCCGATCACATCACTGTCAATAGACACCAGGTTATGTGATGGGGGAATGACAGTGGCATGGCATTCTTGGTATAGAATTTGATCAGCTGGAAGGAAGTTTTTTAAGGAGTTCTCTTTTGACTTCTGTGATTTTTGAAAAATATCGTCTGATGCTTCAAATAGAGTAGAGCTTGGTTCTTCCATCTCGTTTACGTTTGGGGTGTTACGTTCATTGAATGTACGCTCTTCTTAGAAAAAAAATAGTTGTTTCAATCCTGTTGCTTTTGTTTGTATGTCTTATTTTTTTTTTGTATTTTTCTTGTATTCTTTATGTATGGTCTCAAGTCCGAAAATTCCGACTACTCCGTAAAAAAAACGCCTTACAAGTAGTATACTAAAAAAAAAAAAAAAAAACAGTATCATATTTGCGCAATAAACATTTAGCTTAATCAGGAGACAGCTCTCTTGAACAACGACATTGAAACATCCAAAATCGTCTTGTAATCTTTCTTCTTCAACATCAATTCAGCATCATCTTCTAGCCCAATCCACGAGGGTGGCTCCAGTTCAGGTAAGCGTTCAATCCAAGAATCGTAATCAGAAACGTCTCTGCCTTCAGGTGGATATAATGTTGTGAGGTCAGTAAGTAGCATATTGAAGTTATGCTCAAATGATTCCACCGAGAAGATTTTGTGAGATAAATCAATCAAGATCTTTAAATCAGAAGCATCATCAACTTTACCACCATATGCAATCTCACTAACCAAAAACCTAATTGTTTGCCAATCAATCAATTCTGGCGAGATGTTCGTTCTATTCTGGACGTAAGTATCAAACCATTTATCGATGAAAAAAATGGAAGTCTCAAAATCCGAATTGTTGAAATCATAGGCTTTTGATAAACCAGCTGGAATAAATCTGGATCTTTCTTGTAATATTGAGTGATACCAACAAACCAAGAAGTATACATGCAGTTTTTCGACTGGCTTGACCGTATATGTCTCATTGATGACTGTTTTGAAGTATTCATTCAAAACATTCTTGATACCCGGTTCACTCTCAAAGACGATCACATTTGATGATCTTAAAATAGTGGATGGGATATCGGATCCAATTTCACACGTGAAGAATATCCTAAAGTTTGTGTGCATATTTGTCGTATTCAAGAGCTTTTCCATAGACTCCAACCAAATAGGGGCAGTCTGGATATTTTGGATTAAGATCCAGTCACCAGACTTCGATGCTTTTATAAATTCACGAGTTGCAATATCTTCGGATTCTTTTGAACCTAGAGCAACAACAGTTAATTTAGATTGAAAAACCTCAGATTGTTGGTATACTTTAAACGATGGATCAAACGTTGAATTGGAGCATAAAATAACCGGAACATTGGCAGATTCAGCGACAACATGGTTAATACCATACTTCGAGGAGAATGAACCGGACCCACTAGATATATTTTCAGTCAATAATTGGAAACTTCCATCCATAACATTACTTGATGATTCACCAGCAGAGGCTGCGATAAGCCTTTCAGAATATGAAAGGTCTAGTCTAAATTTATCTTGAAACTCCTTGAAATATTCAGGAGTCGGTGGATTGAGTAATAAAGATACATCATTATCACCCAATGTGACAGATAAGCTAGTGAATGCAGATTTGATTGCACCAACTTTTTCATCACTCGAGCTAATAGCAGCACCTAACAAACCTTCAGTAAAATCAACAAATACAGTGCCCTCTTTTTCACTAATAGAAAGGAAAGCAAGAACCAAGGCGAATATTTTCCGATCTCTCAAAGTCAATGATAATGCAATATTTGCAAAGACTTCTGCATAAAAGCGTTCCAACAAAAACAAAACCTTGTCCCTTCTGTGCTCAGATTTATGCCTGGTAAGAACATTTTTTATCCACTGGACGTAAAGTTGTAGTGAAAACTGATAAAACGGATGAAGTTCGACCAACCTCTGAATAATAGAAAACAATAAAGAGACATTTCGAGCAAAAGGTTGGAATTCCGTGGCAATCTCATTGATCTTTGACATGACTTCTGAAGATTCATTCATCTTCGCTTGGACTTGAGATGACTCCACCTTCAATACTTCTAGTGTGGCTAGAAGCTCAGTATCATCCAAGAGTTCACCTTTTGACTCGCTTAAGGATTTCAAAAGGTCTTTCTCTAATTCTCTCAACTTAACTTTATACTCGCCATTTAGTTTAATCAGCTCTCTTCTCTGCGCCTCAACATCAGGTCTTTCACACTCTAGAGCTAAGTTCAAGGTTTGAACCTCCAAACTGCTATCTGATATTGAGAAATCCACTATAGCTGTTCTTGTCGAGATGAAAGGTGAAATACGAACGGTCTGATCCTTAGTATGAAGGAATAGCTTGAAGTCCTTGGAGTAATCAATTTCCTGGGTTCCCATCTTGATCATTGTTCGGCCACCAATCTTCTGGAAATCTTGATTTAGCAAAGGCGCAATAATTGGGTCAAAATACTCAGCATCTTCAATCAAGAGCATACCTCCAAATCTAAGAGCATTTTCTAGTGTACGCTTGAATCCATCATCTAAGAAGCTAGTCACTGTCAAGGATTTTGGATAGCTCTTGTCAGATAATATTTGTGGGAATTGGCCAAATGGATCTATAATATATGGAACTTTGGTGGTTTGCTCTAGTATAGTGACATTATCAAGGTACAGCTCATCGTTGGATAATCCATGGCTTTCCCATGAAAGCAAATTTGGTGGATTATTCAAGTAATTTGAGAAACTGATATGTGGATCAAATGTGATTCCAGTACCACGAACATAATCCATCCACTTCTTCATTGACATATTTCTTTCTCGCAAATCCAGTGACCCAGCATACGTTAAAAATGCAGTCAATAGTAAGACATTACCGGTGATATTGTTGTGTTGTTCTTCAAATGTTTGAATGCTCTGCGACCACCTTTCTCGTTCTGCATCTAGACTACCTAGAAGCTTCACAGTGCGACCAACTTTCTCCTCAACCTGTTTCATCTCACTTCTGACACTTTCAGTTTCTCTGATCTTATCGGTATAGCCATTTTTATATTCTTCAATGCTAAATTCAAGCTCATTAATCATATCATCAATAGCTGATAATCTTGCTTGAGTCTGGGCAGATTCACGTTCCAACAGCTCAACACTGTCACGCAGTGGACCCACTTTATCAAGGATCTGAGAGTAGCTAACCTGAGCTTTAACCCATTGAAGTAATGGACCACAGGCTTTACTAGCCCGATCGGCAGATTCAAAATTGTAGTCTGGTCTTGACAAATAGGTGTCTTCCATGTACTTTCTTAGTTCAGGCACCAATTGGGCTTCACAGTCAAAATTAACGATATTGGCAATAAAATCATCTTTTCTAATAATTAACTGAACAGCACGCCAGTTCTCTACAGAGTACCCAAGTAAAACACAAACAGACTCCAACGTCATACGAACAGTAACCGGCGGAGAAGTCATAGATCTTAACTCGGTCAAATGTTGTTTTTTAATGTTTTTCACACCACGACGTGCTTCCAGAACAGCGGGTTCAGCAAGCTGAAGATCGTCCATCACCTCACGTTTTTTAGACTCAATCACAGTTTCTTGTCTTTCTAGGGCAGCTTGGATTTGTATCGATGCTTCTTGTTTTCTTTCCGCCTCATTCTGTTCAGTCAAAATTCTATTCAACATTTCTTTAGCCTCGCTGTCTTTTTGTTTTAGCTCCTGCTGCTTTTTGGAAAGTTCAATCTTCAAGTGCTTCACACGGAGAACTGATTCTTTCAACCTGATTACACCACCATTGACATGTTTCTGCTGATCGTCCAATTCATTCTCTTTAGACTCGAAAATCGATATAAAATTAGCTGCAAACTCCAGTAGCTTGGATGGTGATCTAGGACCTGTAAATGATTTATGAATAAATATCATTGAATCAATAACAGCATCCCTGATCGGAGTAGCTGGGATATCATCCGATCCAGTCGACTGGATACTCGAGTTGCTTAATGGAACAGAATGTAGAATTTTGGAAATAACTTGAACCAGACTCTCGTCTGACCAATCACCCATCCAGTTCAGAACACACCTATTGAACAATGCCGGCGAGCTTATGATCTGGGGACTGTCAGGGCTGTTTGGATCACTAATAGTAAACACCACGTGTAAATTGTCAGCAACTTGTTTGGTGAACCATGAATAAATCTCCTCTTCAGTATCATACAGCAAGCCATGTGAGTTGATTTGATCTTTGCACGAGCTAATTAAAAGATTGTACTCTTCCTGATCGAAGAGTTCTTGAATTTGTGAGTTTGCTAATAAAGAGTTCATTCTTTCTAGAAATGCACCTTCTAAAATGGTAGATTCATCTACGATAAAGCAAATCTTTTCTCCATTGATCCCGGATCTTTTCAATAGACCTTTAAGTGTCTCGTCAAACTTCTGAACAGTATAGTTTCTATGGACAGTGAGTTGATGAATCTTTAATCCGTTCATCCATGCAACGAACTTAGTCAGAGTTGTTTTACCACTTCCGCTTGGTCCAACCAAAATCAAATGGCCTTGCGACTGTTTGAGTACACGATCGATTCTTAAAATATGATCGACAGCTTCATCATATAAGGTTAAATCAACATCCAATATTTCTTCCGCGAACACATTAAGTCTCTCTTTGATGAATGAAGTAATTTCAGATATTCCAACAGGTTCATAGCACAGTGATAACCAGTTGCTATACAGAAGAGGACGTGACAGAATGCTACCAAGCTCCACATTTGGAAATCTTTTAGCGGACACTGATAAGATCAAGTTCCATGTCCAATCACGATCCTCGACCGACACTAATCTGTCACTGAATAACCGGACAGCCTCATGTGCCCAAAGACGAATAATGTCATCCAGTTCAACTTCAACATTAGCTTCTGAGGCAGATCTAACAGCTGAGTGAATACCTTTGACCCAACGAGTTAATTCACGGGGACTATAAACATAGTGAGTTTGGTCATTTGTAGTGAACTTAGAAGAGGATTCTGTATAAACATCAATCATTGCATCCGTAAGATCGCTTGAATATCCTGAGACCTTGGGCGTTGATTTTAGAACAGATTTCATGAGGACAGTATATATCTGTTTTAATGAGAGCAGACTTGGGTAATCCACCATAATGACAGGTAAATGAGACAAAAACCTTGGAGCTAGTGCAGAGCGCCCAGAATCAGTTGGTGGATTACAAGCACCGACAATCTGGATATCCTGTATCGACACCCATTGCTTATCAGAAGATCTCCAGAAACCACCTCTTTCTATCAACTGCCTCAAGAACGCAATAACTTTCTGTGTACCGAAAGCATCTGGGCTAGGAAGGTTAATTTCATCCGCAAACAAGATCACCCGTTTTCCACTAGCCTTGGGCTTCAACACGTACCCATCTGTTGTCCTCTTGTACTCACACAGCTGCTCCAATGCTCTCAAAACAGTTACGGGCTCTGTTTCCTTGGAGAAATTCATATTTGCTACATCTGCATCTGGCATTCTCGCAAGAGCTGCATATAATGTCATAGTTTTACCAGCACCAGGAGGACCACATAATATCAAAGAATAGTGCTGGTACAGTAAGGAGTAAATTACCTTTTCATGTCTCAATGTATCAACCGTCTCAACCACAGTATTGGGATCCATAACTGCATGTGTTTCAAGCGAAGTCTCTTTAACTAGGTCAGAAAGTCTGACCCACGTACCATCATCCTCTAAGTTGAAGTCCAAAATATCAATAACATCAGGACTTGGAGAGTGCGATTCAAACTGTGGAAGGTGGCAAAGATAGAATGAAAGTTTTTCCCTATCCCGTATACCTAAAGCTCCACCGAATGACCAGGTCACCGAGAGAAGGATGGATCTGGTGATGTACTCTTCACTGTAAATATGACCTTCGTCGCTTTCAAAAAATTTGTTCAGTTCAGACTCTAGGTGAGAAAACAAATTATTAAGAAGTGAAATGTCAGATTCAGGCATAACATATGTCAACTCTTTCACTGCGAACTGTATCAAGTCTTCAAGAAGAGTGCCTGAAAACAATACATCAAGCATTCCAAAGAACGATGCTATAGAGGATGGTAGCTCAGGGTACAATTTTGATGTTTTAGTTTGAAGATTAACAAGCTTCTTGCTAAAGATCTTCTTGACGTCAATGAACCCTTTCTCAATCCAAACCATACCACATCTACTAACGGTTGCAGGTGTTGCATGTTCAAGAGTGTCAACTTCAAATATAAAACGAACATTTGAAGGTATCTTTAATCTTTCACCATTCGGCAACGTCAATGTTCTATTGTCGTCCAACACACTATTTAGAGTCTCCACCCAAAGAGGATCAACATCACCATCAAACACAATCCAGATTTTCTTCTTCTGTTGGCCACGCTCATCGTGAAGCACACGTCTGATTATTGAGGTAAAAAGACCATCGTTCCACTCTCTAAATTGATTGAAGTAACCGTATAAATCTTGCTTATCTTGCAGTTTAGCATCTAGAACAACCGAACTACCCTGTAGGGCTTCCAAGACACATGACCATAGTTCTGTTTTACCAGTCCCGGCAGATCCCACAATTATTATACCCTGTTGAGTTTCCTGAATTTTAGCAAGCTGGTTGGCTTTCATTATCCACTCATCAGATACAATCAGGCCCCTCGTTTCGGCAATAGAACGAAGAGGTGAAGTGAGTTCGGAATCATCACCTAGCTCAACAACGTCATGGAATACAGATTTCTTGATTGTTTTATAAACCTCTATATCGTTTTGAAGTAGCTTAGGTAAGATCATTTCATCGATACTCTTGACAATAACACTTCTATCATCAAACTCACCAGAGCTTTTGATTATGTTGGCATTTTCCAATGTGCTCTTAATGGCTCTTAAACCGAAATCATAATGTTTTTGGGAGGAAGAGGAAATACCCAGCTGGTCGAAAAATTCAACAATCTCTGATGAAAGAGTTTTCGCATCACCAAAATTTCTAGCTCTTAGTAGAACTTCACAGATAATTTGACTGTCAGGTTTTGACATGGAAAAACTTTTGAATAGCTTTTTAAGATTTTCTGGAAGTTCAGCTCTTCCTGAGTATTTGGGATTCATTGTGATAAAGATACCGGTACCTTCACGCAGTATAAGACTTTTCCCGAGTAGCGTTACAAATTTTTCCTTATTCTTAAGACCAGTCTCAATTTGAGCAAGCAATGAAGATATAGCACTTAATATGTTTTTCTCCAGTCTGTTAAATTCATCAAAACATCCCCAAGCACCAATTTGACAGATACCACTCAATAGTCGACCGACAGCTTGGAAATCAAATGACTCATCACAATTGAAAACTAAAACCATTTTACCAACATTTTGAGCAAGTGCTTTTATAGTTTCAGTTTTACCGGTACCAGCAGGACCAAACGGAGAACCACCAAGACCCTGATCAAGCGCACCACTCATGGCAATGAAACATTTACCCAACAATGGAGTGTAGACTAGTCGTTCCAGCTGACCGAGATATTCAAAACCATACACAAACATATGAGAAGACTGATGGATGTGGACCGTGTTTAGAAAATCTTCATCAGCTTTGAAATAATACCTCATTTCGTTTATCCAATGAAAGTCCGAAACCTCATTGACCTTATTAGTTGCAAGATTATTTATAACATCCTTATGATGAACTAGCTCAATAATAACAGCTTCGATCTTCTTTTTCTCAGAAACATTATCATCCCCGAGCGACTGTAAAATAGTATCTATTAGACCCAATTGGGTAGTATAATCACCGGATGCAATAGATTTTTCAGTAGCTTCAGTCCATGTTATCTGAAGAGTTAATATAACGATTTGAATAGGGTATGATTCCATAATATCATTGATATCGCCTTTAAAAACTGACAGGGCATCTTGGAGCAATAAAGCCAATGTTACTTTAACCTCATAATCAAGCTGGGACATCCACTCATCTAATCTTTCGTACTTTTGCAACAAGACAGGATTCTTTAGAGTGACAACTTCTCCCTGTTGGGAGAACACTGATACAATAGACCTATTATGCTCATCATAATTAACTCCACTGATACCAGGAAACATTTTTTTGAAATGTTTACTTATCCGCTCAACATCATCAGTGTTACCAATGATTTCTAGCAAATCATCATTCCCAATAAAGTAAAACCTTGGATACAGCTCCCTCTGTTTTTCGAGATAATCGCCTAAAGCCTTTGATATTCTAGTCAAGGATTCGGATAATCTCCTCATAACTTGACCAACATCTGGGATTGAAATAACTTCGAGAACAAGATCTTCTCTGTAGATCTTCTTCAAGAGCGAGTGAAGCTCGGCTGAAACGCTATTGAATCTAGATGACTCTGAAGAGAGATGCTTATTAATACCAGTTTTCGAGCCAAAAATACCGTCAAGATCAACCCATTGCCTTTGAACTTCGACCCAAGAGTCTAATATTTGGAATAGAGCGTCCAGATTAGATTCCCACTGGCTGATTTCTTTTTCAAATACTCTGAAAACAGATGAGTTTTTCATAGAAGATAGTGTGGCAAGATCATTCGAGGCACTTTCGATAAGTTTTGGAAAATTTCTAACAAGTTGTTTCCCATTCAAGTCAAAGAACTCAAATCTAAAGTCATCCCAAGTGTCTTTTATGTTCTGTAACGACTCCTCTATTGTTCTCTCTGAGTTGGCCTGTTGAATGATAGCATTAACGGCTCTTTCGTTTAACTGAAGATTCAAATCCCAAACATCACCAAGTTTTAGGCCTGGTGTATAGTTTTTTCCTAGAGTCTTGAACAAACTTTTTAAATGCCTTTCTTTGATAAACTCTTCTTTTAATGATAGAATGATTTTCTGGGAGTTTGAGAGTCCCATGATCACTTTCAGGAACTTTTGAAACTGCTGATGTTGACGAACTCTAACAGGCATGGCTCTGGTGTTACTCAATAGTTCTTCCAGCTGCTTTCTCAAACTTCTAGGTTTCAGTGTGTACCACTCGATAGATCTGAGCTCGTCTAGACTTGACCATGATCCTTGCATTGATATCCATACAGTTTGAAGGTCTTTCAGTTCAAGCAAAACAGAACCAAGATCGGAATTGATAGTGGTTGGTAATACCAAAAGACCAATAGCTTCAGATAAAAAGTCTTTTCTCTGTTGAAGAGACCCTGCTGTCTTCTCAAACGAGGCGAGAGTTTCAATTGCCGTAGCTGGACTAGCAGATTCCGTGCTTGATTTAATATCTGACCATTTTTCTTGCAACTCAATAATAGCATGCTGCACCCTTTGAGACTCGGTTTGAATATTTTGAGATATAACATCAGAAAGATCATTTATGGATTTTGAACGAAGATTCACTATTTCTTGTAGAGAATCAAGGTCATTTTCAATCTGGTCGACATATATGTAATCGTCTGGAAACTTGAATCTTTGCTTATATAACAAGCTTTCGCCTTGTCTCAGTTGTTTAACAAACGCTTTGGTATCCGCTAGCAGTTTCTTTTGTTTCTGAACATCGGAGATTAAACGAACAGTTTCATCAATTGATGAAGGTATGACATTCTTAGACTCTAGTAATGTTCTTCCTTTCATGATGATCGAGTGTGTGGATCTAGTAAACTCGTTCAATGCAGTCATGAACTTGTGGTAAAGTTCTCGATTCCAGGAAGAGAACTTTGAAGAGGTGACCTCTCTAGCCTGACCGAAGTCTATAACAAAATGGCCAAATTCTGAAACGGATCCAGGAATCTCAAAAAACCCTTTACTTTGTTTCATCTCTTCAAAAAGATCCAACCAATTAGCAATTTTAAGATCAGACAAGATCTCCGTATCAATATCCCAAAGTGCTCTAAAATGGCTCCATCTCTGGACAAAGTCGCTTGATTTTTGGTACTCAGCTTCAACTAATTCAACCATACTGTGATACTTTTCCAAAATTGTTTGGTTGCAGTCTGTAAAGTCAATTAATTCGGCAGCCCTCTGGTCTAAAGAGCTAATACGCAGTTTGTTGTTCGAGAGAAGAAGAGAAACAACTTTTTGAGCTTCGTCAACTAATCTAGCTTTGGAATCCTCAAGCGGTGGAACCACATTTAGCGCATCAGTGGCAACTATCGCATGATTGTATGTCGCCGTATCAAAATTGAAGTCCAAGTAACTTTTTAAAAGGACTTCTTTCAGTCTTATGTTTAACTTTTCGACAAGAGCATCAACGTTTGAGAAGTCTTCAATGGACAGTTTGTGAACAACCTTCTGTAAGTTATCGACGCATGAGAAAAGAACATCAGCTCTGAACATTGAGGTTTGTAACTCCTCAAATAGATCTTGTATTTCGTCTCGGTATTTGACTAGCAGCTTATGCTTGGTTGATAATACAGGAACCAGGGATTCAAGGGTGACGACATATGAAAGTTTCTCGTGCTCTTCAACTTTAACCTCAATATTTTGTAGATCAAAAGCAACAGCAAGATCGTTCCATTGGACTCTGAGACAGTTTCTAATGGCGTCATAAAGGAGGGTTTTCTCTTTCAAAACAAGAACCTGAAATTCACCAAGTGATTCAACAGAAGACATCAATTGCGATATAGACGATAATGATTCCCGTAACACAACTGCATGTGGGTAAACTTTCCTAACCTGTCTAGAATTTAACATGATGGTGTGTGGAATTTGAAACCCTTGTAAGCTCAACGCTCTAACTTCCTTGAAAAACCTCATCAAAGTATCATTGAAATTCAACTGTAATTGAACTTCCCCATCTTTGATCAAATCAAAAACATCACCGTGCGCCCCGAAATCGATAACACTTTCTAACCATTCATCAAACAGTGGATCGAGGTTCAGTTTGGCTTTGAATGAAACTGTTTCAGCATAAATCTTTTGGCCCTCAGCATACGAATTCCATTCCTTACCAAGAACTAATTCTAACCTATCAAGCAAGAAGACCAATTTCTTCTCAATTTGTTTACCCCAAAGTAAAGTGTATGCAATTTCCGGATAGTCATGGAGAGTCGATAGTGACTTAATATTTGACTTTGATGCAAATATTTCCTGAAGATGAGTGATTTCTTCTTTAACAATAGTCAAAAGCTGGGATTGGAACTCTTGGATTGCCCCTCTTATTCTTGGGCGATCTAACAACGATTTGTGATTGCCAAATATCTGGAATAATTCATTGGAATTCTTGGCAGCATTTAATGATTTTCGAAGATCATCAATCAAATCATTCTCAATTCCTTGGACTCGCTTATCATAAATCTTTTGAGCAAGCTCCCAGTTTTTATTTCCATCAAATATATCAGTCCATCTGATAGCCTCATAAGCATGATCCAATTCCTTTGGCGAAACATCTGTGTTGCTTAAAGTTGAAGCAAAATCTTCGTGGTTCTTTCGAAACTCAATGACTTCCTGTAGCCGATCTTTGATTTGGACGGTTTTGGAATTTATGCGAACAAAAATGAATTTCTCTCCCCTTTTTCTTAGAAGCTCTCTGGCAACATTGGTGAATTCTTTTGTTTGTTTATCCCAGGTATCGAACAACGAATCCAGTTCTTGTGACTTTCGCATAAAGTCACTAAACTCAAGAAGCATAATATCAGTCAGCATTGGCTTGATCTTCTGTTCTAGATCAGATGAAATTGCTTCAACGAAAGGCAACGCACGACTGATAGGGTATGATGTTAAGCGCAGTCTTTTCAAGTGGTTCATAATCAAAATTATGGCTTCCTCAATCTTCTTGAAAGATTCAGCTGCCAATAGTTCGTTCAATGGCAGGTCCTTCATTAGTTTATTGTAATCAGCAGCCAATGCCATTGCATCTTTGATTCCAATATCTGATAAGAAACCAACAGTCGCGTGATATCTTTTGGCATACTTCAATACTTCAAGTGTTAGCTGGACACTAATAGACTCAACTTGCTCCTGGATCGATATAAGTGAAGCTTCCATAGATGTCCAAAAGTTCACCTCATCGGAAGCAGAGCCA
The DNA here is from genome assembly GCA_024271855.1 of Wickerhamomyces bisporus. Taxonomy (NCBI): domain Eukaryota; kingdom Fungi; phylum Ascomycota; class Saccharomycetes; order Phaffomycetales; family Wickerhamomycetaceae; genus Wickerhamomyces; species Wickerhamomyces bisporus. Next base: position 72,947 of record JANBXE010000025.1, read on the forward strand.
TCAGATACCTGACGATGAATTTTGGAAATTTCTTGAATAGATTTCACCCAACCATTAACAATTGTCTGAACAGTGTTAAGAAAAGATGGGTCATTCAATACTTCTTCTGGTATAAGCTCAGTGTAATTTTGAAGCGTAGCTCCTTTGGCAACGGCGTCCTTGATTATGGGATGTAATGTGACCGAAAGATCAGGTACTTGGATCGACTGTTGCAAATGTTGTAGCGATAATGCAAGCTCGTTTATTTTCTTCTTGGTGGATATAATGGAATCAGTTTTATTATCAATGGTTAGGGCATCAAAGTAAGATCCCACACCCAGTGTTATCAACGAGCGCAATGTTTCAAATGAGGAGCCAACGTTGGGAAGATTGACAACCTGAAGTTGCTTATCAAGGTCAGTGTCATCTACCAGCACGCCCTTGTCTTTTATAATGACAATTGTAGGTCTAGGGTCTTGAACATTATCCAGCGATGAGGAAACATTCCAACCTTCTTCCAATTGGAAAACAAAAACGGTACAAGGCAGTGGATTTGAGGCAAATTCTAAAAGAATTTCTTTGGTTTCCTGGTTGTTGAAATAAATAACATCTTCTGGTCCTGCACTCTGTAACACTTTGGCTAGTGTGAATACGTGATCCACCAGCTTTGGCACAGTGATCTGTGTTGGTGAGTCCATGGCCCTTTCACGAAATGATTTGGCGCCTTCAAAGGAGTTGTTAGTGGGATTGGGGCTAGAAGTTTCTGTCCGTGACTCACCTCTTGTAGGGTCGTTTCAGGTAATTATATATATATATATATATATATATATATAAAAAAAAAACAAAGTAACACGTTCTTGATTAAATTGAACTCCAAGACACGAAAGCTTTTCATTGTTTTTGTTTTTAGAAGGGTATTCTGGCAAATTCGCGATTTATAGACAAATCAAAACATACTGGGAAATTCAACTATAAGATCAACTAAGAGATAAAATATAGGGCACCAGCTGCAGAATATTATCCGATATAGTGCCAAGCCATGGGTGATTTACAAAGAAAGCTTTTCCAGAACAAGCTCAAACAAGCAGAGGCTTCATTGGGGCTCAACTTTACTGAAGATGGGGAAGGCAGAGATGATGAACAAAATAACACCAACCCACCAACAACCAATGATGAATTGTAAGTTGAACCAGATGTTATTTATCCAAGCCATAGTATCTATACGGCTAACAACTCTTCAGACTTAGTCTACCGGTATGGAGCGACTTCTTTGATGAAAAGAGCACTGTAGTACGAAGCAATGATGATAAGTTCAATACGTACTACACCGCACCAATCACTGATCAATCACCAGTGTTTATATTCCACCATGGGGCCGGGTCTTCAGGATTGACATTTGCACTGTTGGCAAAAGAATTGATCAATCAAATGAGAACCGCCTCTGATAACGAATCACGGAATGCCGTTGCTGGTATCTTTACGTTTGATGCAAGAGGGCATGGTGAGACTGTAATCAAAAAGGATGGTGATGATTATTCGTTAGACGCTTTTGCCGATGATTGTATATTTCTAATCAAGAACCTGGTGTCACAAAAGGGTCTGTTGTCGAATCCCTTGTTTCTTGTCGGGCATAGTTTAGGTGGATCAATTCTCACAAAAGTTACATCCCAGCTGAAAGGATACAACGTGAAGGGGCTTGCAATGTTTGACATTGTGGAGGAAACGGCCATTCGAGCATTGAATGGCATGCACTCGTATCTTGCTGGGCTACCCGGAAGTTTTCCATCCATTTCTACTGCAATAGAATGGCACATAAAGATTGGTTTACTAAGAAATAGAGACTCTGCTAACATTTCTGTTCCATCCTATCTCAGATACTGCCCAACTTCTAAAACTTACAAGTGGATAATTGATCTTAGAAAGACAACTCCGTATTGGAATACATGGTTTGAAAACCTGTCAAAGAGCTTTGTTAATACACCTACTTCTAAACTTTTGATATTGGCTGGGACTGATAGTCTGGATAAAGAATTAATGGTTGGACAGATGCAGGGAAAATATCAACTAGTGGTTTTTCAAGATTCAGGGCATTTCATTCAAGAAGACGTGCCTCGCAAAACAGCGATCACCTTGATAGATTTCTGGAGGAGAAACGATAAAAGTCAACAATCCATAAAAAGTACTTGGGGTTCCAAAAAACAATAACATTTTTTAAAACCAAAAAAAACAAAAAAACGAAAAAACGAAAAAACGAAAAAAAAAAAAAGAAAAAAAAATGTACATTGATCATATTATTCAACCGTTAGTTCTTCTAGTGTTCCAGTCGTGCCTCTTTCTGATTGTTCAACAATTTCATCAATCTTTTTTGAAGCCCAAGAAAATCTTGGATTAATCAAGAATGGACGTAGATCAAATCTATTGTCATCAGGAGAGTATTGCTCAGCGTGGTAACTTGGCGTTAAAACAGTTTGTTTGTGCCTGTTAATAGCGTAAAAGAAAAAGAAACGTTTGACTTTCTCGGCAACTTGTCTTGGGGTCAATCTTGGGGTCCATTCATGATAAAGTTTCAAAAACATTGAATATGGTCCACATTTCTGTACTTTTCTCAATCTGCCGAAAACTGAAAGTTCCTCATATGTCATACCCATATCAGCTTCATCTGACTGAACATATGTTTCAGTGATTGGTTCTAGTTCAGCAGTTGGGGTGGCATCCAAGAATTCTTGTAGAATTGGAAGTTCAAACTCATGAGTTGCATAAGCTATGAATTTCTTTAAATCTGTTTTAGAAATACCACCGATGGGGTTTATATCTGCACTTGAACAATCATATTTTGTAAGATACCCTCTCAAACATTCATCAACATTGGCACTTCCCAAAACAAGTAGCCCACCAGTTTGACGGCCTCTAACCCAAGGCAATAACTGAGCAAAAAGATATGCCAAGACCATTCTCAATCTAGCCTGAATATTCTGCAGTGCTAAATTCTCAGTTTGCGTACCACCAAAAATTTTGAAGATTGGTCTTTTACCAGTTGCAATTTCAAACAGAGAAACAACAGCCTCGACCAGAGTATCCATGTTTAAATCTACATGATATGACCCAATCTTCTCACTAAGTTCCTTGGCCCGTGACCGAGTTTCGATGGATGAGTTCTTGGTTCCCATATAACTCGTGTGAAATATCCTGGAAGCAAAATCAACTGGATCCAAAGGTTTCCAATCTACATCATCAACAACATTGGCAACTTTTCTTGCATCCTTGATAACTTGTTCATTGCCATTAGCAGCAGCCTGGGCGACTAATCTTGTCATAGAATGAACAATAACAGCAGTGGCACATGAGTCAATCCCACCACTCAATGGTAAGAAAAATCCGGCACCATTACATCTTCTAACGTAATCCCATAACCAACAAGCAGGACCCAATGCTATTTCCTCTTCTGGAGTATGGTAGAATATCTCTCTAGGCCTGGTTGGCGCAATAGTTGGATCAAAACTTAGTGACTGTGGAGATAGTTCAATTGGAACATGAACTCTTTCATAAGTTGGAGTTGTTGTTGATTGCAATCCATATGAAATTTGTGACCTATAACTCCGAACATCTTCCAGGTCAACAGTTGCAGTGATAACCTCGACATCGTCTAAAGAGAATTGTTTCCCCTGAGCAACAACCTCGCCATTTACAACAATCAAAGCACAGCCATCATAGTATAATCTATCACCATCGCAACCCTTTTGATTTGCATAAAGATAAACACCACCACATTTCGTTGTAGCTTCTTTAATCAAGTTCATTCTTGTGTTTAGTTTTCTCAATTCATGGTGAGAGCCTGATGAGTTTGTGATGATCTCAACACCATCCAATGACATTCCGATATGAGGAGAGTCTGGAGTGAACAGCTCTTCACAAGTTTCCGCTCCAATAACTGTATCTAGTGTAGAGACAACAGCATCACCAAAATCAACTGACACCTGACCGGTGACCTTTTGGATCATTCGTGGTAACACATACTTCTCCACATATCTTGGACGACTCCATGGGGTGAAAAATCTCATCTCTCTGTAGTTCCCATCATTAGCCAGCCAAATCTTCGGTCTAATCATAAGGATTTTCCCGTCATAAGATAAGACACGGCAGTTGTACTTGACGTTCTTGTGAAGTACTGGTAGCCCGATATCAAGTAAAATTCCATAAGTCTCAGTGTTGCTAATGATGGAGGCATACATCTCCCATGAGTGTAGGTAGAGGTCGTTCTCCAGAAAGTGGTCCAGACACCCATAACCCGTGATTTCAAGCTCTGGTCCTACTCGCAACGTCGCACCTCTTGCTTTGGCGATTTTGATACTCTCAACAATTCTGTCACGATTCCCTTCAAAGTCTAAGGCCCATTGGTTCAGGTTACATGTAGCAACAGTGATTAAATGTCCCATTTTGGCAGCAGCAGCAGCAGCAGCAGTAGTGTTCACTTAGCCCGTTCCTGTCTAAACCTAACGTTTCTGGCTCATTTTTTTTGGGCTTTTCATTGGTGACTCGATTTGATTTTTTGATTGGTTTGCTGCGATGGGTTTGTAGCTGGATGATCGCGGTTTCCATATTGGGAAAGGTTATGAGTGTTTGCCAGGCCTCTTTTTCTTTTCAAGATGTCCTTTCTTTATTTGCGATCTTGAAAGAAAATGACACTTTTGATCAGGTACTGGACCTTTACATCGCATTTTCATACGGATAAAAAGGACATATAGACAATATTCCATCTTAATATCCGTATTCAAGCTCTTTCCTTTTTTTTTTTTGTTTTCTTTTTTTGCTCTCTTACTGAAAATGGTCAAAAACTCGTACACTATCGTCATCAAACTGGGAACTACCTCATTGGTGGACGAAAAGACCAAAGAGCCAAGGATTGCTACAATGTCGTTGATTGTTGAGACGGTGGTGAAGTTGAGAAGGGCAGGTCATAAGGTTATTATTGTCTCTTCAGGAGGAATCGCTGTTGGCTTGAAAACGATGGGAATGGACAGAAGACCAAAGAAACTTGCACAAGTACAGGCAGTTGCTGCGATTGGCCAAAGTAAACTTATAGGAAGATGGGATGCCTTATTCAACCAGCTGAACCAGCGCATTGCACAAATTTTAATCACCAGAAATGATATTGCTGATTGGACCCAGTACAAAAATGCCCAAAATACAATGATTGAATTGCTGAATATGGGAGTTGTTCCAATCGTTAATGAAAACGATACTCTGTCAGTTGCTGAAATCAAATTTGGTGATAATGACACCCTTTCCGCGATAACTGCTGCTCTAGTGGGTGCCGATTATCTATTCCTAATGACAGATGTTGAATGTTTATATACCGATAATCCAAGAACAAATCCAGAAGCTACACCAATTTTGGTGGTAGAAGACCTAAACCAATTAGAGGTCAACACATCAAATGGGGGCAGTGATGTCGGCACTGGTGGTATGACTACGAAATTGATTGCTGCTGACCTAGCAACTGAGGCAGGCACAACAATGATTATTATGAAAAGCGACCATCCAGAAAATCTTTGGAAAATTGTTGAATATATTCAGGCTAATGACAGTAATTCAGCTGATGTGACCTTAGACCAAAAAGTCTCAGATATCTCTATTCAAGACAAGCAAGCTGAGATATTGGAGAAGTTGCTGAAAAAAAATGTACCACTACACACCAGGTTCAATGGGAGAGACAAGCATATCAAAAACAGAGAATTTTGGATGTTGCACGGTCTTCATACACATGGTTCGATCATTCTGGATGAAGGTGCACATCATGCTTTGACCAGGTCGAATAAGGCTGGCTTACTACCAGCTGGCATCATTTCAGTGTCTGGATCTTTCCATGAACATGAATGTGTTACTTTGAAAGTTGGCTCAAGATTAGCAAATGGCGAGCTGGATACATCGAAACCCTTATTGAACTTTGGACGAGCAAGGGTTAACTATACATCTACTGAAATTGATAAGATTAAGGGCTGTCAAAGCAATCAGATTGAGGATATTTTGGGGTATGCGGATTCTGAGTACGTTGCACATAGAGATAATCTGGCATTCCCACCAAGTGTACTAGAAAAGACCCAATCATCTTCGCATTTGGATGGATTAAAAAATTAATAAATACAATTAATAATAGAATTGAATTATTTCACAAATATCACTAATGTAGTTGTGCTATGGACGAAAAATGATTTTATTGAAGGATTTTCAAACACTGTGGGTAATGGGAGTTCAAGGTTCTTGTTTGTCGTGAACTTTGGATTGATGTTTCTCAGTATTAGCGTATTTGAAGATCTATCAATTTCAAGGTCATAATCCAATGATGAATCGTTCTGAGATTTGATTTCGATTTTCAGTTTGTAGCCATTAATATCGACTTTGTGCATTGTTGTTTCAAACTTCAGTAGCTGCTTCTCTTGAATGGTTTTATTTTGTTTTGTTGTTCTAGAACTAATCGTCATCTTTTCAATTTCTTGAATTAAAGGCTTGGTGGACGTTGTATTACTGTTGTTGATATTGAATATATCAACTGGTGTCCCGTCCTGTCTCAAGCTTTCTTCCTGGTCAAGCCTCTGAGCTTCAAGAATTGACAATGGGTTATCCTCCAATTTCTTGACTCGTTCTTCAAACTCCTTATTTAATCTATTCAAATCCATTCCTGACTTCAGCACCTTCAGCTTATGTATTTCCCCCTTCGCAGTCATTTTGGGAGTCGACACACTTTCCCTTGAAAGAGTTATGTCTGAGCGAATCTCAACGCTCTCCAAACACCATTCGATCAAAATCTCTCTGAGCTGCGTATCCATCTGGACCCACCTCATCGCCTTGGTATTGATAATGCAGTCATAAACATATGCCGGCACCCCTTTTTTATCAGTGTCCTGTCTATAATCTGAGGTCACGATTGGAATCTCCCACATGTTGTCCATTATCAGTGGAAACACCTCCTCTGGAGTGTAATTGATTTCAGGAAGAGGAACGTTGTCATCAGAGCAAATATTCAGAAACACTTTGGTCCCCTTCAAACGCTCAGGATTGACCGCTGTTTCTGCTAGTTTTGCCTTGACAACAAATCCTGGGTGTGGGCAGAGCTCAACTTCCTCACTGGGATCAGCAACTTTCTCCAACATCTCAACCTTTTGGTCGTATTCCTAATAGTTTTTGATGAGGTTGGAAGTGCCTGTTTAAGAAAAAAAAGATTTTTGGACTTGAAAAAAAGATACCAATCTCAATAATCATAAGCTGGCTGCTAAAATTCCTTCCAACAATAAAGTTGATACTCCCCCAAAAACAAAAAACAAAAAAAACACAGAAAAAGGGCAGAAAAGAAGGAAGAAGAAGAAAAGACCATTAACATCCCTTAGGTATGTCACAAAGAAGAAATAGCAACTCTTCATCGCACCAGAGGCAGCTGCTTGCGAAACAGCTGGCTTCTTACGGTGCCACAAAGGCCAGTAATGCTGTGTCCGGTCCCTCATTAAGTCTCATAGAATCAGATAGCGAAAGAGAAGAAAATGAATATGAATACGAATCAGACGGTTACTCTGCATCAATACCCAGCTCTTATGCTGGAAGTATAAACAGCGTGGATAGTTTTGATGACGTCCCTGTTTCAATCAAAGATGAGCTGGCCAACATCATAAAATCTGCAGTACCACTATCAATAACGTTCTTTTTCGAGTATTTATTGGCTGTGAACTCTTTATTTCTGATTGGCCATCTGGGAAGTAACAAATTGGCTTCTGCATCACTTGCTGTCATGACTTTCAATATCACTGGGATGGCTGTTTTCGAAGGGATGTCAACGTGTTTGGATACATTTTGTTCGCAAGCTTATGGTGCTGGGAAATACGAAAGAGTCGGTTTGTATTTTCAGAGATGTACTGTAATGATTTCCACTTTGTCTGTCCCAATATTAATATTTTGGTGGTACTCTAAATGGTTTCTATCCTTTATTATTCCCGAACAAGAATTATTGGAGTTGGCTCAGCTTTATTTGAGAATCTTATGTTTTGGCGCACCTGGTCTGATCTTATTTGAGACTGGTAAAAGATTCTTGCAAGCTCAGAAAATCTTCCATGCTTCTACTTACGTGCTTTTCTTTTGTCTTCCTATAAATCTTCTCTTAAACTATTTGTTGATCAAGAACTGGGGTTATATCGGTGCTCCTACTGCAATTGTAATCACGTATTGGCTGATGGCACTGTTACTGTTAGCATACGTCTTATTTATTGATGGAAAAAAATGTTGGAACGGATTCACAAAGAGATCTTTGAAACATTGGTATCCGATGCTACAGCTAGCTATTCCCGGTTTAGCAATGATAGAGTCTGAATATCTATCATTCGAGATACTAACCATCATGGCCAGTTATTTCGGTACTGAATCACTAGCTGCGCAATCAATAGTGTCCAATATCGGATCTTTAACTTATCAATTCCCATTTGCAATTGGTTGTGCTATCTCCACAAGAATTGCTATTTATATTGGTGGCCGTTCTATCAAATCATCCAGGATTTCTGTGAGATTGGCATATTTTGTTTCACTTGCTACCGGTTTGACCACGTTTACCTTGATAATGGTCTTCAGACGCCGTTTAGCAATGCTGTTCACATCTGATGAAAAAGTCATTAGTCTTGCAGTGAAATCCATGCCAATATTGGCGATCAATCAAATCTCCGATACTTTTAACATTATATCTGCTGGTATTTTAAGAAGTCAAGGAAGACAAAAAATTGGGTCAATACTAAACATTGTTGCATATTATATCGTGGCACTACCTCTAGCTTACGTTCTTTCATTCAACTACAATCTTCAAATTGCCGGGCTATGGATTGGTTTAGGTGCTGGTATGATCATTTTGGCAACCTCTGAAACAATTTGTGTTGCGAGATCTGATTGGAAACTGATTATCAAAGATTCTATAAACAGAGGTGAGGAAGAGGAGGTTATAATAGATGATGCAAGTACTATTGCAAGTACAGGCACATCGTATAACTAGTTTTACATAAACTTTTAGACTTTAAAATAATGCATTCTATAAACGAATTGTGAAAGTTAACCGAAGATCTTCAAGTCATCATTCTTTAATAATTCTTTATCTTCATCATCTCCTTCGTCTTCTCCATTGCTGTGTTCATCGTTCTCATCTTCATTAAAATCAACTCTTTGCCCTAATAAACCTGCAAAGAATTCATCGATTTGCTCATCACTCCATCTAAATTTTCCCTTTGGAGCTTCATAGTTTTGAATTGGTTCTTGAACAGTATATTTCAATTTTCTTCCCTTTGAGGCCTTTGTATCAACATTCTTCTTTATCTTGGTTTTTGTTAATTGAATAGTTAAGCCATTGACCGGGTTTGAATCCGAAATTTTCTTATCAACCAAATCGTTCAGCAAGACTCTGTAGAAATCTTCATCATCGAAAATATTATCGTCCTCTTTTAAACTTCTATCGATAGAAGTCTTTTGCCCATCTGCGTCTTTCTCGTCCTCAATATATCCTAATGGCTTCACGTCCCTTCTATTCAGACGAGTTCTTTTCAATAATCTATCCATGTCTAGTAGGTTGACCTCAACTTGTTGGGCTGCGGACTGATTAACAGACTTGAACTTAGACGAGTTCAAAGCAGTAGCACCGGAGGCAGATTGAACTTTGTGGGACCATTTGGTTAAAATTGGATCTCTATAAGAATTCAAAACCTTGTCAAGTTTCTCAGTTTCTTCAAAATAGCTATCAAAGCTTCTTTTCTTGTTTTTTTTGAACTGCAGTGGTTCTTTTGTAATTTTCTCTTTATTGTAGATCTTGGTTCTTAATGATATTATGTTATCCAATAAAGTATGCAATGATTTTTCGACAGCTTCCAAGGCTTCTTCTGAATCTTCCTCTTTGAATTCCTCATATATTTCATTATTTAATGGCAATAGGTTGGAATTGTTAACAGCTTTTTGTAATTTGATTCTCGTATCGATTATACTATCAAAAAACTTTTGTTGTTTGATGACTGCATAACCTTTCAACGCGTCTGTTTGAGTCGATGTTGAAAGTCTATTAATGATATGTTTACGCTCATCAGCCATGAGTCTCTTAATTTTATCTCTTTTGGATATAAATGCTCCTTCATCAGTTGAAGGCTCTGATTCTTCTTCCTCGCTTGCTTCATCTTCTGAATCTGGTCTCAATGATATTTCACTATCATCGCTGATTACCTCATCGTCTTGATTCTCATCGTCGTTGTCATCCTCAGATCCTTCAGATGCAGAGAGCTCCTCTTGATCTTCTTCTTCTTCTGAACCCTCGCTTAGATCTTCTTCTTCTTCTTCTTCTTCTTCTTCTTCTTCTTCGCCGTCATCCTCAAAAATTGCTTTTCTACTACTTGGTTGACCAACATATTTCGATCCTTTCAGTTTGATAGAGTTATCACGAAGTTTACTTTTTCCAACCTTAACGTAATGCTGACTTTTCATCTCATCTTCATCGATATCATGTAATTCCGCATCGCTATCTGATCTATCTTCATGATCGAAAACTCCTCTTTCTGAATCTTCAATATCAAAATCAGGATTCTGTGGCTTGGCCAGTTCAGCAATCTGATCTGCTAGTGATTTCTTAGCCATTTCCAATCTAGTAAATATAGAACTTGTACCAAATCTGAGCCTTCCTCTACCTTAAAAATTTTTGTATGTGTAGAAATTAAAAAAAAAAAATTATCTACATCTCCGGTTCGGGAAACAATTTCCGGGTAATCTCATCTCATCTCATCTCATCTTCATCTTCATCTTCATCTTAGCCATTTATGAAAGTACTGATAGTTGATTAATCTCTACATTGCAGAATGATTCTCAGGCTGGGCATGGATAAATATATACTACTGTCTAACTCAGATCTTCATGTTCCCAAAACTCTTAGGGAGACCATTCAATGCACCTTCTTTTTTTCTTCTTTGTGCAAGTTTACCTCTTGAAACTGTATCAGCAGCTTTCTTCAAATTATCAATCTCTTCGTTTTTCTTTACTAGTCTTCTTCCACCTTCAATTTCATAGTTGTCAAGGAAGTCGTCTAACATGCCTTCAAGATCTTCTCTTTCTGTTTCCATGTTGAATGGCTTGTATTCTTCTTCCTCCTCCTCCTCATTTTCATAATCATTCAAAACCTTCTCAAATCTATCATCTAAAACTGTCATGGCTTCACTTCTATACAGCGCTGAGCTTGACATTGAAAAGCTTGAAGTGTCCGTCAAAGCACCTTTTTTCATACGTTGTTTACGTTTAGATCCTTTCTTAGCAGTTCCTTGAGTGGTATTGAAACTTGGTAAATCAGGTAACACGTCAGCCGCTTCTTCTTCCTCTTCTTCTTCGTCAAACTCGTCATCACTATCCCAGTCGTTCTTCTTGTGCTTGTTTACAAATTTGAATTTTTTGAAATCAGCTTCCCAACCTTCATCACCATCTTCGTTACCAAAATGTGCCATTTCATCTTCATAATTATCCAAATCCCATTCATCAAATTCCTCCTCAAATTCGCTTTCATCAACCTGTTCGCCTGATTTTAACAAATCGTCAAAAACAGCGTCGTCATCTTCAACATATGCTTCATCATCCAAAGCTTCCAAGACCTCTCTCAAAGCAGGATTCATATCTGGTTTGAAACCAGAAATTTCATCAGGTATGTTTTGTTGATCTTGATATGTTGTTTTGACAGTTTCCTTGGGAGGAAGTATATCTTCAGGGAGTTCAATGTCTTTGAATTGTATTCCTTTCTTTTTCTCAGCATCATCAGATCCTTTCTTGCTAATAAAAACACCACCTTCGCCCTTCCCTATTGGCTTCAAATGTTGCATATAGTCATATTTCGAATCATCAAATGTGATACCGTACAAAGCAGCTTCACCCTCATTCTGTCTCATGGATTTCAAAGCATCACCCAGCTCTTCCTCTAGTTGATGTTTAGTCTTCACTTTTCTCTGATTAGGGTTGTTCATCTCCACTAAAACATGTTCTGAGGCATCTTGGTCGTGGAACAGAGGATCATCGTGACCTCTAAAAACAACCTTATACGTTTTATCTCTTTTCTTATCCACCCATTTTCTTGTAGACATCTTGTCAGTGCTTTCTTCTATCAGACAAAAAAATCCTCGCAGGTATTTGAAAGACTTTTGTATGAAAAGATTTTTTTAGCTGTAGCTCATCCCGCGAATTTTTCCAAAAACGGAGTTAAATTCCCAAGGAAAGTATTTTTATTAAGCCCGCGAATTAATTTTTTTTTTTTTTTTTTTTTTTTTTTTTTTTTTTTGATGATGATGATGATGATGTTGGTAAACTTTAAGTTTTGTATCTTAATTGCTAATTGCTGAATTGATGAGTGGTGTTCTCTGTGCTGTTTAATCATAATTGAGCTCTGCTAAATTTTCTTAACACTCTGCTTTTTTTTGTTTTGCAACTGTCACTTTTTTGGCATTGGATCTCAGTTTAGTCCTAGAGAATACTCCAAGTTCCACAGTTTTAGGTCAAATTTGCCCTTTACCGCTTCTACTTCCCATCTAGTGCTATAAACCACATTTGATTTGCCCAGCTGTTCTCCTTCTGTCATAATGTCTTCTATTGAGAACAAAAAACCAATACAGTTTGGCACCTCATTCTCAACATCTTTGAGGGGAGACCACCCACTGGATTTTGAGGAAAGCTTCAAAGTTGGTGATTTCTCTTCGAAAAATTTCACCAGAAAAGGCTCAACATTTACGCAAAGAAGTGGGTTAGATATCCAAGGCCAAGAAGAACAGGATCTGGCTCAAGATTTAAGCAGGTCGGCCATAAAAAGGATCGAAGGTGGCTTTGATGATAACACATATATCAGTAATTCAATCAAAAGTCCAGCATCAAAGAAGAACTCAATTAGTGGTTTAACAAACTTAATCTCAACTTCAATGAAACAAGACTCTCCTTTGCTTCAAGACGCTTCGCCTATAGGTCAGTTGCAAAATCATAATTCTTCGTCCCTTGCTTTCACTAGCTCTGATGCAATTCAGCCACTTGATTCGATTTCAAAAGTCATACCAGACCCACGACTAAGAAGCACATCTCCGGTACCATTAAGACAACCTTTGAACCATCAAGTTGATACACAGAATCCGGACTCTAACACTGTCGAAGTTGTTGGTCGTCATTTGGTTAATGAAACAGATGCCTCTTCTTTAAGATCCCATGGTAAATCCGCATTAAACGATGATTTTGATTCTATCCAATTACAAGGCGGTGATATAAGCCGAGAGGTTTATAATTGGCAGAAAGAGCATTCACAGGCTAATGCTAAAAGAAGAAGATCACACTCATTTTCCGGATCTGTTTCAGGGTCCATCACTGAACCGGATTTCCAAGTACATGACATCAGGGTGCCTGGTGGTTTCAGAAGAAGTTTTATAACTCAGAAGGCGTCTACACGGAACTTGATACATGATGATAACCAAATCCCAACTTTTTTCACGAGAAACTTCATTGAATTCCTAACTCTTTACGGTCACTTTGCTGGTGAGGAACTAAGAGATGATGAAGATCTCGATGAATCTGAAGAGGTTAATGATAATGATGAAGAAAGCTTGTTATTACAGAGTGTTGGTCCAAGTGCAAGACACGCTGAAACCCATAAAACTACAAACACCAAGGCTGTTATGCTTTTGTTGAAGGCATTTATCGGAACAGGTGTGCTTTTCTTACCAAGAGGGTTTCGTAATGCTGGTTGGTTATTCTCAGTCACTTCGTTAATCTTCTTTTCAATGGTGTCATATTGGTGTTTTATGTTACTGATCAATGTTAGAGTGCATTTGGGGGCTTCAAGTTATGGTGATGTAGGTGGTCAGTTATATGGTTCTTTCATGAGAAAGGCCATTTTGGCATCAATCGTGCTATCACAAATTGGGTTTGCCGCTGCGTATATTGTGTTCACGGCAACCAATCTACAAGCTTTTTTCGTCTCAATTATGAATTTAGATTATGGTTTGGAATGTTATATCTTAGCACAATTAGTTATTTTTATTCCTTTATCCTTGACAAGAAACATTGCCAAACTTTCCGGTACTGCATTGATCGCTGATCTATTCATTTTCATTGGGTTGATCTATGTCTATTATTATTGCAGCTTTGTTGTTTTAACGAAAGGTCCTTCGCCTGTGAAGACCTTCAACAACGATTGGACAGTCTTTGTTGGAACCGCTATTTTCACATATGAAGGTATAGGCCTTTTAATTCCAATTCAAGAATCCATGCATAAACCCTCAAAATTCCCTATCCTTTTAGGATGGGTCATGGTTACTGCAACCATCATTTTTGTTTCATCGGGGTTGGTTGGTTATCTTGCATTTGGGCCTCAGACTGAAACTGTCATTTTGTTGAACTTCCCTCAGGATAGTATCTTTGTCAGTGTTGTTCAATTTCTTTACTCAATAGCAATATTGCTGTCAACCCCATTACAGTTATTTCCAGCTATAAGGATCCTAGAAAATGGACTAATTAAAAAATCCGGGAAATATGATTCCTCGATCAAATGGCAAAAAAATTACTTTAGAATCTTCATTGTTTTCTCAACTGCATTATTGGCATGGGGGGGTGCTAGTGATTTGGATAGATTCGTTGCCATTGTTGGCAGCTTCGCATGCATTCCATTGATTTATGTATTCCCTCCTCTATTGCACTATAAATCTTTGGCAAACACGACTATGTCAAAGGCTTTAGATATAGCCATTACTCTTTTCGGTATCCTTATGATGACTTACACTTCAGCTCAAACAATTAGTGACTGGATAAGATAAGATAAGATAAAAATATATAAAAAAAAAAAAAAGAGCATAGTTTCATTGAATGAATTTATTTACTTTTGTGCTTTATTTTTATTGTAGTTCTTATTAAATACACAAGCTGAAAGATTCTCTTGGAACTACTGAATGTTATCTATAATTCCATACCTGAACTGGTCAGTTTCATATCAGGAGGCGACGTGTTGCTTGCAGGTGCTGAAATCACAAAGAGTAACGTATTGGGAATAATAAACAATAAAAGGATTTCGTTAAGTAGAAACTTGCGCTATTGGTAAGCAATTACGTAATATATCCATTCACTCATAACCATATTGTTTAACCTTCTATAAATTACTGATTCCAATTAATTCCAATCAAAGAATAACTTTTCATAGAACATTACAGGTATCTACTCAGTAGTGCAAAATTGGAATGTTCTTGCCAAAGCTTTCGAAAGAAGAAAGAAAAAAAAAAAAAAAAAAAGAACGATTATTCAACTTTTCTGATGCAGCTTTCGATAGAGAACTCGGAACTTACAAGAAACTGTGAGTTTATAATGGATTCGGTCCCTGTGCTAGATCTATCAACGTTCCAGAATCGTTTCTAGTTTTATCAATCAAATGAGTGCAGTAGTTTCTTTTAATAAGCCAATATGTTTCCATCATCTAAGTCTCTGGCACTTTCACAGTATCTCAGGCGGTGCATGAACTCGAACTTGTAAAAGAAATCTCTGGCATGTTTACCTAAAGAGATGATTCTAGCAAAGTCCTAATGATTTTTTTATAAATACTAAAACTATTGTGATGAGTTTTTCCCCTTGTCCCTTTGTATATTATTGTAAGTGGTTTTTCTTTAACTGTAAAGCTTCAACATGCTCAAGACTCAAGTTTTAAAAAAGTTAATATTAATATGAAAAAAAGTTGATATTCTATAATGAAATGACTTTTCAAATACAGTTACTTTTACCACCTTATTTTTTTTTTTTTTTTTTTTTTGTTCTTTGCATCGTATAGTTTTTTAATTCAACTCCTCAAAATTGCAAGAAGAAAGCTACACTGAAATAAGGCCTAGTATCTTTTTAGCAATTTCACAAGACTTTCACCTCTATTAGACTATATTTGTGACGTCCAAATTGCAGTTTATCACTCTATATACATGGCATTAGCTTTCACGTGATTTATGCTGCCCGTTGCTAAAAACCGCGCTTGAAAATCAAAACATCTAAAATTTCGGTGGCTATTTAATTTAGTCTGAATCTCCAGAACTCCATCCAGTTACCACCAGACAATGCCTCCAAAAGCTGACTGGGACAAGTATGTTGCTCCTGTTGAGGACGAAACTAAGCCAGATGAGAAAATAATGCCTTTGACAGAAGGCGACATCCAAGTTTTAAGAACATATGTATGTAATCACCCACGATCAAGGTGGCAACAAAGGACCCAACAATAGATAGAAATACATCCATTGTCAATTGATTCATCTCCTTTACCAGTCAGGAATACTAACACACAATATAGGGTATTGCTCCTTATGCCAAAACAATAAAAGAGGTGGAGAAAGATATCAAAGATTTAGAGGCAAAGATTAAGGAAAAGATTGGTGTCAAAGAAAGTAATACAGGGTTAGCTCCACCACATTTATGGGATGTGCTTGCTGATAAACAAAGAATGGAACAGGAGCAACCATTGCAGGTTGCAAGATGTACCAAGATTATCAAAAGTGACGAAGGAGAAGATAAGTCAAAGTATGTTATCAATATCAAACAAATCGCTAAATTCGTTGTTGCACTAGGCGAGAAAGTTTCTCCAACTGATATTGAAGAAGCAATGAGAGTTGGGGTTGACCGTACCAAGTATGAAATTCAATTGCCATTACCACCAAAGATCGATCCATCAGTTACAATGATGACAGTTGAAGAGAAACCAGATGTGACGTATAGTGATATTGGTGGTTGTAAAGAACAGATTGAAAAATTGAGAGAAGTTGTTGAGCTACCATTGTTGTCGCCTGAAAGATTTGTCAAACTGGGTATAGATCCTCCAAAAGGTATTTTATTATATGGGCCTCCAGGTACTGGTAAGACACTTTGTGCAAGAGCTGTTGCAAATAGAACTGATGCTACATTTATTAGAGTCATTGGATCAGAATTAGTACAGAAATACGTTGGTGAAGGTGCTCGTATGGTCAGAGAACTATTTGAAATGGCCAGAACAAAAAAAGCTTGTATTATCTTTTTTGATGAAGTTGATGCTATCGGTGGAGCAAGAGTTGATGATGGCGCAGGCGGGGATAATGAAGTTCAGCGTACCATGTTGGAATTGATTACTCAATTAGACGGGTTTGATCCAAGAGGTAATATCAAAGTGATGTTTGCAACAAATAGACCAAACACTTTGGATCCAGCTTTATTAAGACCTGGTAGAATTGATAGAAAAGTTGAATTTTCATTACCTGATTTAGAAGGTAGAGCAAATATTTTCAGAATTCATTCGAAAGCTATGAGTGTTGAAAGAGATATCAGATGGGAATTAATTTCGAGATTGTGTCCAAATTCTACAGGTGCTGAATTGAGATCTGTTTGTACAGAGGCTGGTATGTTTGCCATTAGGGAAAGAAGAAAAGTTGCAACGGAAAAAGATTTTTTGAAAGCTGTCGATAAAGTTATTAAAGGTAATTTGAAATTCAGTTCAACAAGTCGTTACATGCAATATAACTGAGTTTTTCTTTAATAAATTTGTATATTACAATTCTAAATGGGAACATAATGAAACTGAAAAATAGAGAACAAATTGTAATATTTTTTTTTTTTTTTTTTTTTTCCTTTTACTTTTTTCAATCCCACCAACTCACGCAGCCCATACCATCAGTTTGACAACTTCCAAGTAAGACGTAACTTGGTTGTTTGTTATTATCATTTTCATTACCTTCATTATTTTGATCCTCATTGATCGATGATTCTTCATTTTTTGGACCAGTTGGTTTAACATTTACGAAAACTTCTTCTTCAACTCTAAACCTTATTTTTTCGTTAATATCAAGATACAGCTGCGTACCATCAGCGTTCCAAATCCATGCGTTATCATTTAGAGAGAATTCACTGCCTTCAAATAAAAGATTTTTCGGTATAAATATATCATTAAAGAATTCCATCTTCACTTTTATACCTTCAGGTGTACATTTTTCAATCCACCCAGTCAAAACCTCACCAACAAAGGGTCTAAAAACAACTACTCTGACAACACATTTGATGTAACTTGCCCCGTCCCCGGGCTTCAGCAGACCATCGTCAACTTTGATCAGATCCCATACTGATATAACTAGCCCTAGATTATGGATGATCTTGTTTGCATATTTCTTGTTCAATTCAAAGATAACAGCTTTTTGAGCGCTCTTGTTAAACTGGTCAGGTGGGATTCGTATTAAATCGGATAATCTTGACAGGACGAACATTTTTTGGATGCAAAACACCTACTCACAGATCTCTCTCCCTCTGTTTGTTCTTATTAGAGGAACTCTGTGCTAAAAAAAAAAAAAAAATCTTTACGGATGGTGTTTGGATGGGAAAAAAAGCGAGAAAGGCTTTCTCTACAAGTTCCGGGGTAAATTGTCACGTGATAATACGCACACACGTTAATAATCACCTCGGAACATTAGTAATTACTGACATAATACATGATGACATAATCAATGATGACATAATCGGCAGAAGCTCCGGGGCAGCTGACTTCTTTAATAATTCCAGAGCTCTGATTGGCTAGAAAATTCCCGGAAAGGGACCGAGACTCGCTTTTTGTTTGAAGCACTTTCCTTCTTAGTAGAAAAAATAAAGAATGAAAAAAGTCATCAACGCCTAAATCAAGAAAAAAAAAAAAAACACACACACACACACACACATAAGAAAAAGCATTTACCTTAACCACTTCAATTTGGATTGTTGATCTTTGGATTTGTGTTTTGCTGTTAGATAAAGTTAACGTTACTGTGCCTCTGGTTCTGATATCTGCTCATTTTCGTTCTATTCTTTAACGGTTATTACCCCATATTTTAAATCGATCGATTTCAACAAATTACAAAATAATGCTTTCTCTACGTCAATCTGGTAGAAAGCTGTTGTCTTCTTCAAGAAGAGCAGCTTTCTCAACTTCAGCTGTCACTAAACACGCCTTTGCCGTCAACGATGACATCTCTGGTGAAAACGCTGCCAAAGGTGTTGCTGATAAATATCACATCGTTGACCATGAATATGATTGTTTGGTTATCGGTGCTGGTGGTGCCGGTTTAAGAGCTGCTTTTGGTTTAGCCAATGCTGGTTTCAAAACCGCTTGTATTTCCAAACTGTTCCCAACCAGATCCCATACCGTTGCCGCTCAAGGTGGTATCAACGCTGCTTTGGGTAACATGCATAAAGATGACTGGCACTGGCATATGTATGATACCGTCAAAGGTTCAGATTGGTTAGGTGATCAAGATGCTATTCATTATATGACTAGAGAAGCACCACAATCAATCATTGAATTGGAACATTATGGTGTTCCTTTCTCAAGAACCGAAGAAGGTAGAATTTATCAAAGAGCCTTCGGTGGTCAATCAAAAGAATACGGTAAAGGTGGTCAAGCTTACAGAACTTGTGCTGTTGCTGATAGAACAGGCCATGCCCTTCTACATTCCTTATATGGTCAAGCCTTAAGACACAACACCCATTTCTTCATTGAATTTTTTGCTTTAGATTTATTAATGGATAACGGTACTTGTGTTGGTGTCATGGCTTACAACCAAGAAGATGGTACTTTACATAGATTCAGAGCTCATAAAACCGTTATTGCTACTGGTGGGTATGGTAGAGCTTATTTCTCATGTACCTCTGCGCATACATGTACTGGTGATGGTTACGCTATGACTTCAAGAGCTGGTTTGCCACTACAAGATTTGGAATTCGTTCAATTCCATCCTTCTGGTATTTACGGTTCCGGTTGTTTGATTACTGAAGGTGCTCGTGGTGAAGGTGGTTATTTGATCAACAGTGAAGGTGAACGTTTTATGGAAAGATATGCTCCACATGCTAAAGATTTGGCCTCAAGAGATGTTGTTTCAAGAGCCATCACCATGGAAATCAGAGCCGGTAGAGGTGTTGGTCCAGAAAAAGATCACATTTTCTTACAATTGTCACATATCCCAGCTCCTGTCTTGGCTGAAAGATTACCAGGTATCTCCGAGACTGCTGCCATTTTTGCTGGTGTTGATGTTACAAAAGAACCAATTCCAATTTTACCAACTGTCCATTATAATATGGGTGGTATTCCAACAAAATGGAATGGTGAAGCCGTTACCATTGATGAAGAAGGTAACGATAAACTCATCCCAGGTTTATTAGCTGCTGGTGAATCTGCTTGTGTTTCTGTCCATGGTGCCAACAGATTGGGTGCTAACTCATTGTTAGATTTAGTTGTTTTCGGTAGAGCTGTCGCTTTGACTATTGCTGATACTTTACAGCCTGGTTTGCCACACAAAAAATTACCAGCTGATCTAGGTAAAGAAACAATTGCTAATTTGGATAAATTGAGAAATGCTTCTGGTCCAAAAACTACTGCTGAAATCAGATTGAACATGCAAAAAACTATGCAACGTGATGTTTCTGTTTTCAGAACTCAAGAATCTTTGGAAGACGGTGTTAGAGACATTAACCTTGTTGATAAATCATTTGAACAAGTTGGTACTACTGACAGATCGATGATTTGGAACTCCGATTTGGTTGAAACTTTAGAATTACAAAACTTGTTGACTTGTGCTGTTCAAACTGCTGAATCTGCTGTTGTTAGACATGAATCAAGAGGTGCTCATGCTAGAGAAGATTATCCAAACAGAGACGATGTTAACTGGATGAAACACTCTCTATCATGGCAACAAAATAACGGTGATGCTACTACTATTGCTTACAGACCTGTCATCTCCACAACCCTAGATGAAAATGAGTGTAAATCTGTTCCACCTGCTGTGAGATCATATTAAACAAAGTTCAATCGCATCCCATTCCTTTCATCGTCATAATATAGATATTCTTTTCAACACATACCTTACAAAATACATTAATTTCTTAAACATCAATGGATTAGTCTGATGTATATTCTATCATTTCCTTTTCCCTTTGGTGGCTCCAAAGAAACAGAGACGCAAAAAACTGGGTTTCTATTCCTGTTATTTATTTATAGTTGTTTTTTTTTCAATGAAATACAAGAAAGAAAAAAAAAAAAAAAAAAAAAAAAAAAAAGGTAAAATATGGTTTTATGCCTTATTGTAAGTTCTATAGATTAAATCTATTCAAGTATTCCGTCCTTTGGAAAGATGCGTTGTCTGGCGTAGGCTCAAAGTTATTTGCAATTTTCAGATCACCAGAAATCACTTTCATATCAATATCATTTTTGAATTGGTTGATGAAGCTTTGGTCTATATCATTAATTCTTAACTCATTAAAAGCTTCGGTCTTCTTAAATTGTTTGAACCAAGTTTTAATTTTTATGAATTCCAAATCATAATAAAGATCATCAGAATCATTAGATTCATGATCCTCATTAGTTATAGGAATTTCTAAATACTCAATGAATTGCCTTCTGGGTAGACATTTATCTAGTGCAAGAAAGTTTGTCTGCGAAAACCCTTTAGCCAAGGATTTCCTATTCTCATTCGGAATGTCCACACCAAGATCAATATCTATAGCATTTGATTCATAATCATCCAAATCCAATTTTATCTCTTCTTCGTTAACATCAATATCAAGTTCAAGTTCGATTTCATTTTCGTTAACTATTTTTGGTTTCTTAAAATCATCATCATCATCATCATCATCATCATGAACTTGTTCAGAGGCACTTAGTTTTCTCTTTATTAATGGATCGGTGCTCTCACTATGGACAACAGTGGCTTCAAACTTTACGTGAAGATGTGCACTAAACCACCAATTTGGCATCAATTTTTTCAACAACTCTCTATTTGGAACAGAACCCAATTCACCTTTCTCTATATCAGCTTTAAAGAATGGTTTCCTTTTCAGTAAACTTTCTTGATCACCTTTCTTAGTAATAGCTTCTGGCCAGTCGTGGCTTATCATGCAATTTATATTCAAATCTTGAATCATACTCAGCTTTAAAAAATCTTCAAATCTTGTATGATAGATTGATCTAACAGTTTTATCATTCAAAGGAATCTTTTCAAAGTGGGGTTTGTAAAAGTTATGCGATTTGTATATTCCTGAAATTCCACATATTCTTAAACCTTTATACCAAATGACATTTGAGTATCCCAAGTAATAAATGTTATCACAGACCCAACCACCGTGCTGTAGGTCACTAAGATAGTTTGAAGCTTCATGGTTCCCACCGACGAATATCGTAAGAACCGGTGCTTTCCTTTTCTTGTAGTAATACTCGTGGAAATCACCCATCTGTTTATATTTATCAGGTACAGCTATTGAGCCCAAATCGCTATTATTTCTTAATGACTGGAAGTCACCACAGATAATCAGCAACTCTGGCTTCAATTCTGTAGGACACGTTTGTATCTTTTCATAAATCCGGTTCAGCTCACCATGACAGCAGCCTTCAACAGCAATCCTCAAAGTCTTAGGCATACTCTAGAGGGAAATTCCAAAGGTTTTGGCTTGATATATGTATAAACTAAGATTGTTTTTTTTTTTTTTTTTTTTTTTTTGTTTGTTTGTTTTGTTTTTTGTTTTTTGTTTTCTTTTACTTCGCTACTCGAGATATATCAGCCAAAAACAAAAAGACTTATTTACTTCTAAAGCATAACACAATTTCGTTAGTATTGAATATATATATATATATGTACATACATATAGCTGTATGTTATTTTGTTTATAATCTAGAACTTAAAGACGTTGGCTTTTGTGAAACCCAATTCTTTCAAAGCACCGGTGACTTCACCTTGATCTGTTGGTGAGACTTTGTTACCAGAGATAGCATCGTATAATGGTGGAGGACCACAGACAAAGACTTGGTGAGAGTCATCAGATCCTGGAATATTTGCCTTCAACCATTCAGAAGTAATATAACCAGTTTCAGCTTTAACACTTGAATCTGGTTGATCTAAGAAATAAGAAACTTTGACTCTATCAGCGTTCTTGGCAGCAAGTTCATCAATCTCTTTTTTCAATAAGATATCTTTAGCGGTTTTATTACCGTAGATTAGATGGACTTTGGTTTTTTCAGTTGGGTTTGTAGAGATTTCACGTAACAATTGGAATAATGGAGTAATACCAGACCCACCACCGATCAAAGTGACATTTTCAAATTGGTTTGGGGTCCATTTCCATTTAGTTATTGGACCTTTGAATGCAACAGTGTCGTTTTCTTTCAAGTTAAAGATATAGTTACCAAATTTACCGGTTGGGTATTTCTTGATGACGAAGTCAATGGTTCCTTTGGTATCATTTTCAGAAGTTGGAGTGTATGGTCTAACAACTGGGTTACCCTTTGGAGTCAGATATTTAGCGAAAACCAATGAAGCAGTAACCAAACCTGAAGTTTGATCAGCACCTGGTAAAGCAAAAGTAAATCTTCTAGTATCTGCGGACAAGTCTTCGAACTTGATCAATTTCAAATCAATCCATTCGTTATCGCCTTTGAAAGCAACGGATGATTCGTTTGCCAATGGGGCTTTGACGAAAGTTGAATAGAAGAGTGAAGCTGCAACGGCAGTTGAGCCAATTGCGACAGGGACCCAAGTGTTTCTGGATTGAGTGAATCTTGATAAGAAGGACATTTTCTGAGATGAATTGATTCAAGTTTGAAGAGCAAAAAGAAAACAACTTCAGCAAAGCAAAGACAGCTTCTTTTGAAAAGGACTATTTCGAGTTTTTTTTTTTTTTTTTTTTCTGCTTTGAAATCTCGAAGATTTTATGCAATATTATATAATTTGCGAAATTTGGCGCAATAAAACCGGGACAATATCTGTTTTGGGACAGAGAATAGTAATATATTTCCTGATTTGGAGTATGATGCAAGAAAAGTGGCATTTATTTCGCAATTTGGCATAAATATTCGGATGTCTTTCCTAAAATAGTAATATCCGAGGAGTGCTATCATAGTCATGTGACTAAAACCCCGGATATCTTTCACAGATAAGAGAAGTACAGCTTATTTGATTGTAGCTTCTAAATAATGTTCAATGAGCAACTAACGACAGACGGTAGCAATAAGAGGAAAAGGGGGAAAGGGGGAAAGGGGGAAAGGGAGAGAGAGAGTTGACATCAGGTTTGAAGAATTGAAGGCCTATACCATGTAACTCACGAAAGAATTAGCTCAAACATGAAGATTAGAGAAAAACCAAAGACTTCCTTCATTAAGTAAACTAACGCAATGCCAACCGGGTAAGTGTTATTAATTCCGGATTTATATTGGTTGGCTAATTGAATGGTTAAACCGTGTACTTGTTTATTCGTAGGTTTGGACTTGTAAAGATGAGTCAATTGAAAGGAAAATCTACAAAGGAGCTGCTTCAGCTGGTGAGACAATTGGTGCCTCCACTGTCTCCACATTTCTACAAAGGTCAAGGTATGTTTTTTTTTTTTTTTTTTTATTACTCAATACAAATGCTATTTGCAAGATCGTTTAAGACTAATCTAATCTGATGAAAGCTGGAAAAGTTGTTGTTTTCGGAGGCTGTGAAGAGTAGGTATTACCTTTAGACTTATCAATCATGTGAATTAATTTAGCTAATTACAAAAGTTATACCGGTGCTCCCTATTTTTCAGCTCATGCAGCAGCTGTTTTTGGTGCTGATTTATCCCATATAATCTGTGAGAAAAATGCTGCAACTGTCATCAAGTCGTACTCTCCAAATTTGATGGTTCATCCGTATCTTTATGAAACGGATAGCGTCCCACCAGAATACAAGAACAATGTTGATGGGTTCCTTGAATTGAAAGTGTTGCCAAAAGTGAAATCTTTGCTAAAAAGAATAAATGTTGCGGTTGTTGGACCAGGACTTGGAAGGGATGGCTTGATGCTGAAGACTTTGGAAATAGTGTTGAAGTATCTAAGAGAACAGAATGTTCCAGTGATCATCGATGCTGATGGGCTGTTCTTGATTTCACAGAAACCTGAATTGATTAAAGGTTACAGCTTGGCTATACTGACACCAAATGTTGCTGAGTTTAAAAGACTGGCAGATGCAGTTGGGGTAGAAACAGACTCGAACAATCAGCTCAATGAGGCAATGCAAGTTTCCAAGCTTCTTGGCAATGTCACTATTGTTAGGAAAGGAGCAACTGATTATATTGTTACTGGGGACGATTATATTAAAAGTGATGTACAAGGCTCCAACAGAAGAGTCGGCGGACAAGGGGACTCGTTGACCGGGACAATTGCAACGCTAGTAGCATGGGGCGCAGCTTACAGCAGTAGACTTTGGGAACACTCAAATGAGATCGAATATAATCATATTCCACTATTGGCTGGGTTCGGAGGCTCCACTGTGACTCGAGTGGCTGCAAGAGAAGCCTTCAAATTGAAAGGACGAGCAATGCAGGCTACAGACTTACACTCCAAAGTAGGCGATGCCTATCGGATTGTTATCGAAGACTCCAACTTCAAATTATAGCGACATTAATTAGTATTATTGTTTTAGTTAAAGGCTGTAAGTGCTGCTCGTACCAGCGTTTTCGTTTCCTGATTTGGAAAACTGACGTTATTAAAGCAAAAAAAAAAAAAAAAAAAAACACCAATTCTATTCTTTCTTCAACATTTTACTCATAAAAGCAAGCTAGTATAAAAATGTCTGTTGAAGAATTGACCAAGCAAGTTCAAGAACTCACTATCCAGCTTTCCAAGCAAAAGGAACTGCTCACTACTACCGGTGCACAGGTTCTGTCCCTTCAAGTACAAAATCAAAAAAGAAGGGTTTCCGAGTACAATCCTACCGGGACATCGGTCACAAAGACAAGAACTCCTGCCAGCATCGATACTGCTGATTTTGCTACAAATGAGGACATTGTCCAACTAGTGGGTGAATTACAAGGCCAATTGGAGATTTTGGAGGAGAGATCTATTAGAAGATTGATTAATTCACAAAAAAAGGAGGGCGAGACTTTGGCCCCTGTGTTGAACCATGACGGTGAAGAACCTTCTCTGGAACTGTTCCCAAAAGACATTGAAGCTTTCACTAAAATCAACGACCAAGATCTAGTCCAATTGGCAAGATTTTATGAATTGTTGCCTCCAACTGAAGAAGAGAGAAAAAAGTTTGAAGAATTCGTTGAAGGTGATTCTACTAGATTGGATCTAGAAGTTAAAGTTGATGCATCTCTATATTCTAAAGATGAGCTTGTTGAGGCTTTCGATCAAGTTTCTAGGTTCATTGGACTGAGTGTCAGAAGAGGTGTTGATGCTTGGTGATCCGTTTATTAGCTAGTATGATAACTCTACTGGAGATGTTGTTTCTTTCATTAATTGTAAGTTTTCCTTGTTTAATTTTATTGATACTTATATCCTTCTCATGTGTGTCTATTTACGATTACGCCCTTTTATCTTTTGTTTCTTTTGAGATTGGTCCTCGCCTTCAGATTTTCTCTTTTGCTGAACGGTCGAATCGTCATTAATGGCAGCATCTTCAACTGATTTTTGTGGGAATTGTTCAAATTCTTCGTGTTTGATTTGGTAGTTCCAATCGTATCTTTTTCTAACATAAAGCTCCATCTTCCAATTCTTCCAAACCAGTCTACCATATGTACTTTCTTTAACTTTATCCTTTGAATCAAATAGTTCTTTAGCAATTCTTTCCTTGTAGTTGTTCAATTTTAGAGTGAATCCCCATAATTTATCAACAATATGAGAACCGTATGCATTACATGACAAGCCAACAATTTCACCAAGAAACTGGTTCAATAATCTTCTTCTTAAAATAACTTCAACGTCAGGTTTCAAAACATTTTCAACAACATGTGAGAACACACCATGGAAACACATTTGAATGAATCTTTCCTTTGGTAATGATAATAGATTCTCAATAGTCAAGTTTAAAAATCTTGGATCATATTCGATCAGTTTTTCCAAAAACAATGCTCTTCTTCTTTCCTCAGCAGTTGGCCAATCATCTCTTGTGTTACCCAAGGTCGAACCAGAAAGTTGCAAGACTGATTCCAAAATATCAGATTCATTATCTTTTGGTGTATACTTCTTTGCCAGTTCTTCAATGATCTCTGCTCTTTTATAGTCCTTATTTGCTGCTGAAGCATCAATAATTGATTTTCCCATTTCCAAGTTACTATTCATCAAAATGCTCATCTCCGGAACCAGTTGAGCTAGCATCTCTTGAACTTCTCTTGGTTTCAGCTTTCTTAATAATGTTTGGACAACGTAGCTACCAGTTGTATCTCTCTTGGCCAACTTCAAAATTCTATCACTCATATACAGTCTGTATAATCTTTCAACATATTTCAATCTTTGATCTTTCAATGTATTTTCAAAAAAATGAGAACCAACTGAATCTGATAACAAATACTCTACAAAACCTTCCTCTTTTGCGTCTTTTTCAGCATCATCTTTCAAGAAAAACAAATGCCACAATGAACGTTCTCTATCAACAATACCTTCAACTTGAACCAATAACTGTAAAACTGGAGATGCGACTTTTTGAATGGCCAATTCTCTAGCTTCCTTTGTGTCCAGCTTATTTCTTATACTGTCTATCAATTGTTTTAATTCATCTTTGAAAGAGGAAGGGACTTGGAATGCCCTGTTGAAGTCTTCATTATCTTTAATCTCGATCATTTTTCTAGCAATCTTACTTTTTTTGGAACGCAATGTTGAGTTCGACATGGTGGTGGAAGGTAGTTCTTTACCAGCTATGATAAGAATAATCAATCTCAAGGAATGTGATGCATATTGCTGAGCCATCATTTCTTTCAAGTAAGGTCTAACTTCATTTAAAAAGAACAGGAACAAATTCTCCATAGAAACATATTCCCCATCGAAATCATCATTTGGAAACGGATTCAATAATTCCTTTTCAATTAAAGCGGCAGTCCTCACCAACAAAGTTTCAACACAGTGAGAGGAGTATTTATGATGGATTAATGAGACAAAGTGGCCATTAAATGCTTTGAATATATCTTTTAGTTGATCATCTGTGGCATTTAAAATTAATCTTTCCACTAGTTTTGAGCATATTTGATTGGTAACTAACTTCAACTCTTTACCTTTACTTTCTTCTAAAACACTGGTAACAAAACCTGCTTTGTCTTCATCCGACTCAAAAGCATTGGCATTCAAAGTTGACTCTGCTTGTTTGAAATAGTCCAGCTCAGATGAATCAACTAGACCAAAGAAAGTATTTGGAGCACCGTCTTTAACTTCATTTGAGTCCTGCTCCTGATTAGAAGGACTCTCATCGTATATCTTAATATCCTGTGTATCCTCACTGGAATTTTTCTCCTTTTGAGCTCTTCTACCTCTGACTTTGGCCATCACGAACTTTCGAGTATGTTTCTTTGCTAAATGGTCGTAATGGTTAGGTGATATGCCAACTACTTTATTCGAAGGGTATAAAGATCGAAAAAAATTTGTATGTGAGAGTTACCCGGAGAGATGAGGTGGTACGAGACACATCATAATAGCCTACATTTATAGCAAAGAAAGTAGTAATTAAAACAATATTAAGCCTTGGTATCAAATTTTTTTTCTTAGCCCTCCTAATCAGCTTGATCCCAGTTACCAGGTCTTGGTTGTTTTGGTACTTGTGGGCCACCAGCTCTTTTCGCCATGATAATTTGATCAACTGATAGAATGGTATTAGCAGCTTCTGTGGCAGCAGCAATACCAAATTTCTTTGACACTAATAAATCGTAAATACCCTCTTCTTTGATATCTCTGATACCATTTGAAGATTCGCCGTCAATATCAATACCATATGATAAGCCTTCTTCATCACTATGCTTTGCGTATAATCTTGGTAAGACTTCTGATGAATCCAATCCTGATGTTTCAGCAAGAACTCTTGGGATAATTTCAAATGCACTAGCATATTGCTTAATGGCAAGTTGTAAAAGACCTGGTGTTCTTTCACCATATTGTGTGATACGATGCACAAGTTCAGCTTCAATGGCACCGGCACCTGGTAATAATCTTCCATCTTTAGTCAATCCTTTGATAGCACTAACACCATCATCAATAGCCCTTTCAATGTCGTCCAAATTGTTTTTGGTGGCACCTCTGACAATAATAGTTGAAGTTCTTGTGATGTCATTTTCTTGTCTGAAAATTGTGACCCTATCACCACCAATTTCCTTGGTTTCAATGATATCGATAGAACCAGTTTCTTCTGGCATTGGAGCACCCAATCTAGGCAATGGGGTAGCCCCACAAACTCTACATATTCTTCTTAAATCGAACTTACTTGGAACTTTTAAGGTCAAAATACCATAACGGTCCAAGTAATGTTGAGCCAGTTCACCAACACCAGAGCCAGCAATAACAACGCGGACACCTGAATCATAAATTTCCTTGACAATTTGATCAACTTGTGCTTCTTCACCTTTGGAAAAGTCTAGCATTTCTTTAGCGTTATGTAATAAAACAGTACCTTTGGTTTCAGTTTGCGTGATATCGAATGGGCAGGTGAAAACAACAACTTTCGATTGTTGTTTTAAATTCTTGACATGTCCCTCAGGTTCTCTTGGGAAAACCATACCTTTTATCACCTGACTGTTTTCTAAACTACTACCCATGATTTTAACAACTCTAATGCTGTCAACGTTGAAGTTTTTAGGGTTTTTTGGAGGTATAACATTAAGGACAGCTTCACTGACTAAATCTGATATGAAATCTTCTGAACCATATTGTTTTGATGCAATTGCAGGCTTAATAACTTTTTTCAACTCTTCTAATGATAGTAAATCTTCAACTTGTCCGATGGATAACTTTTCCAGTGTTTCCAAAGCAAATTTACTGGCTAATTGATAACCTTGAATGATTTCAGTGGGTTTTAAGCCTAATGTTAACAATTTTTCAGAAACGTTTAAGAACTCCCCAGCTAACACTAAGACGAAGTTTGTACCATCACCCATCTCCAATTCTTGTTGCTCTGAAGCCATAATCAGCAACTTGACTGCAGGATGGACAACATCCAGCTCATGCAGCATGGTTGCGGCATCGTTGGTGATGAAAACTCTCTGTAGATGATTCACAACAATCTTGTTTCTACCGCATGGTCCAATAGAGGTCAATACCATCTTGGTGATCTCTCTACAGGCCTGGATGTTTTTCTGGACAGCACCGTCAGCATTACTGTACGTCTGGTAGCCCTGCTTGAAAAGGCCAGCATTAGGAGCTTGAGGAAGACGTAACGACATTGTTCTGGGTAAGCTTTTTGCCTTCTGTTTTTTATCAAGTTTTGTTCGACGGCCAATTTTTTTGTTGATCTGGAAAATGTTTCGCGTTATTTCCGAGGGAGATGCGATTATTGGTCATGTGATCTCTCTTGTTTTAGTCGGAATTCAGAAGCCTTGAAGTTCCGAATTCTTTTGTTGTTAAAACCCAATACTCTCTCTAATGAGTGTGTCTCTGTGATCGAAGCTGTGTTGATGAGTATTTGCAGTGGAAATGACATTAGCTCTCAGAGCTACGACCCACAGGACGATCTGCAGAGGGTGCTGGCCGGGTCAGCCAGCTTGGAGCAATTGGAATCTTTGTTGAGCTATACAAACTCGTATAAGCGATCACTAGATTCCGATATCAACCAAAACATCCAGGAGTATCAAGATTATTTAAACAGTGAAGATAAATTCACGCCCTCAGCTGCTAAGCTCATCTTGAAAGATGTGATTAAAGAGATTAGCCACAACAGGCAATCGAGTATCAACACCCAAAATGTCATCACTGGTATGACGTCCTCTATTCAACGACTGGATGAAGCTAAGAAGAATTTGGTTTTAACAATGACCGTTCTCAAAAGGCTACAGATGCTCATAAACGCATATCAACAGTTGGAAATACTGGTTGATGAAAAAAGGTACAGTGAAGCGACAAACATTCTCGGAGCTGTTGGTGAATTGATTGATCATTTCAAAACGTACAAAAGTATAGATGAGATTGCACAATTAACAAGAAAAGTCAACTTGTTGAAAGTGAAGTTGGCTGACCAGATCTTTCTGGATTTCGAACTAACATTCAACAACAAGGACCCTGTACGCCCCCATGAACTAAGAAGTGCATGTGATATATTGGATTTATTAGGGCCGGAATATCATAATAGATTGGTAAATTGGGTCTGTAATCATCAATTGAAAGAAATAACTACAATCTTCAATAGCTCAGATGAGGCCGGGTCCTTAGAGAATTTACCACGGAGATTCATCTATTTCAAAAAAGTTTTGAAAAATCACGAACAAAATTTCAGCTCATTATTTCCTGAGTCATGGAAAGTTGAAGAACAACTATCCTCAAAGTTTTGTGAAAATACGAGTACCAGCATCAAACAAGTCCTGAAACAGTCTGGTAAAAGTACTGATGTTGATCTGCTATTGAATTCTTTACAACAATCCTTAGATTTCGAAAAATACTTGAACAATCATTTTCGCTATATTGCAAATGATGATCTGGAACCATCATCGCCGTCGTTGTCTGATTTCTCAAAGACTGAGACTCCAGACCAGACTTCAACAAAAAAATACAAGAACTCAATTGCCACGGCGTTTGAACCGTTTTTGGGATTATGGGTTGATAACCAAAACACTTACTTGAGTAATAAGTTCTTGGAATTCTTGTCTCAACCCAGACTACCTGAAGGAAATGATGAGGGTTATCATGTTGTTGCTTCCTCGGCTGACTTGTTTAGAGCATATCGTCACTTGCTAAACCAGTGCTCAACACTATCTACTGGTGCCCCACTGTGTGATTTATCTAAGTTGTTTTCAAAATGGTCTTTGGAATATTCAAAAAGGTTATTGAAGCCCACTTTACCAACGTCTGTCAATGATGAAGCTATAGATTATATTGCGTTAGTGCTAAATACTGCTGATTACTGTTCCATAACGCTGACTCAATTGGAAGATAGGCTAATTGAGATAATTGATGAGCCATACAAGGATAAAATCAACTTTGACAGTGCTAAAGAATCATTCATAAAATTGATCAATACTTCTATAAATCTTCTCATTCAAAAGATTGATAATGAGAGCGAATTTGTATGGAGAGAAATGGCAAATACTGACTGGTCGCATATTGAAGATGTTGGTGACCAAAGTAGGTATATCGGTACCTTGAAAGATATATTGATCAAAAATTGCACATCAGTTTTGGCCAAGCTATCAAGAGACATTTACATTAGAAGTTTTTGTGACAAAGTGGTAGAGCTGACTGTTAATCAATACTTGATAAACATTGTTAAAACAAGACCAATTCCAGTCATTGCAGCTGAACAGATGCTACTGGATTTATCGTTGTTGAAAGAAACCTTTATAAATTTGCCAAAACAGTCAGGCTCAGAGTTGAAGACAGCTACTCAATATAACAAACATGTTGATAGTATGGTTAATAAATTGGAATTAATCCTCAAAGTTTTATTAACCCCTGACGCACCGCAAGAAGGTTTGGTCTCAAACTACTTCTATTTGATTGGTGATAAGTCGGTTCAAAACTTTATCAAGATTCTACGATTGAAAGGTATTGACGATTCAAGTAGACAGACTAAATTCATTGAGTTATTCAAGATTCATATGAAAGCACATGAAAATCTAATTGAAAACTCACCAATTTTATCTAAACTAACCATTGAGTCTTCATCTCATTTGGGAGTTGTTTCATCAACAGGTGTTTTATCTTCAAGTTTAAAATCCCCAGATATGCCGATATCGCCAAGATTTGAAGGATTCATCAAAAAGGATAACATTGAAAAGGGATTGAAAGAGCTGGCATTGAATGGTGAAGCGGGAGTTAATAAGTTCAATGAAAATTTCCAAAAATTTGGTAGATTTTTCAATAGAAATAGTAATAATAATAATACTAATAATACTAATAATAATACTAATAATAACATCAGCAGCAATAGCAACCAATCATGAAATAATAAATACATTATCAGTTGTGGAATCGCCAAACCTTATGACATCTTCTGGTTTCAGTTCAATGAATCTTGACGTTGGTATTTCTTGGTTATTTATAAAGGTTCCATTGCTAGATTCCAAATCAATTATATAGGGCCTGCCTAACGTTAGTATTTAATGAGAAAGATAATGACTTTATAACTTACTTTATCTCCGTAGTGGTTTTCCCCAACTCGTCAGTTGTTGGTCTTGATCGAAATTGAATAACAGCATGTTGTTTGGAACAGGTCTCATGATCTGTCACGATCTGTGCAACCTTAGAGTCTCTTCCTATAACAAAAAAAGATTTATGGATTAGATCGTAGATCTTTGGGATAGTAGCACCATTAGGGAATGAGTAGAGGTGATATGAATGTGCTGGTGAAGGATTGACGCCATCTTCTGGTTCTGTGTATTTCAGTTGAATTCCTTCAATGTTGTTTGATTCTTTGGCTAGAAGACCAGAGGGTTCAAAATTTGGCTTTTCTTTAACAACGTCAGGAAGCTGAGAAGCAGATTCCCTTCCGTATTTAGGGTTTGAACGTCTCTCTTGTCTGTACCCATGTCTCTCTTCTCTCTCGTTGTGATGTCTCTCTTCTCTCTCGTTGTGATGTCTCTCTTCTCTCTCGTTGTGATATCTCTTTCCTCTTTCTACTGACCGATCTCTGTAATGATTTTGAGGACGACTACTTCTGAAGGCTCGCTCTTCTTCCCCAGCAAGTCTGTGCTGCCTTAGTCTTTCTTCTCTGAGACTGTACTGCTCTGACATTCTGTTCACAGCTAGGTATTCTACAAGGTATGTCCAACTAGACAATGTTAATGAAAGCCCGTAATTGTTCAACTACTGCTATTCGTTTCACTCGATATTTTCAAAAGAGGAAATATTCGCGCATTTCTGGGAAAAAAAAAATACTGGGAGGCGCACATTTTTCGCGAACTTAATAAAGAAAATAAAAAAAAAATTTCTTAGCGATGAGCTTCTTAGATAAATCTATTTAGAAGCACTACACACTACTACGTCGAGGAGTTTTTTTTCACTGCAATGGCTAAGAAGGGAAGACTAACAACGTCACAACGTAAAGACTTACGTAAAAAGGAAGAGACAAACTTGAACGATTTGGAGAAGAGGGTTCAAGAATACGATCCAAAAGTAACAGCTGCTAAACAGTTTAAAGATCTTCCATTGTCACCATTTCTATTGAAAGGTTTAACTGAGTCAAGTTTTGTTTCTTTGACTGATATTCAAAGAGATTCTATCCCACTAGCTCTTAAAGGAGACGATATTTTGGGTGCTGCTAGAACTGGGTCTGGTAAGACTTTGGCCTTTTTAATTCCCGTGTTAGAGAAACT
Organism: Wickerhamomyces bisporus; assembly: GCA_024271855.1. Lineage (NCBI taxonomy): Eukaryota > Fungi > Ascomycota > Saccharomycetes > Phaffomycetales > Wickerhamomycetaceae > Wickerhamomyces > Wickerhamomyces bisporus. The sequence continues at coordinate 107,168 of JANBXE010000025.1, forward strand.
ATACAGATCAAAATGGACCGAGCTTGATGGATTAGGTGCTTTGATTATTTCCCCAACCAGAGAATTGGCAATTCAGATATATGAAGTTTTGACCAAGATTGGTAAATATTTTCAACTTTCCGCTGGTTTAGTTATTGGTGGGAAGGATGTTAAATTTGAGATGGAGAGAATATCAAAAATCAATATCTTGATTGGGACTCCCGGTAGAATTTTACAACATATGGACGAAGCTGTTGGATTTGACTTATCAAACGTCCAATGTCTAGTTTTGGACGAAGCCGATAGAATTTTAGATATGGGGTTTAAAAAGACCTTGGATAACATCGTGTCAAATTTACCAGTCGAAAGACAAACACTACTGTTTTCTGCAACCCAGTCAAAGTCTGTTTCTGACTTGGCAAGATTGTCACTTACAAATCCACAATATGTGGGTGTCAAGGAAGCTGAGGATTCCGTCGCAACTCCCGAAAGCTTGACGCAATCGTATATCGCAGTTCCATTAGAAGAGAAGTTAGATACGCTGTACAGTTTTATTAAGACACACTTAAAGGCAAAAACTCTCGTTTTTTTTGCAACATCAAAACAAGTTCATTTTGCATATGAAACTTTTAGAAAAATGCAGCCTGGTGTTTCCTTAATGAAACTGCACGGTAGACAAAAACAAACAGCAAGAACAGAAACTGTTTACAAGTTCTCAAAAGCCCAGCATGTTTGTCTTTTTGCTACAGATGTTGTTGCTAGAGGGCTAGATTTCCCTGCGATTGATTGGGTCATTCAAGTGGACGCGCCTGAAGATGCTGATACCTATATCCATAGGGTTGGAAGAGCTGCAAGATTTGGTAAAGTTGGTAAATCATTGCTGATGTTGACACCTTCGGAAGAAGAGGGATTCTTAAAAAGATTGGAGAGTAAAAAGATAAATCCTAACAAGCTAAATATCAAACAATCAAAGAAGAAATCTATCCAATCACAACTTCAGGCATTCTGTTTCCAAGATCCAGAGTTGAAATACCTGGGTCAAAAGGCATTCATCTCATACGTTAAATCAGTGTACATACAAAAAGATAAAGATGTCTTCAAACCTGATGAGCTGCCAACAGAAGAGTATGCAAAATCATTAGGATTACCTGGTGCTCCAAATATCAAAATCAAAGGCATAAACACCAGCAAGAGTAAAGAATTGAAGAACGCATCAAGAAAGCTTTTAGGGCTATCAAAAGCCAATGATGATGGTGAATTTGACGATGAGGATGAGAAAAAAGTCCGCACAAAATACGATAAAATGTTTGACAGAAAGAATCAAAACGTTTTGTCTGAACATTATTTAAACATAAATGATGGAAACTTGGAAGAGTCTAATGAAGAGGAAGAAGACGATTTTATTTCAGTTAAAAGAAAGGACCATGATCTACCAGAGGATGGCTTGCCCGACCTGATCGTCCCAACATCCAGAAGATCAGCGAAGAAAGCTTTATCTAAGAAAGCAACTGCATCAGAAAGAGGAAACCCAACCAAGCTTGTGTTTGATGATGAAGGTAAAGCTCATCAAATTTATGAATTTGAAAATGAAGAAGACTTCCATAAAGCAGGTGATGCATCTCAACAAAAGGCAGAATTTATTGGAAAAGAGAGTAAAATTATGAAAGAGGTTGATGTGGACGATGTTCGTGTTGCCAAGGAGAAAAAACAAGAGAAAAAGCGTAAGAGACAAGAGCTTGAAAGAAGAGCTAAAGAAGAAGAGGATGACTCTGATAGTGATGAATATGGTAATGCCCCAGTTTTGGCAAATGCAGACAGTGACGATGACAATGAGTTTGCAACCAACTTATTGAAACAATTAGAAGGTCAACGTGGGTCTGAAGATGAAAACGATGAAAACGATGATGATGACGATGATGATGATGGACCACCAGCAAAGAAGACCAAATGGTTTCAAAATGACAAAGTTGGTGGTAGGGTTCATGATGAGCCTCAAGTTCTTGAATTAGAAGAACCTGAAACTCTTGAAGATTTGGAAGCTTTAACCGCGAGACTTTTGGCTCAATGATAGAAAAGAGTTTAGTATCATAGATAAAGTTAATGATTATTTCGTTTGTTCCAGTAGTAATATAATTTCTCTTTTTTTTTTTTTTTTTTTTTTGCCTTTTTTAGAGAGGGAGAGAAGAAGATAAAGAAGACGACTAATGTTGATTTATTCCTCTATAAACACTAAAGATAAATTCAATAATTAAATAGATCATTATAGATCTAATAATATCTATAAGCAGACAAAAAAAAAGCAAATAAAATAGAATAAAATAGAATAAAATAAAATAAAATAGAATAAAATAGAATAAAATAGAATAAAATAGAATAATCAGCTTTGGTTCTACATAAGAAAAGAAAAAAAAAAGAAACAAATCTCTTGATTAACCTCCAATTTATAATATCTAAAGGTATCTGAGGTACTGGGTAACTGTGTATTTTCTGAAAGTGTTAAAAGTGGTAGGGTTGGGGGATTATTGTGTTTATTTGGGTATAGGCCAACATCCAAACACCATGCAAAATCATATTATTAAAAGTAAGTCAAGGCCATTGAAATACTGGCTCGCACAACGAACCTGGAAACGCATCCAGGCCCACACAGATTCACTCGTTCATACAAATGTCTACATCTACAAAGCCTCTGGAGCTGCCAAAAGGTCCAAAAGCTCAGATGCAACAGCAGCAGCAGCAAATGCCTGCTTCATCCTCGACTGAAGACTCAAAGCTAACATCAACAGTACAACTCTCGAGGCCATTTTTAACCAAAAACCAGATAAAGTACGCCCAATCGAAAAACATCGCAAACCATGCCATATATGAACAAAGAAAGAACCAGATATTTCAGTTCATGGTGAGAATATGTCAAAATTTGAAGTTCCCAACAAGGGTTTTAGAAACTGCTATGATTTATTACCAGAAATTTTACCTTTTCAATAATTTCGACAATACTACTTACTATGATGTTGGAATCACTGCTCTATTCATAGCTATTAAAAATGAAGATACAATAAAAAAGTTGAGAGATCTGATTATTGCAGGGAATCTTATCAAAACCACTCAGATGGCCCCAGAAGCTGTTGAGAACTACAGAAAAAAAATCCTAAGACTAGAGTTCAAATTGTTAGAGACAATCTCATTTGATTTCAGATCTTATCACACCGAAGAGTATGCAATCAAGTTCTGCAAGCAGCTACAACTTTCTAAAGAGATTGGTTACCTTGCTTGGTTGATAACTTTCGACTCTTTTCAAACGTCTATAGGGTTGAAAGTTCCAAGCCATTCAATAGCTATGGCAACCATTTATTTGGCATGTAAGATTAAAGACCATCATGACTTTAACGTTGTGGATCATTTAAAAGAGTTATACTGTGATGAATCCTCCATATTTGAAGCAATTTTGGATCTTTTAGATCTTTACATCAATAGCTACAATTATACTGGGTTGGTGAACTTCTATCCAGATTTACAGAACAAATTTCTAGAGATCAAACTCCCATTATCGGAAAGGAAAGGCTTGATAGACGCTGAAGAGAAATTTATTGAAAAAGACAAGTTCTTTACTGAAGTTAGAGATTTTACCAATGGGGAAAGAAGATACATGTCGGGAAACCAAAGAAAAAGATTGCATAATGAATTAGCTTGAGAAACTTTTTAGTTTGTCTTCATATAAACTTGAACGCAGTTTATCTGTATCTGTAAGTTTTCTTAATGTAAGTTTGATCTCTTCTGAAAATGGGTGCGTTGTATCTTTGTCAAATTTCATGATCAAACTCTCAATTGTAACAAGAGTCTTTAAACACCATTTGTTTTCTCTACCATTGTCATCCAGTTCCAACTCGTTCAGATCTTTAATATTTTGTAGTTGTGTTTGCAGTATTTCCAGATATTCATCTTTTTTTATGTCTTGGATGAAAATATCAGAAGTTAGTAACCATCTCAAATATATCCATATGGATTGATCTTCCGGATCTGTATACATTGCGTTTTGAAGATAGATAAGTTCTTTTTTAAGAAACTCGACCCTTGACTGGAACGCGTCTGTGGGCTTTGAATCTAATAACAAAGGAATCAGTTTTGTTCTATTATGCCATGCTGAGAAATTGGAAAAATTGCTATTGATCTTTGAAGTAGTATAATCGAATTCGCGCAGCGCCAGTGATTCACCAGTGGACTCCTCAATCTTAGAAATAGCAAACCTTCTGTAGTGCCAGCCATGGAAATTTCTGGGATCCAAATCCAGCAACTTGTTAACAATCTCTAATTCGGTATTATAATTTGGCGATGGATGATTATCCAAAACCCATACTCTGTGGTTCCAAATCCAGTAAACTTTTGGAAATCTCTTAAGATTGATGATTATGAATACCAGCTCTTTTTCAAATAGTTTTGCTAATTCCTCTTTAGATAACATCTTGATGTAATGATTTATAATGATCTCCCGTCTATAATTCCAAGCCGTGTAAAATTCTGGATTCAAACTCAGCAAATCTGTAGTTTTCTGAAACGCTTCATCGTTATAGACTTTGTTGTGCTTGCTGTTCAGCATAGACTTGCTTAGGTTGCGATAAGATCTGATTTGGTTGGCTTCTTTTAGCTGTTTCTGCTTTTTGGCATCTTCCGAAAGATGGAATCGTTTGACGTTGTGCTAATCCGATATGTTAGACTTTGGTCAATGAGGAGGAGAAAAAAGGATAGTTATGCTAACCATGATAGAAGAGATTGATGTGTTTCCAGTATGCTCTTTCTGTTTTATGTTTTATGTTTTCTTAAACTGTTTTTGATTCTATTCTATATGGGAAAAAAAAAGTGCCAGTTTGAAGTTTCTCACTTTGGAATTTTATTTGGTCGAAAAAATCAAAATCAAAATCAAAATCAAAACAAAACAAAACAAAACTTGAACAAAACTTGAACAAAAAAGCGTCTTTTAAACAATTCTAAACAATTCTAAACAATCAAGCTTCTACAATCAAAAATAGGCTTAATCAACTGACTGACTTATACACTCAGTCCTCATTTGTTTACATTAGACCAGAAAACCAAAAAAAAAAAAAAAAAAAAAAAAAAAAAAAACATAAAGCACTTAAAACACATCAGTTTAGCCTTACATATACCGCAATGTCATCATCATCATTGTCATCAACAAAACCAACATCGAGTGTTTCTATCAAAGGATCATCTTCCGGTCTCATCACAGAGTTCTTTGAGTATAGCATAAACTCGATTTTGTACCAGCGTGGGATCTATCCATCAGAAGACTTTAAATTGGTAAAGAAGTACGGCTTGAATCTGTTGATCATCAACGACCCAGAGATTAAGAACTACATCAAAAAGATAATGATCCAATTGAACAAATGGCTTCAGAGAAATTCTATTTCAAAGTTGATAGTTGCTGTGATAAATAAATCCACTACTGATATTGTGGAGAGATGGCAATTCAATATTGAATTAGTAGGTGATGGCCCTAGCAATGGTAGCGAGGAACAACACTCGACAAAATCCAATGAAGAGATCCAAAAGGAAATCCAAGCTATAATTAGACAAATCACTGCCTCTGTTACGTTCCTACCATTCTTGGAGACTGATGATTACACTTTTAACGTCTTGGTTTATTACAACGATGTGAATTCGAATGTTCCAACCGAATGGATCGATTCTGATTCTAAAGAGATTATTGATGGTGAATTGGTAAAGTTCAAAACCTTTTCAACCAACAATCACAAGATTGAGACTTTGGTAAGCTACAAACTAGAAAAATAACAAAACAAAAAAACACATATTTTTAATGAGTTGATGGTATATATTAATGCAAGTTCAAAAATGGAATGAAAACACTGTATTATGTTATTCTCTTAATTTTTTTTTTCCCTATTCAAGGATGAATTCATGTTTCTTGGTCCCAAATAATTAGTTCTTTTAAGGCAATGGTGAACAAAAAGGAAAAAAAATAAAGGTTGTAATTGAATCTATTATAATAACATTAAGGAATTGAAGGGAGTAAAAAAAAGATTGAAGTTAAAAAGGAAACAGGATAGTAAAGATCTATCAGAGCTATCTTGTTTATTTTTTTTTTTCCTTCTTTTCTTTAGAAGCCAGTTGATTGTAGGAGAAGAAACAATAAAAAAGAAAAAAGAAAAAAACAAACCTGTCAAACACGCGAATCAGATTTTAACTGTCTAACATATCAGTGATTGTATTTCTACCAAGATCATAGTTCATCATGGTCAAAGTAATCGTCATCATCTTCTTCATCATCTTCTTGACCAGCACCAGCACCAGCACCGTAAAATTTAGAGGTGATTGGTTGAGAAATCTTTGATAGGGCTTCGTATTTTTCATCAAAATCGTCTTTGGTGGCTGAATCTTCGTTGTCTTCCAACCATTCCAAAACGTCATTGACAGCTTCAACCAAAGTTTCTTTGTCTTCTTCATCCAACTTATCAGCTAATTTTTCATCATTTGCAACATTTTTAACACTATGAGCAAAGTTCTCTAAACGAGTTCTGGATTCAATCTTACCTTTGAATTCGGCATCTTGAGAAGCAAACTTTTCAGCATCTTCAATCATACGGTCAATTTCTTCTTGAGTCAATCTACCACGGTCATTCTTGATAGTGATTGATTCAGATTTACCAGTACCTTTATCAGAAGCAGAAACGGTAATCAAACCATTAGCATCCAATCCAAAAGTGACTTCAATTTGTGGAACACCTCTTGGTGCTGGTGGAATATTGGTCAATTCGAATTTTCCTAATAAGTTGTTGTCTTTTGCCATTGCTCTTTCACCTTCATAAACTTGAATTAAAACAGTTGGTTGGTTATCAACAGCGGTTGAGAAAATTTGTGATTTCTTAGTTGGAATTGGAGTGTTTCTTTTGATTAGAGTTGTCATAACACCACCAGTGGTTTCAATACCTAGAGTTAAAGGATTGACGTCCAATAAGACAATGTCATCAACACCTTCTTCACCGGATAAGACACCAGCTTGGACAGCAGCACCAAATGCAACAGCTTCATCTGGGTTGATACTTTTTGAAACTTTCTTACCATCGAAGTAAGCTTCTAACAAATCTTGAACTTTTGGAATTCTAGTTGAACCACCAACAAGAACAACGTCATCAATGTCGGTCTTTTTCTTACCGGCATCCTTTAGGACTTGTTCAACTGGTTTCAAAGTTTTCTTGAATAATTCAAAGTTGATTTCTTCAAATTTAGCTCTGGTTAAGGTTTCAGAGAAGTCAATACCATCCACAAATGAATCAATCTCAATTCTTGTTGAAATTTGAGATGATAAAGTTCTTTTGGCTTTTTCAACTTCTCTTTTTAGTTTTGAAATGGCTTTAGTATTTTCAGTGATGTCAATACCGTGTTTCTTTTTGAAAACTTTAGATAAATGACGAACAACTCTGAAATCGAAATCCTCACCACCTAAGTGAGTATCACCAGAAGTGGCTAAAACTTCAAAAACTCCACTTTCAATGGTCAATAAAGAGACATCGAAAGTACCACCACCCAAATCATAAACAATGATATTGTGTTCACCTTCACCTTTGTCTAAACCGTAGGCAATTGCAGCAGCAGTTGGTTCGTTAACAATTCTTAAAACGTTCAACCCAGCAATTGTACCGGCATCTTTAGTGGCCTGCTTTTGAGCATCGTTGAAGTAAGCTGGAACAGTAACAACAGCGTTCGTGACCTTGGTTCCCAAGTAATCCTCGGCAATTTGTTTCATTTTACCCAAGATCATACCGGAGATTTCTTCTGGGGTGAAAGTTCTAACATCATCGTCAATGGTGACTTGGACAGCTGGCTGACCATTCTTGTTGACAACTGTATATGGCAAATGTTTCAAGTCTCTCTGAACAGATTTGTCGTTGTACTTCAAACCGATCAATCTTTTAATGTCAAAGATGGTGTTTGAAGGATTTGTAGCAGCTTGGTTCTTAGCAGCATCACCGATCAATCTTTCCTCTTTGGTGAAGGCAACATATGAAGGGGTGATTCTGTTACCTTGTTCGTTAGCTAGGATTTCGGTCTTCCCATTCTTCATCACAGCAACACATGAATAGGTTGTACCCAAATCAATACCAATGACAGTTCCATAGTTTTCGTTGGCGTCCTCAGCATTGATCATTGATTTTTGCTGGTTAAAAAGTGGCCCACAGATTAGGACCAAGGCGTAGAAGAACACGGCGGCAGGAAGCAGCAAGCGTTGTCTCAGCATTGTCTTTTGTGTGTAAGATTATAAGTTATAAGTTTATATCTTATAAATTGTTAATTGCAAATTCAAGGGTGAGCTCAAGTTGGGCGGGTTTTGCTGGTATTTAAACTAAAACTAAAAGAAAACACGTCGAAGCTTACAGAAAAAAAAAAAAAAAAAAAAAAAAAAAAAAAAAAAAAGTCCAACTCAAAAAAGACACGTCGAGCTCTTCTATCAAAAGCGGTAAGCGCAACACAAACAACCATAGTCTTAGCTCAGATCTCTCGATCGTCTCAGTGTATGGGGCTGTTCTGTGTTGTTCTATACTGTTCTATACTGTTCTATACTGTTCTGTGTTGTTCCTTCAGCCAGTGCAGTGTTGAAGTCACCAATGTAGTTTACTTGGCTCCCATATTTGGACTCTTTTTCAAAGCGCTTCTCCAGGGTTTTCTTTTGTCGTTGAGTTCACCTTCCGCTCTTAGTTCGCAATTCATTTTCACCAAAATCATCGTCGGAATCGGAATTCTCACATTAGTCAAATACGAGGTGAAAGATGGTTATTCAGTCACGTGATCTCAAAGGTCGGAAGTAAAGATTTGTTTTAATCTGCTCTCTGATCTGATCTGATCTTTCCCATCTCGTCCCAGCTCATCTCATCGCGTACGCTAGTCCGTTGCATACTATTATAGCACGAATGACGGGCATGCAGAATAATGAGATCGCGAGACACAAGGGGTTCATGAAGGCTGCTCTCCGGCTGGCAAACAATGCTCTTCACAACGGAGAGGTCCCGGTTGCATGTGTATTTGTTTACAACGACCAGATCATCAGTTTCGGCATGAACAATACAAACGATTCTCTTTCTGGGATAACGCATGCTGAATTTAAAGGCATAAATAGAATATTGGTGAAGATGGCTGAGTATGAAGCACAAAGCTCATCACCGTACTCACAGCCTCACGATATTTTCAAGGAAATTGATCTTTATGTCACTGTTGAACCATGCGTCATGTGTGCCTCTGCTTTGAAACAAGTTGGAATACGAAATGTCTACTTTGGTTGTGGAAATGAGCGATTTGGAGGTAATGGAAGCGTTTTAAACATAAATACAGATTCCACCACCCCTGAGAATAACTATACTGCATTTCCTGGGATATATAGAAAAGAGGCCATTTTGCTATTAAGAGAGTTTTATACGCATGAAAACATAAAAGCACCAACACCAAGAAGTAAAAAAAATAGAAATTTTAACACTGAGACGTACCCTGACTTGGTTTGGAGTGACTATATAACAAGGGAAAAATTTATAGAGAAATTTGGGGAATCATTAGTCGGTTGTTACGATCAAAATCGAGATATCATTGAGGACGTTGATTTGAATATACTTGACGATAAAAACACAGATATATCAGATATAATAAAGCTCTCTGATAAGCCTTTAGAAATATTATCAAAGAAGAAAAAAACTGGATAGCTCAGCTTGAAATGCATTAATTAACGTAATATTAGAAATAATCAAAAAAAAAAAAAAAAAAAAAACTAAAAAAAAAAACACACAACAACTCTGTGATAAATACATTCAAAGAATCTCATTCGGAGAGTCGTTTTTCAATTGTACTCCATTTATCAATCAGGTTCTTATAAAATGCGATGTTGTTATCAGCGAGATCGCCCAGAGTTGTTTTTAACTCAATTGATTTGATGTTCTCAAAATATTGAATTTCATGCAGTGTCTGTTTTTCAAATAATTCAACAACAGTTTTGGCATTACTAACCTCTTTTGTCAAATTTTCAATCTTGCCTTCCAATTTGTTGATTTTCTCTTTTCTTGCAACTTCATGATTCACGCCTGCTAATTCTTCAAATTTATTTGTGAAGAAATTGGACCCACCACCTGCCATCAATGTTTCCTTATCATGTATCGATTTGATCAAATATTCGTTTAAAGCTTCATAATCAATCTGCTTTTGATCTTTCAATTTCAACAAGTTCTTGATTGATGTAACGTAATGCTCTAGATCTTTTAGTGAAATGATGTAATCATTATCCAAAAAGTTTTTCAAGTTTTGAAATCCCACACTTAATGAATTCAAACCATCTGAAAATTCAATAAATGGAACTTGTAACTCAGGTTCCAATTCAGCTAGTTTTCTGATTTGTATACTGAAATCGTAATAATCTTGTTCCAAATCGTTCTGTCTTTTCAAAATCTTGTTGAATATTTTATCAATCTTGCTTATGTTCTCATCCAATTTATCTGACCTTTCTTTGATTTCCAAAAATTCTTTGCTCTGTGTATTTGCAGATTTAAAGGCATTGATGAAGACATCAGAAATTCCATCGGTTGCGTTACTTCCGTCGGATAGATTTTTCAACTTTAAGCTGGTTTTATATGAATTCCAATCATGGCTTTCCAAAAAAATATGATAGATCTTTGATCTTTTCAAAATAGGATGTAATGATACCCTTTTCAAAAATCTACTTAATGATGAAGCTCTTTTAGCCGTAAATTCTGGACCGAATCTATCACCTTTCAAATATTCCAGCCTTTGTTTATCTGGTAATGGTGGGATTGCACAAGCTGGATAGTCGTTCAACAAAACCTGGTAAAGGAAGTAGAAATCTGAAAAACGACGTCTCACTGTGAAATTCTGCTTTTGAAACACAGGATTGTTTGATTCTGTCTCAATGAGATATGTGATGTGTGCATTCTGGCCATCATTTTCCTTTTGGGGCTGCTTAACAACTGAATTGATGAACAATGTAGTGGTATTGATCTTAGATTCTGAAGACGAGTTACCGTTATCGTGAATACTGATACTATCAGTACCATTTGTGATGTTTTTGAAACTTTCATTGGTGTTCTCAAATCGTTCATTGTTATCTCTTACATCTCCTTGATTGGAGTCATTGATAGTTACATTTTGGATACTATGAGTTGGTTGTTCGGTGAAGTCTTCAGTGCTCATATTGACGAGAATAAGACTATTCTTTAAAAGCTCAGTTAACGGGACAGAAGCTGGTTTTCGATAGCTGTAAAGCTGTTTGTTGTTAAACTGAAGGTGAGAAGGCCTTCGCAAGCTAATTCCCAATGCCCCCATTTCCGGGAAAAGGCCAAGTTCCGAGGTAAACAAAAAAAAAAAAATCACGTGACTACATGTTTTGGATCGATTGATTGTGGGTGGAATCGTATATTTACTAATGTCAGTTTTCATAAAGGATGTGAGTACCGTGTGTTGTACCCATATGGAATATACTTGCAATTACCCAGTCCCATTCAATCACACTGCTTTTAGGAAAATCTTTCATCAGTGCTACGGCTTTTTCAACCAAACCTTTCTCTTTATCAGTAGATATGAAGATTCTGGATCCATCTTTACTAGGTTTTATTGAGTTCTGGTTTCTCAAATCTTTTGCTGATTTAATAACATGAACATCGTGTGCTCCGTGTGCTTTCAATATTTTAGTAATGGTTGGAGCTCCGCCAGTGAGCTTTGCGGAAATGTTGAATGTAATACCTTGAAATAAGTGTTCACCATGATCAATAATTTCTCTGGATCTAGATATTAATTCTTCTAAAGTGATCTCAGTTATAGCTTTGACCGAGTCTGGATTCACGATGTCAAGCGAATAGTCTTCAACTTTGGGTAGACTCTCTAAATCATTAGGATCTGATTTGAATTTCTCCAAAACATCTTCCAAAAATGTAGGCGAAATAATGTGGTCAAGTCTATAACTTAAAGAAGTCAAGAATTTCTCTGTTCTCATAATTTTTGGGGATATTACCGCGTTGATGTTTGAGTTCAACTCGGCTCGTATATGTATCCCCAGGTTTCGTAGAATCTGTGTGTCATTTTTCGAAAGTTCGTTCTCCCACCCGGTAGTGATTGCATTAATATGGTAAGTTGACGAGGGAGTATTGGGCTTCTCTGCTTTGAGTTTTTTAACTCTCTTATCGCTTACTGGTTCTGGCTCAATTGACTTTCTAGAATCCAACATATCAGATCCTCTTCTCCTTTTCTTGGCTTCGATTTCGTGAGGAAGCAATGGTATGTCCTTTGATTTTTGTTGTTTTTGGAAGTAATTAAGATCCTCCATGTCTGAATGCAGCTTTGCGGCCGCTTTATCTTTTGCTTTACGACCACTTGAAGGACGGATAGAATTTGTTGATATATCAGATAACGCATGGACTTGTGAGGTCCTTGGGGTGACTTTAGGAGTAGAAGTTGGTGTATCGTTCGGTATAGGTTTGACCTGTGGTTGAGACTGTGATTGAGGAAGGGGCGTGTTTTCTTTTGACAAAGCTGTATCTTGTAATTTGCCCAGAGTCGGAGATGGAGAAGGAGAGACACAGTTTCCAGCCTCTTTAGTAGGATCAACAGCCTTGCCAGTATGAATTTTGGTTAGTTTAAGGGGAGATGATTTCTCATCCTCAGAGTCTTCAATGATATGGGTGATACCTTCTGGTGGCGATAAACCAAAAAAAGTGGAAAGAATTTCGAGATCTAATGTTGTTTCACCAATTATCTGGTCTAGAACAGGAGTCTGTGGATAGTGTGAGTATCTTGCATGATTCTCTGGCATTAGCTTCCACTGTCTATATGTTTCCTCCAGCCACAAGTGATTAATAATTTTTAAATTCCATTTCAAAGCGTACAAATACTTTTTCCCATCAGCCAAAGATGTTATCAGATGTGTGTTTTTTTGTGTCAATGTTGTGGTAAATGTAGCGCCCAGAGCTTCCACAAGCTGCTTGATATAAAACCTGGCATCACCAGAGTAATTAGTCGATGTGATAACAAAGTTTTTCATCTCAGGATGGCCGCCACGAACATAGGGATAGTGCAATAGTTTCATAAAGGGAAAGATCCATCTATTATGTTCAGCCATCCAGTAAATCCAATGAATGTTACCAACAAACATACCGTTTTTACTCGCTTTAACATATTCATCTCCTTCTCTGTATCTACCGATAAAACATTTCGCCTTCTTCAAATTGGTCGTTAGTGTTCCCCCAGAATTCAGTATGAGTTCTGTCAATGAGGCCTTTGAACTTTCAGTTAGCTCCAGATCAGCTGCAAAATAGAACGATTTACCAATGAAAAGGTCGTTCAGTGGCTGAACAGTATCATAAGTTCTAGGGACTTCAGTCGTCGGGTTGGCATCTTCTGGAAATAGAAGATATGGAGTTTCATCCATAAGCTTTCTGAATCTCAAGCAGTCATCTATCCAGTTTGGTTTCACAATCTTGATGGTACATCCTTCAATTGATTTAACAGCATAACAACAATCTTCATCTGGATCCGTTGTGACCACATGTGTTACGAATTTATTTAAGCTCTCATTATATGTACCCCCTAAAGCTCTGACAGCACCGTATATTACTTCTTTCTCAGAAACTGGTAAATCACCGACACATAAATGTACTTTTTTCAAGACATGTGTAGGATCAGGCGAGAATGATCTAATTGTTGGTTGTTTTCCTGTCTTTGTGATTGCGGCGATAAATTCCGTTGTGACAACAGGAATAAATTTCTCCTGAGTGAACTGATAATCTGGAAAGTGAATGTTGTTGGAAACAATGTGAGTGAACTCTTTGGAGAAGTAGTCTTCTTTATTGATGTGATCGTTAGCCGAATGTACTTCGTAAAAAACGTTGTATTGGTTCAAAGTTTGCTCGAGATCTTTTAGCTCTGACCCGTCCAAATCTTTTGACTCAATGAGCAGTAACTTCAAATTTTCGAACAGCTTTCTCATAGTTTCTGAATCGTTTGTTTCTGAATCGTTTGTTTTGGTTTTGTTTGTTTACCTTTTTGCCATTTTTGAAGTGGTGATGTTTTTCTTTTAAATTTGACGCGTAATTTGACCAAACAAACAAACAAAAAAAAAAAAAAAAAAAAAAAAAAAAAAAAAAAAAAAAAAAAAAAAAAAACAACAACAAAAGAAGATATCTGAAGCTACAGTAAAAGTCACGTGATAATATACTATTTTCTCTCTTTTATGATTGACTATGTCTCTTTGAGAGATTCTCAGATGGTCTTTTAATAGCTGGTGAGGATAGCAGACTTGTCACTCGCATATGGGTTTTGGTATGTGATGGTTTGGGGGACGTTGATGGTGAAGGAACGGGCGATGCTGCTGGTGATGGCAATGGAGATTTGGTTTTGAACGGCCTTAATCCTTCAACTGTCAGTAGATGACTTGTACCAATACTATATCTATTAGGTGGTGTAACTGATGTATCTCTTTTGTTTTTCTTCAGGCGGTTGATTGAATCCTCTGCTCTTTTCTCCTTTTCTTCATGATATTGCTCCATTTCGTTGAGCTTTTGATACAATAATCCTTGGAAATCTTCCTCCAAAAGTTCACCGACCAACGGCTCTAAAATGAATGAGTCACCAATGTTTAGATGGTTTCTCTTAAAAGCTGGTCTAGCCAATAGATGGATGAATGGGATTTTCTGTGTTTTGTTATCAAGACCGTTAACAAAATTTGGAAACTTCGACCTCAAATGCGCCATGAGTGATAACAAGGTTGAAAGATTTTGTCTTGGAAGGGTGCTGATAATTTGGATTTTTGCCTCCAGACCTAGCTCCTTATCGTATGCTTGAATTAGTGTATCATAAATTGTGAACGGCAGTAGACTATCAGGAAGCTCTAGGAGCCATAATTTTAGAAAACTGATGATCACTTCCGTGCTGAAAAGCTCAAATAGCTGCATCACTGTCTGAACAACTGTAGTTCGAGGATCACAAGTTGACGATTGGGTACTCCTCTCTAACAACCATACCTTTAAATTATTTGCTGCTGGTATTTCAATATCTTGAGTCCATAACTCGCTTGGATAATCTACGTCATCCAGTCTAATAAGAATTTGATGAATGAACAATGGGATAGACCTTGTTTTGAAATCAAGATTGGTTGGATCAGTAAACTGACTAACAAGATCAACACCAAAAATAGCAAGATCTGGAGATGGGTTACTATGGTCTATGAAGTTAGCCTCGGATTTTGGCCAGTACCAGCCAGTCAGTGGATTTAGTGCTGATTTCAAAAGTTGGGTATTCATTCTATTATCATCCAAATTTAAACTTTGTAAATGGTTTTCTAAAGAGGATATCTCTGATTTTTGTCTTGATATCAATCTTTGGTGAAAAATATTCTGTAAATCGTAGACCAATCTAACTCTATTGGTATCATATACCTGTGCACGTTTGCAAAATACGATTATTGCCAGTTCTAGTTTCTCTCTACTGGAGTTGGCGTCTTTGACTGCATCAATATACTGCTTTCTTGCCAAAGATGTTTGCTCTTTCAAAATTTCAAGATTTCCATGCCCAACAAATTTTGTAGTCCAGCCATTCCATGGTTTAGTGCTAGATTTTGGTGCTGGCTTATTTGTGTTGGCGATCTGATCCTTCTTCGTGTCTTTCTCTTCAAAAGTGATGACGAATCTTGTTAAGTCTGTAAACTCATAATAACCACCATCTGAAACAAACGAATTTTGAACCAATTTATTCCAGTTACTGATGAATCCTTTATTTATCAAATCCTGGCCGAGCTTTTCGACTTTATTCCTTGTGTCCTCATTTGGAAATGTTCTTTTGATCCATTTCGTGAGATTTTCACTCGTGAAATACTCATTGTTGATACCTGGTATTGGAATAACCCGTCTCTTGACAGGTATTTCTGAGTTTGCAGAAGTTAGAAGGTTACGTAAGACTTGTTCATCAGTGATTGTGGATGTCCCTACGGTCAAGGGAAATTGAAAATCAGACTCCTCTTCATCTTTTCGTTTAAGATTATCGCCCTCAACTATCTTGGAGTCAGCTGCGCCTTCCTCGCTGGATGAAGGCTCTTTTGCTGGGATGTTAGGATCTGTAAAATCATCTAATGATCTTGACTTTGTATAAAACTTGGATTTCGAAGAATCAACCATTTGAAGCGACTTTTTGTAAGTGTTAAAATGACTCAACAGTGACGCCTTCAGATCATTTGTAAACGTCTGATAATCATCCAAGAAATCAGTAAGCCTTTGTATAACGTCAATCTCTATTTCTGATATCGATTTCAATTTAGATTCTGCATTTTGTTTTGTCAACACGAGTTGTTCGTGTGAAATATCATCCAGAGATTTGAAGCCAGAGATGTGTAGTCCAAATTGATTCAGGAGACTAGACTGGTTTTCATCTGGTACCGAAACATTATATTGTAAAAACCTCTCTTGTGAACGAACGAACTGTGTAAGTTTTGACGATTCTAATTCGAGTAGATCAGTGTAGTTTTGAAGGTAGTTCAGGGAAGCTCTCCCTTCAGTATGTCCTCTTTCTAAGACCTCTACTAATGACTTTATTCCAGTAATATAGTCAGACGTCCAAAATAGATTCTGGTATTGCATCGTTTTCAGCAGACAGCCTCTTCCTACTTCTTTTGGCTTCTGAGTATTATTAGCTCTTAGATTTCTTACGAGCTGTCAATTCTGTGCTCTTACAAAAAAAAAATACCACAGGACAATTCGCGAGAAAGAATAAGCAATGTGTAAAAATACATATATACATGTCTAGAAAATTGAATGAGAAAGCCTCTTATTCATGCTAATTAGTTATGTCTGAAAAGTTATTCACGTCATGTTATATTATTCTTCCGTGATTTGGATCTAGTTCGTATCCAAACGTGCGCGAAACAGCATATATGGTGTCTCTAACACTCCCAACAACAACCTTGGCCAGTCCTTGATTTTTCTTATTCTTACCGTTACGGTCATCGTATCTGGCTTCATTCAAATTGGAAATTGTTGGCAGGACATTCTCAGATGCACTAAGTGAAACAAATAGGGCAAATGGGATGAACCAGATACAAAGACCAAAAAAGGAGGAAACCTCTGCAAATGTAGCAATTTTTGGTGCACGATAATTTGGATCTAGTCTATACTGTGGTGGTGGGATACTTGGATTACTGAAATGCTGAAACCAGAAGTAGTGGTTCAAGACAACAAGGACACAGCTTGAAATAAAAATAGGGCCTTTCAAATTAATAAATGGGAACTTGTTCAGGTTTTGTAGATAAATTATATGTGTACCAATTGAGAACAGGGTAAGCAGAACAGGAAACCCATCAAACAGTAGGAGCAGTATGTGGACGACAACAATTGTGTATATGCTTCTTGTTAAGAATTTCTTTGTAGGCACTGTGTGTTCTTCCACCAGTTCGCTGATATAGTAAAGACCAGAGGCTATGGCCAAAGTCAAAAAGACGAACCCAATGACAATTCCAGCGTAGGATAACAATTTCAAAAACATGCTTATGGAGATCTGGCTGAGACAGGCTTTATTGATTTTATTTGCACAAAAATTTGGTTGAGGTATAAGTTTCGTGAATGAAACGCGTTCAACTTCGATTTGTCAATTCTCGTGTTCTTTGGTTAAAGTTACCCGGATATGGGAGAAGTGAAGATTATGTAATATTTTCCAACATGTATAAACTTTTCATTCAACTTATGGCTTTTTAAATTGGTTGATTAATCCTGTTTCTCTTTAGCAGCTATCAAAATGTCAAAAATTAGTGGGATACGGCAGTTCTCTGTCAGCCCTTCCAGGCCCGTAGATATGGTGGCCCTTCTTCAAAACTCAATTATGGCCGTAAAGGATAAAGAAAATGCGATAGTAAAATCAGCAGAGGCAAATGCACTGAAAGCTTCTGTTACTCCACCAAAGACTAAAAAAAGGAAGAACATTTCAATAACTGCATTACTCAATAACAAATATAAGAATAAGTTCAGGGCGAGTCTCTCCCCGGGTGAAGTATCATCAATTAATGGGTTCTTTCACACCACTCAAGTCAAATTGGAATGGACTACTGCCAAGTTCTTAGATATTCCAGGGGAAGCACAAAGAGCTTCAGAGGAAGCAAGAATCAACGAGCTTTCTGAAAAGAAGAGAAAGCTAACCCAGTTAGAGAGGGGCGAAGATTATGAATTAAATAGCCTGACTACAAGAAACAGAACTCAAGATATACTCCCAGAAATTGTGTTTTTAGGAAAGTGTAATGTTGGGAAATCAACATTGCTTAACTCACTACTGACTCATTCTAAAGCGAAGGAAACGTTTAATTTTGCATTTGCTTCAAAGAGGGCTGGGTTCACTCAAACAATGAACTGTTTCAATATTGGTAAGAGGTTCAGATTGATTGATACACCTGGATACGGTGTCAAGGGTAAAGTTGAACAAGGTGAACAGGTTATGGAGTATCTGCACAGAAGGAAACAACTTCGAAGAGCTTACCTACTTGTGAGCGCAGTTGAAGGATTCAGTAATGATGATTACTCAATTATTGATCATCTCTCTGAGGAGGGAATACCTTTTGAGATTGTGTTTACAAAAGTTGATAAATTGAAGACGTTGGGTACGGTTGAGAAGCACATTAAAGAAAGTGGGATATTAGATCTCCCATCAGAACCGTGCATGGTTTTTACAAACTCAGAAACAAATAAAAAAGTAGATAGAAGAGAAGGGTTTGACGAATTAAGACATTCAATCTTTGAAGTATGTGGTTTGAGAACAGGAACTAAACCCTTGAAAATAATCAAAAAGGACTACTAAATTAGAGTATATAAACAATTAGAATAAAATCATGTAATTATCTAGAAATGATCTTTTTTTTTTTTTCTGTTGTTGTTTGGTACTGGAATTCCAGTAAAAGGAAAGTATTATACAAAAGGGTTGAAATGCCATATAATCAATAAAAATATAAAACCAGAAGATAACAATGTTGTCAATGAGTCTGTTTTCCTTGATCGACTTAGAAACGACCACCGAAACCACCTCTGGATCCACCTCTTGATCCACCAAATCCACCTCTGGATCCACCTCTGGATCCACCAAATCCACCTCTGGCACCACCTCTTGATCCACCAAATCCACCTCTGGCACCACCTCTTGATCCACCAAATCCACCTCTGGCACCACCTCTTGATCCACCAAATCCACCTCTGGCACCACCACGTCCACCAAATCCACCTCTAGATCCACCGGCTGATTTCTTCTTAGCAGGTTTTGGGCCAGCAACTTTTGGCTTTGGTAAAAATCTCTCTATTGGAAGTAATTTATCTGGAGCAATGTAAAATTTGTCACCATCTTTGAAACTTGAAGCTTGAACACCTTCAGATGGTTTGATTGTGAAGTAAACTTCGTTCAATGGACCTAAGATTTCATCAACCTTACCAATTTGAGTTTTGTTCTCAAGGTATATTGGAGCATTGAAGTATGGAATCTTAGTATTGATTGAACGACAGAAGATATCACCTTCAACAGGGTGAACAAAGGCACCCATTTCTAAAACACTGTCTGGTGGACCTTGAGGACCTGCTGGTCTACCAAAACCACCTCTTCCACCTCTGGAGCCTCCGAAACCACCACGACTTCCTCTAAAACCAGCTCTACTCATTATTTATAATATTGATAACTTAAATGAAGCAAATGCTTGAAGTTATCGATGAAGATTTAAGCTTGAATGTTCAATTTCGTTCTTTAAGTGTGCTTTTTCTTGTTTTTTTTTTTTTCTTTCAGAGCATCTGCAAATTTTTTTTTTAGGAACCGAGGGCTCCTCATCTGTCACGTGATATTACCGGATCTCGCTTCTTTCTCCCAGTATGAAAATTCTACTAAGCATAACAAAGCTTTACTATGGTGAATAAAACAAAATAGCGTACTCACTGGTAAATCTTTCTTTTTTTTTTTTTTTTGTTCCATCTTTCCATCTTTCTTTGTTTCAAAATGACTCCATTTGATAGGGAGCTGAAGGGTATTATTGATACCTCAATGTCTGATGGAAAAAAGTTCACTCCAGTCCACCTTGGAAAAGTGTTACAACTAATAGAAACCACCAAATACATTCAAGATTCTGATATTGTAAGTCAAGATGGCTTATTTAATACTCTTATTTGGAACAGCGTAAATCAGCAGTCTAATGATCACTTCATATTAGCTTCTACTGCCATCATTAACGCTATAATTGGTAACGGGAAGTTGCTATCTCTGCATGATATCGACAAACTCCAGAATTTTCTTATTCGTCTACATCAAATCTATGAGAAAAAAACTACACCCTTGAATCACAGAAACTTGATCTTGAAATTGATAGCCTCACTAACGGTTAACATAGTGGATAAGACTACACTGAAAGGAATAGCCCCTTTGTTTTCGATTTTGGTTTTGGAAGGTTATGATATTGAGCGGATCGATACAGAGCTGGACATTAACGCTTCATATGGCAAAGAAAAAAAACGATTAACCAGCTTAACATCAAAAGGCAAAAACGTCGCACTGACTCTATCATCATGGATACCGGCTATTATCTCTGAATTCATAAATCTGCAGCCTAGCGGTATAGACCAAACGAAATTTGCAACAGACATACTGTCATTAATCGCCGTTATTCTATCTCAACTTCCCACCAGGAGGTATATCATCACGATTGTTCGCCAATCATTACTATTGTTCCATGCCAGAAAAAAGTCTATAACTGACTCAAACTATTTAATGGCATTAGACACATTGGAATACTTTATCAAATTTCCTATCGATGAATTCACAGGTAAGAGCATAGCACCAGACGAGGTTAAAAGACTTCATAACATTAAGCTTGAAAGATTCCAGAATACTTTATTCACAAACTTTGGAGCCCTATTGGAAGGGTTGGCTTTCAGTTCGACTTCTAAGTTACAAGATGTTGACTTTGTTAAATCAGAACTTGGCAAATTGAATAACGAGCAGCACAGCAGACTACTTGATTTATTAATGCTGGGTCAAACAGAAAGTGCCAAAACGCATAAGATAGAGCTGATACTATTTCACTTGGAGCCGCCTCTGTATTTATTAGATCAAATTAGAAAGTGGAACGTGTCTCCAAATTTTGATATTTTGAAATCATTAAAGGAATCTGTACTAGCGTACACCCCTCAGTTATCTGGAATGAACTTATGTTTAAATGATATGCTCTTCAGATATTATCAACGTATGAGAGTTTATACATTTATCGAGGTTTCAAAACATATCCAAAGAACTATCTCAAGATTCGAAAAGAAAAAGAATCAAGCAAAGCTAGTTGGCAATAGTCGTCATGCTGTCAAGGTGAACGACATGAGGGCGGTTGATTCTCACGGTGGATCATTTATTTCGGCTGTAAAGATTGATATTGGTAGCCAGGTAAAGAGTCACGTTGAAGAATGGAATGCCATCCGAGCTGGTGATACTCTACTGGTAGCAGAATTAGAATCCAGGGACCAATCGTCTGACTCCCAGTTGCAGAATAAGCTGAGTACTTTAGAACCAGTGAGAGTTGTATCAGTACTGAACAACAATGGATCACCGAAGACAAATAGTAATAGCAAATGTTTCACTCTTCACTTGGCCTTTGAAGAAGAACCATCCGCACTTGAAAGTCGTCCTGTCTTATTGATTAAATTATCTGATAAGTCTCAACTTCAGTTGAGGAAACTGAAAGATTATGTTTTGCTAATCAATCATAACATTGAAGATATGTTACCTGAGTGGCTGATACATTCTATGCTTTCAAATAAGATCACTAAGCCAGAGTATTCTGCAAATCTTGAGAAACTGCTGAAAAACGGGGAAATCATTGATACCGGTTTAGCCAAAGAGAGAATGACAGAAGATAATACCGAATTGCCTTTAGATTCCAAGAAAAGAAAGCTGGCCGATACCTCTTCCTCGATAAACACTGAAGATTCAAGGAGCCGCCCTTCCAAGTTTGGACACCTTGATCAGTCACAGGCAAACACATTGTTGAGATCCTTAGAATATGGACTGAACATTGTTAATAGCCCACCTCATACTGGGAAAAAAGCACTTGTTGCAGACTTATTGGAAACGTTAACTTCAACCTATAAAAGTGAAAAGATTCTGGTTGTTTCCAGTAGTAGATCCTCCCTCAACAGCTATTTCAAGAAACTTGCCAACTCAGCAAATTCAGCTGATTATTTCAATCTCAGTGATGTCGATAGCTTGAGAGATCGGGCAAATATAAAACTAAAGAGGCTAGAGTCATTGCTAGAACAGGTTGAGGTTATTGCCAAAAAATTGGGGCTCGATGGTGCCTTTGGAAATGATTCTGAAACTGCTATAAACTTTTTCAAATATTATATAAGTGAGAAATGGGTGAGATATTTGACTCACGTTAAAGCTTCAAAGTCTGCTGATAGTATCAGAGATGCTTTCCCTTTTGCATCATTAGATCAGCTAAGACCATTTGATCTGGCTGCATCTTTTACTCAAACATTGAAAACTGCAATCTACAATTTCGCCTTTTTGAAGAGAATATTTGATAAGATTGATAAATTGCGGCCATTAGAGTACTTGTCATCTGAATCTGAAAGAATCAAGTACTTGGTCAATTCACATGCGAGTGTTGTCGGGGTTTTGTTTGAGGATTTACTGAGCCCAAACTGTTTGTTGAGTTCCAATAAATTGTTCGAAACCATCATTTTTATTGACTCTACTAGTCTGAGTGATTTTGAGATCATATACCCTTTGGTATCGCATGGGAAACAAACAATCAAAAGGGTTACTCTGGTTGGTGATAATCTGGGTCAACAATCATCACTTATTGAATTGGGCTGCTTTGAATATCCCCCATTTACAAGTTTGTTTGAAAAACTAGCTGCATATAACTCTTCTGGTAGTTCATTAAGTTACCAGTATAATCAGAGGGAGAATGTCACAAAATCCGTCAGTCTACTCAACTCACCAATTGGATCATTATATCCTAATAAAACTGCAAATCCGGGCATTTACAATGTTGCTCAATTGATAAAAGTTGATGATTCAGAAGAATTAGAGCACATTCCAGGTTTTTTTCAAAACGTTAAAGAAGCCGAATACGCTATTCTTTTATATCAATATCTAAGACTTGTTGGGTATCCAAGATCGAGAATAGCCATATTGACTCCATTTGAAGGTCAAAAGATATTACTGGATGAAATCGCAGAAGCTAAAATATCTAATTATCGGGAATTCGATTTTGGTGTCCCTGTGATATCCACTGTTTATGGGTTTGAAAGTGCTGATTGTGAAATAGTCATCGGATCATTGACAAGAACTAAACAGGAAGCTGGCTTCAGTAGAAGAACCCTAAATTGTCTCCTGACCCATGCTACACTGGGGATTTACTGTTTAGCCTCTAGTAACGTCATTGAAAATTTTAAAAGAGACGAGCTTCTATCACCACTGTTGAATGATGCCAACTCTTTAAAGATCATTCCTTCGGAGGAATACGGTAAAACTGACAGAAAAATTGGGGAAGAAGTTGAATCGGATGAAGTCAAAAACATTGTCTCTCTGCACGCAGCGGTCGACAAACTCCTAATGGTAAAAGGGTCTGTTCGAACAGGTGAATAAACATATAGATTCAACACTTGTAAATTGTATTCCGGGATATTACCCTCGGAACTTTTATTTCGCGGTTTTTTTTTTTTTTTCAACAACGAATTTTCCATTTTCATGAAAAATAAAAGATGATAGACTCTATAATACTGGTACGTTCTTCGATAGCTGTTTAATAATGTTTTTGAGACCTCCGGTGGTTCATCGAGTGGTATCGCCCTTGTGCTTCCCAAATCGCACCCGTACGTTCAGTACATCCCCAGCTTCATTTGTCAAGAAATCCATCTTAAAGATTCAAGCCAGAGAGCGTAAAGAAGTGAATCAACTTAGACAAAGATACATTCTAGAAAAGAATTCGAATGTGGATCCAGTTTTGGGGTCTCCAAATAATCCATTTCTTCTAAGATTGGATGCCGAAGTCAAAGAACCAAATGTTTTGGGTAGATCCTACGAAATTGAAGAAGTTCATAAATTGCTACATGGTGCAAGATTAGCATCGGTGAAAGACCAATTCTCACATGAAAAAGTGATGGAGAACTCAGCAAAGCAAATAGAGGCGATCCAGCGTATCTTGACGTTGAAGAACAGATCAGATGCTGAAGTCCTCAAACTAAAAATCAAACTAGCAAGAGAGGAATTTCAAAGATTTGAAGGAGACACTGGTTCTTCTGAAGTCCAAGCTGCTATTGCAACTGTCAGGATCCACCATTTATATCAGCATTGTAAAGAGAACAAGAAGGATTTCCAAAACACAAGACAATTGAGAATGTTAACTCAAAAGAGACAAAGAATCTTAAGATATCTAAAGAGGGATGAGCCAGAAAGATACTACTGGGCTATCAATAAACTAGGTTTGACTGACCATATTGTTCACATGGAGTTCAATATGGATAGAAGATACATGCAAAAATTCAAGATGTACGGTGATAGAGTTTTGGTTAAAGAATCGCATAGTGATAGAGAAGAAGAACGCAGAGAGAAACGTAAAGAAAGAAAGATTTTGAAGAGAAAATCCGTCAAAGAATTAAGAGCGATGAAGAAAGCTATTGATAATGCTGCTGTTTGAGCATTACATGTACATATATAAACAGGAGAGATGTCTTACTGATACTATGCACTACAACATCCATGTAAATGACCTGAAAATAAAACAAATGTTTTAGAGAAACCTATATAACATGTAGCTAACTTAAAAACTCCTTTATTGGACCGCCGACATGTTCCAAGTCTAATAAGAATGTATCGTGGCCAAACATACTTATATCCTCACCCAACTCAACATGTTGAATATTTGAACCATCGCCATTGTGATATTTGACATTGGCTTCTCTCAACATAGTTGCTATTTCTAGTTGTTGCCAATGAGGGAATAATATATCAGATTTGACCCCAATAACAAGAACTTCTTTATGTGCAAAATTCTTCATACCTTCTAATAAATCATTATCTGACTCCTCTTTGGTTTCAGTACGTCTGCCAGTTCTAGTTTCTTTGATAGGTGTGACTGGGCAAACTTCTGATGAGTCAACTGGACGGAATCCTTCTTGTTCAATTATTTGACGTGTTTTGTGTCTTCGGTCAGCAGCCAACGATCTATTTTTAAGCCCCAAATCGAAGAGATCCATGGCTTTTGAGATGTATAGTAAGGAGTTAGGGTCATATTCTAAAGAGAACTTATTTCCTTGATGATCCAAATATGTTTCTACTAAAAAGTCTGGGCATAGGGCAGGCGAATGAGAAGGATTAGCTCTTTCTCTTCCAAATCTAATCTCCCATTCTGGTCCAGATCTGTAAGTGACTGTGGCAATTTCCCTTGATAATTTCATACCAACATGCGGTGGAACAGAGTCGTAATAAAATCCTCTTTTCCAGTTTGGGTCCGACATCAAAACCTGCCTTTGGGTATGACGCATTGCAATTGAATAAGGATGAGATCTTGCACATCCCGATGTAGAGACAATTTTTTGCACTTTATCAGGAAATTCTTGTGCAAAGGCTAGTGATTGCATACCACCCATTGAAGAACCAATACTGGCATATAGCTTTGAAACTCCTAATCCTTTGGAAATCAATCTCTCTTGAGCTCTGACCATATCGTTAATAGTCAGAATTGGAAATCTGGTGGCATAGCGCTCGCTACCATCCAACGGATCAGTTGAAGAGGGACCAGTCGATCCATAACATCCTCCAATAACGTTAGTGCACACGATAAAAAATTTGTTTGTATCCAGTGGTAGATCAGGGCCAATGAATTTTTCCCACCAGCCGGGCTTTGTGTTGTCAGGTTGCGATTTTGCATGAGAAGAAGCTGAAAGACCGGTGTGCAATAAAATAACATTTGACTTATCCTCAGCCATTTCACCCCAGTGTTCATAAGCAATTTCGAATTGAGGTAGAACGTTTCCATAATCTAGCAGCAAAGGATCATCATCTTTATAGATCTTGAAGCCAGATTGGACTCTGGCGTATACTGGTTCTGGAACTTCATTTGTTTCAGTCGAGTCATCAAGCGAGTCTTTAGTGTGTGCTAGAAGATTGGTTTTCTTGTCAAGTATATCTAGACATGGAAACGATAAGCCTTGATTTTGTTGTAAAGATGGTATGGATGGAGGTTTAATTGGGACTGATGCTGTGGCTAAAGATCTTTTGGACTTTGAACTGACTATGGTTCTGATTGTCTGGAATCTTGACTTTGAAGTGGTCTTAAAGGAACTACCAGTGACCCTCGATACAAGATTAGTGCTTAGCATCTTGTACAATACCAAGGTTATAATCGAAACTGTGGGAGAAACAAAAAAAAAAAAAAAAAAAATAGAATAAGATGAATAAAAATTGCGGTTTCAAATGAGTATAGTTATGTCTCGGTGGTTTGAGATACTAAGCAACGAAATCGAATGAATACCAGACACCCGACAAATAAATGTGTTTGCAGAATACTATTCCTTCACTCTTCAGATAATCTGTTTATTAATCAGCAGAGTTCAAATTAGGAGTTTATTTTTCGAATAGCAAAAACTGTGTATTATCCATTTTGCTGAGCCATAGTGGCTAGGTATATGTGATACACTAGCCACCTCAAATCACGTGCTATTGTGTCAACCTCTGGACTTAACACTACCGAACCGTTTTATCTCCGTAACGCTCGCGAATTTGTTGTATTTTTTGTATTTCTATTGTCAACAGGAATGGTTTTATAATAGAAAGTGTGTTGCTAGGCCATGCCAGTTTCTCCAACCATTGTTACTGACAGCTCCAGGCTTAACTTGGGGTCTAAAATATCCATATGGGTTTACCACACCTTTTCTAGGCCACGATTTCATATGCTTATTTGCTTCACAATACTGATTAGTGGCCAACTACTCAAGCTTACCATTTCGAAGTACACATCTCTAGATCAATTCAAAGATAAGTATGAACGCTCTTTCCTCTCTACTCTGAATCTCACTTTTGCCCAAGATCGAGGCCTGCTCATATTCGGGGGCTTATGGGTGTATATGGCCCTAGTACGATCCCTTAACAAAGCACGTCTTACAAATGAAGGTCTAATGGTGATATTGACTGATATATCACACCCTGATTCAATTGCGGGCAACCATGAGTCACGCTGGAAACTAGTGCTTTACTCAAGAGACTATATGCTTATCTTTATTGGCTCTTTTGTGAGATTCCTGGTAATACTCTTCTCGTACATTTTTGTGGGTATATTTATAAGAGCCAGAATTAAGCACTCTACTCAGACAACCGAAAATGATCCTCAAAGTGGTTTCAATTTCTCTGGTCATTTCTTTATACTGACTACTTTTGCTCTGAGCACAGCTCTTGAGTACTCGAACTGGCTGAATGAAGCTGACGTTTGGAGCTACCTTTCAAACGATACTTATACAGGTGCTACTTTTTTCCTCAAAGTGACTGTGGGCTGTTATGTCACAACGATGTTCGTGTGTGTTATAACTGTTCTAATTTGGTATATCATTTTAATGACAACTGCCATACTGTACCATACGTTTTTAGAGAAGACTGTGGGACTTTTGCTGGGGTTAGTCCTGCCAGTCTCTCTGTACACTGCTGCGGGAATCAAAGTACTTTGATCTATTATAGGTTGGCACACTAATATGTAACAGTGATACCACAAATCCTCACTCAAGAGCTGTATTAGTAGTTGCGGTAGAGGCACTCATATTATTTGAGTGAAGCTAGAAATTATTATAGAATAAACGTCAATAGGTACCAGCTCTTAAGCTAGTTATTATAAACCTGCTTTTTATCACCTCCTCCTAAGCCAGACTGATGAGTTGGTGAGTAAGTAACTTTATAGCTCCAGTAATAATGGTGAAAGCCAAGACCAATGTTATTGGTGTATATAAAGTGAATTCTTCTAAGGGATCAATTATATAAGGTTTCTACATAAAGATCTACATATTGTCTAAAAAGTGAAACATGCAAGGATTTTCGGTTGGTTGGAAACTTCAAATGGGGCAAGCTGCTTCGAACTCCTTGTTCTGCTTTGTTCACTCTTCCTCTTCCTCTTCCTCTTCCTCTTCCTCAATTCATTCTAAAGCCACCAATTTGCTCTCCTCTTAGATCTTCGCCCG
Organism: Wickerhamomyces bisporus; assembly: GCA_024271855.1. NCBI lineage: Eukaryota > Fungi > Ascomycota > Saccharomycetes > Phaffomycetales > Wickerhamomycetaceae > Wickerhamomyces > Wickerhamomyces bisporus. The sequence goes on from JANBXE010000025.1 coordinate 135,379, forward strand.
TTTTATTCATCAGTATCAATAATTTGACACTTGGTGTTTTCTTTTTTTTTTTTTTTTTTTCTTTATTTCTTTGGTTTCCTAGTTATAACATATACAAGCCTAATAAAAAAAAATATCAATCTCTATTTGATCAAGATAAAGGCTTCTGGATCATGACCAACAAAGACCATTTAATCACAGAGCTTCTCACAAAGAATTATTTTAACTACATATACCCAGTGATATTCATACTGGGTGCCATCATCAACTTTTTGGTACCTTCTGAGTCTTTGAAAGACGCTAAATCATGGTATCTGGTATCTTCCAAAAATCAGCTCAACCAAATATTTGCATACGATGGCAATGCCATCTTTGACTTAGTGATCGTTTGTATAATTATACTCAGGCTCACCAAAATCATAGTAGACACCCACTCAAAAGTCTGGAGGAGAGATACGTCTCGAAAATTATACACTTCAAAAGCCATCCTGTTTGCAGTCCTTGATTTGCTCAAACAATACTTTTTCAAATATGTCACCAAAAATGTTGTACTATTATTATTATTTAGTTTTATAGATCATATTTTCATTGAAACTGGTGGAAGTTGTCACATTTCGGAATCAGTTACCAATGCACTAGCTCACTCAAGTAAAGATTTTGAAACATGTTCTTCGTATAATGGTACCTGGGTTAAAATGAAGGAGAGTATTTGCTACATAACACCCAAGCAAATGAGTCAAATCGTTAAATCTGCAGAAATCTGCAGAGCGTATGGAGCATGGAAAGATGGGTTTGATGTTTCTGGACATTTTTGTTTTTTAGTTACAATTAGTCTTATAATATGGAATGAATTGGCATTGTTTGAGATCAAGCAAAAAAAACTGGATTTGGAGAGCCAAATTGAGCGCAATCCAAGGGCTTTCAACAATACGTGGTTCAGTCTCACTGTTTTGAATTTCTTGAGATGGATTATGATTATTGTTTTGCTCATTTGGATCTTTCTGGTCTCAATCACTGCTATTTTCTACCACACGTTTTGGGAAAAGCTTACAGGTTTAGCATTCGGTTATATTACTCCAGTGCTACTTTATTATATCATCCCCAAAACTCACATACTGAATAAGTATTTATACTGATACATTCTATAATAGCATTATGTTGACATGCTTATTATCACGTATTTCAATCTTTGAGGAAACCCTTTGATGTCCCCTTTCAAAACATTTGATATCCTTGCTTTTTCTGTCTCGCTAAATCCTTTTTCTATGTGGCAAGACTCAATAGTATCCAGGCCCAGACTAAGAATAACTAAAGATCTGGTGCCACCTGCTAGTCTTAAACTAAACTTGAGGGTTTCCAAGGGGAGATCTTTCTCAATCTTGGAGATATTAGATGAAAATTCAGTACGTACATCTTCAACTATCTGGTGTTTATATGATGTCTTTTGTAGTATCTCCCTAATTTTTTTCAAAAATCCAATCAATTCATGATCTGATAAACTGTCATAATGTTTAGCCCATTTATAAATTTGTACAAACTGAGGGATCGTATGTTTGAAAATACACCACTTTTCTGATTTTTCATTCTTTGATAGTATTATGTAATGGGGTGTTTCAAACTTGAGCTGTGTTTCATTAAATATCTCGATTCTGACACCCAATAATTTTGTGTTATTAGACCGATTATTGATAGTGGATGGGTCGATGACAGGGAAGGCAGTTATTCCAAAGAGACGGTAAATATTCTCCAATAAAACGTTTTCAGCTTTCTGATTGTTTCGATCTGAAGCATCTTCAGCTAATTTAGCCACAGCATTTTTCGACGATTTAGATTTGTTGAAGTATTTGCTTATTGATTGATCAAAGAACTCATGAACAATTGGATCTGGCAAGGGATATTCGTCTTCATACCGGTTAGGTTTCCTTCTTTTATTTGATTTCACATGTGAGTTTGGCAGCTCCTGTGGAGACTCTTGTGGCAAAGATTTCTGAGGAGAGATGGCTGTACTTGCAGTTGGATGCGATTTCGCCTTAGACTTAAGCAAGCGTTTCAGTTGATTGAAAGTTGATAGAGAAGAGTCCTTCCTCTTCAGCTTTTCAATCTCTTTCATCAGATCTGTTTTCTGCACCTGTAACTCTTTGATCTCCTGTTCTAAGGACTTGTTGTCCATTTCGAGATCCTCCAAGCGTGACATCTTCTTGTTATGCCTCTTGCTTCTCTATTCAACTTTAACTGTTTTGAATTGTTTTTATAGTAAAAGAAAATCAAAACAAAGAAAGAAAGAAAGAAGAAGTAAACAAAGCAGGTGGTGTTCGGATGGTGTTCGGATGGTGTTTGGATGATATAAAACAGTTTAAATGAAAGTACAAAATACAAGGAATAGAGAATGGAAAATAGCCAGGTAAGCTCTACACATGTCGGCTGTTGTATTAATCAATCAATGATGATGGCATCACTTGTTTGGGTTTCTTGTTTTTTTTTTTTTTTCCTTTGCCTAATGTTCGTTTGCTTGATATCCGTTGTCTGTTCTCTGTCTCTTCAAGCTCGTGAGCTAAATGAATCATATGGATTCCAATGACCGTGTCAACGCAACCATCTCCTCACTTGATACGTACTTCAATGGCGGGTTAAATTTACTTGTTTCAATAAAATAGATCGCACTCTCTGCGACCTCAGCTGCTCTCACTGATGTTCCAACAGCAAAAGAGATTGGCGAGTCATATGTCAATTGGGCAATTATACTTGATACAAGACTAGCTAATGTTTGATTCTGGTTTAAACTCTTTCTTTCACCAACTAGTGGGCCAGGTCTTAATATGATAAGTTTTTCGAATCCTAACGCGATGATTGCGTCTTCTATCTCTCGTTTCAATCCAAAATATGGAAAAAGGGTGCTGATTATTGGATTATTGAAGCTAGTTACTATTGCAAAATTTTTGATTCCTTGGTCTTTGACAGTCTTAGCTATCTTCAAATTCAAATCATAATCAACCAATCTTTGGTCTTTTAATGACTTTGCCTCACCTCTACAGACACCCAATGCTGAAAACACCACATCATATGTTCGAGATTTTAACAAAGTCTCCCATTTTTCAACTTTAGGCTCAACCAACATTTCAACTTTGTCCAATTTTTGAAACAAGGCAATTTGTCTTCTACAGAGAACAATAATTTTCTTGATACAGCTTGAACTCTGTGCCTGATCAATGAAGCTAGATCCAACCAATCCTGTTCCACCAACAACAAGGACGGTTAACTCAGTAGATGAGATTTGTCGATCATCTGAACATGGAAATAGTGACATTCCCATATTATAAGGATAACTCTAAAGTTCACAACAATATTACTCCACCCTGTACTAAATACACCTTTAGAACTTTTAGAAGACAGTGATTTTGTTGTTTTTTTTTTTCTTTTTTGGTCTTTTGTCTTGTGGGAGTTTTAGAAGTGCTGAAATTTAGCTAAGGTTCCCTTTGTGTCAAACGTTGCAAAACTGACAAGAAGAGAAAAAAAAAAAAAAAAAAACCATAAAGACTGGTCTCTTATTTTGTCTCTTGTCCTAATAGACTGTTATCCAAATACTGTCTCTTTCATTTGCTATCATTTTATACTAAATGGCTGCCATCAGTCCATTACCTGAAATTCAAGATGTTCCAAAGGCTATCTATACCAATGAACAAAATTCATTCACAACCTCTAAACTATCATCTGAGAATAATGCAACAATTTCCAACGCAGCTGTTTCTGGAAATGTCCTGGTAGTTGGCGCTACTGGCCTTGTAGGCTCCAGAATTGTCAAAGCTCTCTCAAGAATGGCCCCAATAGGCTCCACCATATTCGTGCTTTCAAGAAGTAAGTTTATTCCAGATAGACCAAACGTGGTTGTTAAAGTTGCCGATGCAGCAACTTGGCCTGAAGAGATTGCAAAGCTTCCAAATTTAACCACTGTTTACACTGCATTGGGTGCTCGTCCATGGCATAGATTTTTGGTGGGTTTAACACCTTTCAATGATGAGTTTTATTTGGTCAATCATGACTTAAACTATCAGATCGCAATTGCTGCCAAAAATGCTGGAGTGACAAACTTTGTGTTAACAAGTAATAACGATGTGAGCTATCCAATCCCTAAGCTTTTTTATAGAAAAACTATCATGGAAGCTGCTACTGAAAGACACATAGAAGCACTTAAGATTCCTCATTTAGTGATCCTAAGACCCGGACCATTGGTTGGTCTCAGAGCTAAAACAGGTGGTTTGAAACTTTGGTCATTGTTCAGCGTACTTCACAGTTCTCTTATTCTTTTAGCAACTCCTGCTCTGTTCACCAGTTGGACCGAACCATTAAACGTTCCAACCTTCGGAACTAGTGTTGGGAAAGCTGCTGCTATTGTGATTGATGAAGAGCCAAATGTTGCTGTCAAAGTGCTATCATCATGGGATATAGTATATGCCGCAGCTCGTTATAATGCTCAGTTGGTTGAGAAATCTTTGGATGAAATATCTACATTAACGCAACCAGATATTTCAGAAGAGGATAGGTTAAATTCGTTGAAACATCTTCATAAATTACTTTTGGGAGAAAATCCGCCATATGCCTGAGGTTACAACAGTACGAGTCAGATATTTTACAAATAAAATGGATTTCAGTTTTAGTTTTCCTGTATTTCAATCCGAAGATTAAATTATGATGTTACTCGACCACTGGATATGATCTAGGAGTAACTAGACCTGAGCAGCTTAATAGCTGATTTGTGTCTCTATAAACAATTATCTCTCTCTCTCTCTCTCTCTCTATATATATATATATATATATATATATCTCCATCTCTCCATCTCTATATATTTATTTGTATCTGCCTCTCTCAAGTTAATGATGAGGTTCCACCATATTTGGTAAACTATTTGAAAATTTCTAAACTGAAATATTAATCAATTCTTCCCTTCAAAAAAGAGGTGTGTGTTGTTACATGCAGGATCATTTGGTATTTCTGGACAACCCAAGTTACATATTTTCCATTCTTTTTTTTTTTCCCTCGAGATTTCCATTGAATAATAACTATAAAGAAGAACACATCTGTTTAACAGTGCCAATAAAAAAAAAACAATACTAGTCAAAATAATAATAAAAAAAACACACAATTTAAGATAAAATACGAAGCAAGCAACAAATCATATAGCACAATCAAATAACCAAGATGACATAATTCACATACGCATAACTGGCATCAACTTAATCACTTTTTTCTCAAATAACAAAAAAAAAACCCCCCCACGCTCTAGCAAAAAATAAATCAAGACACCTAATATCTGCCTGGTGATCTATCTCTGTTATAACCTCTGTCACCACCATCTCTGGATCTGAAGTCAGATCTACGGTCATCGTAACCACCACGGTCACCTCTGAATCCACCACGGCCACCTCTAAATCCACCATCTCTGAATCCACCGTCTCTAAATCCACCACGACCACCGAATCCACCACGACCACCATCTCTGAATCCGCCATCTCTGAATCCACCACGACCACCGAATCCACCACGACCACCGTCTCTGAATCCACCACGGCCACCTCTGAATCCACCATCTCTAAATCCACCACGACCACCGAATCCACCACGGCCACCTCTGAAACCACCACCTGAACGTAATGGAGGTGGGTTTGGATCTCTTTCAACTGATAAGATAGCACCATTGAAGTCTGCGCCGTTTAATTCAACAGCAGCTCTATCTAATTGTTCTTCATCAACAACATCGATCACACCAGTACCATCATTTTCTCTAGTGAAAACATTGGCGTAAGTGACTTCGAATCCTTTACCAGAAACGAAATCTTTCAAATCTTGCCATTGACTACCTTCTGGGATGTTTTTGACTAATAATCTAAATCTCTGTTTTTGCAATTTGGCAAATTCAATTTGGATTGGTCCGTTCAAAAAATCTTTACCATTTAGTTGTTCAATAGCATTATTAGCACTATCTGGAGAAGCATATTCAATGAAACCGTAACCTTTTGTGACGATGACTTGAACAATTTCACCGACTGGAGAAAAAAAATCTTTAACTTCTTCTTCGCTCGCTGTTGATCTTTGTTAGTATTCGGCATCAGAGACGCTTGTTAATCAAAATTGGGATTAGAATCAAAGCAAAAAGAAATGAAAGCTTTTGCTCCTATAAATGGAAAGGAAACAACCCCCAAACCAAAAACAAAACAAAAACCAAAACAAAAAAAGCGTTCAAAAATCCATCAATTCCAGCAAAACAGAAAAGGAGAAAGGAGAGAGGCAAACATACCATCAAAAGGAAGCGGTCTAACAAATAATTTAACTGTGGATAATTCGTCACTCATTTTTATGTATGGTTTAGTTGATAATAAAAAAGTATGAACTAGAGTGTTTTTTTAACATGCCTTTTGAAGTTTTTTCTTTCAAGATTTTCAAAAGTGGCAATTTTGCAAAAAAAAAAAAAAAAAAAAGAGATATTACCCGGCTTACTTTCGCGAACTTGGTATATCCGCGAACATGTCCTGTGAATCCAGTGAATAATATCGTCCATACAAAATTATTAATGGATGGGATCGATGATGGGTTATTGCAAGAAACACTAGGCTTTGCAACGAAACACAAACGATGCTGCATGTTCTAAGGTCCAGGGGATCTACCAGTACTAGGCTCCACTCGGTAAGAAGGGCATCCACTTACAATCAGGCTAAGAGCTTGCGCAAATATCCAGTAGGCTCATCCATCCATGGCTTCAGCATCACAAATGCTATACCTGTTCCGGAACTATCACTGACTGCTGTTACACTAAAACATGAAAGAACTAATTCCCAGCACTTACATATAGACAGAGACGATACCAATAACGTCTTTTCGATTGCTTTCAAAACTAATCCTCCAGACAAGACTGGTGTCCCTCATATTCTGGAACATACTACACTGTGTGGGTCATATAAATATCCTGTTCGTGATCCTTTTTTCAAAATGTTGAATAGATCTTTATCTAACTTTATGAATGCTATGACTGGTCATGACTACACCTTTTTCCCGTTCTCCACTACTAATCATAAAGATTTTGAGAATTTAAGAAATGTTTACTTAGACGCTACGCTTAACCCGTTGTTAAAAGAAGAAGATTTTTATCAGGAAGGTTGGAGATTGGAAAATGAAAATACTGATGATAAATCCTCTCCATTAACTTTTAAAGGTGTCGTTTATAACGAGATGAAAGGCCAAGTTTCAAACAACTCTTATTTGTATTGGATCAAATTTCAAGAGGCCATTTATCCAAGTTTGAAGAATTCTGGTGGTGACCCAGCAAAAATTACCGATTTAACTTATGAGGACTTGATCGACTTCCATTCCAAGAACTATCACCCGTCAAATGCGAAAACTTTCACTTACGGTTCATTGCCACTTCGTGAAACTTTAGAACATCTTAACCAAGAATATATTCATTTTGGAAGAAGAACAATCAAGCCGGATATCAAGCAGCCAATTGAACTTAAAGAATCACAAACGGTCGCTATAAAAGGCCCTATTGACCCTATGGCCCCACCAGAAAAACAGCTAAAGGCCTCTATTACCTGGAAGTGTGGATCTCCGGCAAATGTCTACGAAACTTTCTGTTTAAGAATCCTATCTAATTTACTCACTGATGGTCACTCCTCGCCACTTTACCAAGAATTGATTGAATCAGGTATTGGTGATGATTTCAGTGTCAATACAGGCATGGAATCAACCACTGCGGTAAATCTATTTACAGTTGGCTTACAAGGATTGGAATCTTTAGAGATTTTAGAAGCAACACTCAATAAGATCATCAAGCAGTTCAGTGTCTCTGGATTTGATGACTCCAAAATAGAGGCTGTTATCCAACAGTTAGAACTTTCAATGAAAGATCACAAATCGGACTTTGGTTTGAACATTCTCTCATCAATTGTACCAGGTTGGGTTAATAATATTGATCCTCTAGACGTTTTGGTTTGGGATGATATTATTGGACAATTTAAGGAAGAATATAAAAAGGGAGACTTATTCCAGAAACTAATAAAGAAATATTTGATTGATAAACCCGTGTTCAGATTTTCGATGGAACCAAGTGAAACGTATGAAGAGGAAACTAAGGCTGAAGAACAACAGAGACTTGAATCCAAAACTAAGCACCTCAATGAAGAAGATAGGGAAGTCATTCTGAAGCGTGGTAAACATCTTGCTGCAAAACAATCTGAAATTGAAGACTTGAGCTCATTGCCTACTTTAAAGGTACAAGACATTGGAAGAACTGGAGTTTATACGCCCGTTTCATTCTCAACTGTTAAAGACTCCTTGATCCAGAAAAGGATAACTGATACTAATGGTCTAACTTATTTCAGAGCAAGCCGTGATATAAATATCCCATATGAACTATACCCATATCTATCATTGTTCACTGATTCCTTAACCAATCTCGGTACTAAATCTGAATCCATGGCAGATATTGAGGATTCTATCAAATTGTATACTGGTGGCCTATCGTCATCTATCTCTGTTCACTCTTGCCCTCAGGACTTGTCACCAAGAATAAGCTTCAATTTTGGCGGTGTTGCATTAAATCAAAATGCAAACCATATTTACGAGATCTGGGAAAAGTTGTTATTAGGAACAAACTTTGATAATAAAGAAAAGCTTTCAACGCTAATTAGAGTATTATCCTCCAACAATATTGGAAGTGTTGCTGAAAGTGGACATGTTTTTGCTAGGGGTTATGCATCATCATCACTCTCAACTTCAAAAGCTATCGCAGAAACTGTTAGTGGCATTAACCAATTGGAGTTTTTGAATAATTTATCTGTTTGGATTCAAGACGATGCAACTTTCCAAAAAAATATTATAGATAAATTGAACGAACTGCAATCATATCTGATCAACTCAAAAGATTTGAGATTTTCCTTGACTTCTGATGAAAATTCGGTCTTGGAGAACGAAAAGTACCTTTCAGATTTCTTAGATAAATTACCAGCTACACAACCAACTCAAGAACTACTAGCGTCAAAATACAAAGGTGATATTGGCAACAAGTCATTCATCAAGTTCCCATTCCAAGTGGGCTATGCTTCTACTGTGTTCAAAGGCGTTCCATATGAACATGAGGACAGTGCTAAGTTACAAGTTGTATCTAATCTATTAACCTATAAATATTTGCATCGTGAAATCCGTGAAAAAGGTGGTGCGTATGGTGGTGGAGCTACATATAGTGGATTGGATGGTTTGTTCAGTTACTATTCATACAGGGATCCTAACCCTTCTAAAAGCTTAGAAACGTTCCAAAAAGCCGGTGATTTTGCTTGTAATAACGAATGGACAGAACGTGACCTCGAAGAAGCGAAATTGACCATATTCCAAGGAATTGATGCTCCCGTTAGCGTTCGTTCTGAAGCCCAGGCATTATTCAAAGAAGGCGTCACTGATGAAATGAGACAAACGAGAAGAGAGCAATTGCTAGATGTTGATATCCAGGATATTAAAGAAGTTGCTGAGAAATATTTGATTGGACAAGACTCCAGCACAGCTATTGTTGGAAACGCTGACATCGATGAAGAAGATTGGTCTGTTGTCAACCTCACTGTTCCTACAGAATAATCTTACATTGTCTATAAAACAGGTATAAAACAGGTATATAAACCTCAAAAAGAAAAAATAAAACAAAAAGCATGTAAATACTATGTGATTTACGAATTGAGTAGATTTCCTATTTGGGGATTTACGCGTCATTTTCATAACTATTTTTATTATTTCTCGTGGGCGAACCGTCTCTGTTTTTTTTTTTTTTTTTTTTTTAGTTTTTTAACGTGGACAATTGGAAAAGAACAACAAAGTCAGATCAAAAGAGCATCAGTTTACTTTGTCTAACAAACAACATTCGGTTTTGCCTAATTTTTACCCACTCTCTCCCGCCAAAATGAAAGCTGCAAATTTTCTAATCTGCCTCTTTTCGTTGGTCGTTTCAGTGTGGTCTTTACGCTTTGAAATCGAGGCTGTTGAATCTTCAAAACCACCAATTTGTATACGTGACTTTGTCTCTGAAGGACAATTGGTTGTTGTCTCCATCCATTCTTCAGGTACCACTGGTGATGGTCAAGTACTAAACTTCTACGTTCGTGACACTGTTGGAAACGAGTATAGAAAAAAGAATGATTTTGCTGGGGATGTTAGATTTGGTTTCAGTGCTCATTCATCTGCTGCATTTGATGTTTGCTTCCAAAACATCATACAAACCCAAAGAAGAGGTGGCTCTTCATTATTCAGAGAAATTGAAGTTGATATTGAATCGGGTTCAGCTGCCAGAGATTGGAATTCAATTCAGGCTGCTGAAAAGTTAAAACCAGTTGAAGTTGAACTAAGAAAAGTTGAAGAACTAACTGAAGAAATCGTCAGTGAATTGGATTACTTAAAAGCAAGAGAAGAGAGGCTTAGAGACACTAATGAGTCCACAAATAGAAGAGTGAGAAACTTTTCACTCTGTACTATCATTGCATTGGTAGGATTAGGAGCATGGCAAATTGCATATTTGCGTAACTACTTCAGAGCTAAGCATATCATTTAAAAAAAATGAAAAAAAAGAAAAAGAAAAAGAAAAAGAAAAAGAAAAAGAGAGAAAAAGGGAAAATTAGATAAATAGTTTCTAAATTTGTGTATATTATTAGCAAAAGAAAAAAAAAAGAACAAAAAAGAAAACCTTTCATTAATTCAGTTCACCCAATTTTCCCAAAGTGTAAGCGAAATCAATCTTGTTTAAATTAACATCCTTTCCATCAGTTGCAACTGCCACCATATTCAATAGTAATCGATCACTAATCCCAATTTTTGAATTGTCATTGATTTCTTTCAAATCCTTGAAATTCACAAAACTTCGGGCCTTTTCTTCCCCTGTATCCGTCTGTAATTCTGAGTTTATGAGGTCCCATCCTTTTTCAATGATATCCCTGTTGTCTCTAAACTTTATTAACTGGTACGAAATAATCAGCAGCTTATCAAAATCGATAATGTTTGTTCCTTCTATTGTTAATTGAGACTCTGAGAGCCGCTTGTTGCCAACCAGGTACTCTCTGGGTATCTTCAGATCAGAGTAGAACGAATCAAGATCATCAATAGTCATATCTTGTTCAATGGAGTAGTTGGCAAACGCATCCAAAATCTCATCTTCAATCTCTGATGGCAACTCTTTAGGACTTGTGAACTCCTCTATAAGTCTTTTGTTGATGTATTTTCTAGATCTTCCCTGTGCACATATTAGAGTGTTGCCCTTTGCCTAGGTCTGTATATCGGCACACTTACCATAGCCACGCTCCAGTCAGATGTTGTTCTTTTCAAACTCGGTGGGCCTTATCCCACATTGTTGATCTTCTCTGCTCTTATATTATATAATCATATATATATATATATATATATCAGTTCCGATTATGTCACGTGGAATAATCACGTGATCTGTTAAAAACGAAATCCGGGCAGTATTTTCTTTTTCTCAGGGTAACCAAAATCAGAGAACTGACAAAATTAAAATGGAAATTGTCCAAACGAACCAAAACACAGAATCCTGAACGATACAGGATCGGTTGAAATTATCAATTAATCGTTGTAAGTTTAGTCAGTAATGAGTGATGAGGCTATGGAATACGAACGTGAAGAGCAAAATCAAGAAATCCATGAGCTAGAGGACCAAGAAAGAGAGGAAGAGGACGACCTCAGAGATGAGAAAGAATCAGCTCTTGGTCTTGGAAACAATTATGATGCTGCTGATGATGATGAGGAAGAAGAAGAAGATGAGGACGAGGAGGATGAAGACCGTGTCAGAAGCCGTAAAAGATCACGTCGTGAAAGAAATCAATTCTTGGATGTTGAAGCTGAAGTCAGTGATGACGACGAAGACGATGACGAAGATGAAGATGATCTGACAAAGGAAGGTTTCATTGCTGCCGACCATGAACATGAACCTGAAGCATTGAGAATAGATGACAGACTTCACAGACAAGTTGATCGTTCTCATGAAAAAAGCACAGAAGAAGATGCCCAGAGATTAGCTGCCCAATTCAAAGAGAGATATGGGCGTACCAACAAATATAGAGGTGAAGAATCAGGAGTTGTCTCGCAAAGATTTTTGCTTCCATCCATTAATGATCCTAGTATTTGGGCTGTGAGATGTAGACAAGGTAAAGAAAAGGAATCTGTTAGAAAGTTGCTACAGAGAAAGCTAACATTAGACGGAAAACCCAATGCTTTGAAAATCCTTTCTGCATTTCAAAGAGATAACTTCACCGGCTACATCTATATCGAAGCTGAAAAGCTAACTGCTGTTGATGCTGCTATTAAAGGTTTCCCTGATATTTACCCCCAGAATAAAGTTTTAGTTCCCGTTGAAGAATTTCCGGATTTATTGAGAGCAAACAAATCGTCTGATATCAAGATTGCACCTGGAAGTTATGTCAGAATCAAAAGAGGAAAATACAAAGGCGATTTAGCAATTGTTGATGCTATTGAAGAGAATGGATTAGAAGTTACATTACAAGTTGTTCCAAGATTAGATTACAAAGCTCAGTTTGATGAGGAAACAGGAAAGAGAAAAAGGGCCACATCTGGTTTCAGACCACCACAAAGATTATTTAGCAAGAAGGACGCATTCGAATTTGACAGTGACAACTTGACTGTTAGATCGAGTAACAGTTTCACTTATAGAGGTGAAGAATACATAGATGGGTACCTTTATAAGTTGTTTAAGCTTCAGTTCTTGGAAACTCAAAATGTTCAGCCTAAGTTGGATGAAGTTTCTCGTTTCAATACAGGGGACCAAGACGATTTAGACTTAACCTCGATTGCGCAATCAATAAAAGCCTCACAATCAATAGTGTTCAATACTGGTGATAGAGTCCAGGTTTTGCAAGGTGAACAGCAAGGTTTACAAGGTGATGTGATATCTTCTGCTAATGATACTATCACATTGAAACCAAGAGACTTCAAGGGGGAAAATCTAGAAATTCCAGTAAATAATTTAAGAAAAATATTTCATGAAGGTGATCATGTTAGTGTCTTGAATGGTAAACATGCTGGACATACTGGTATTGTTGTTTCTGTTGACGAAGATCAGGTCACTTTCATTTCCGATCAATCTCAAAAAGATGTTACCGTTTTTGCTAATCATTTGACCAAATCTACCGATTCTTCTACTCTAGTTGATGGTGATTATTCATTACACGATCTTGTAAGAATAAACCAAAGAAATGTTGGTGTCATTATTAATGCTGATAAGGACGTTTTCACGGTGTTGTCACAAGACGGTAAAGTATTGTCACTTGTCCCAAGTGCCATCGTCTCTAAAGTTGAAATCAGGAAAGATCAAGCATTTGCTGCTGATTCTATGGGGGAACCAATCAAGATTGGGGATACCGTAAGAGAAAATCAAGGTTTTAAAAGACAGGGTACAATCTTACATATCTATAGATCAGTCTTGTTCATATACTCGAAAGAAACTTCCAAAAACTCCGGTATATTTGCTACTGATACTTCAAGTGTCACAAATGCTGCTTCAAAAGACAATCTCACAGAAAAAGAAGATCAGCTAGATTTAACCAAAATGAATCCTAAGTTCAGAAGTAGTGGGAACATGGCACCTCCATCATTACCAGTTAAGCAATCAGGAAGAGACCGTACTTTAAATCAACATGTCAGTATAAGATTAGGTGAATATAAAGGTCTCCGTGGTATAATCAAAGACACTAATGGTGATATTGCAAGAGTCGAATTGCATACAAAAAATAAAATTTTGAGTATTTCCAAGCAAAAACTATCCTTTGTTGATAAATCTGGAAAATTGATTCCATATGAGGAATTCATTAGAATGAGACAAGATTTTGGATCATCTGGGCCAGGATTTTCAACTGGAAATAGTCACGGTTATAATCCAAGTCACAGTAGTGGTAGCTCTTCACACTGGGCTGGTTCGGCGTCTGGATCTAAAACCCCTTCATGGGGTGGTAATAAAACAGCCTATGGGTCTGGCACTTCTTGGGGTGGCAATCAAAGTTCGTGGGGTGCTAGTACTTCGCATGGTGCCACTGGTTCTGGTACTGCTTGGGGTAATACTGGTGCTGGTACGGCCTGGGGAAATAATGGTGGTTCGGGTACCGGTAACCAAAGTAGCTGGGGTGTCGCTCGTAACACAGCTGGACAAGCAAGTGCCTATGGGGCCACCAGTCAATGGGGTGCTGGTAATAACACTGGATATGGTGGTGCTGGTAGCCAATGGGGTGGGCGTTCTTCATATGGAAGACCCCAACAAACATGGGCACCTACTCCTGGAAGTTTCCAGACTGCTGATACTCCTGGAGCTAACTATGATGAAACTGCACAAACACCTTACGATGGGTCAACGCCATATGATGCCCAATCAACTTCTGGATACACGGCACCCACTCCTGGTGGTTATGGTGAGAACTGAGTGATGAGTATATACAAACGCCTACGGGAAAAAAATTCTGATGTGTAATATATAGAAAAGAGGAACAAACGTCTTTGTTTTTGTTTTTGTTTTTTTCTCTTTGTCTCTTTTTTCCTTTTTCTTCACTAGACTCAAATCGTAATAACTAATTTCTTCTTTGAGCTTGAACATCTTTAGCTGGTTTTTCAATGGCATCGCGAGATTAGTTAAAAATTCAATGGTGTAAAAAGCCGGATATCAAGCAGAAAAGGCATATTCACCCACAACCTGCTTGAAGAAAAAAAAAAAAAAGAACAAAAAAGAAAAGAATGTCTGTCACTGTAAGTGAGAGTGCCCTCCTTTCTTTTGGAGTTTCAAATATTAATCTTTCTTTGGCCTAGTTGCACACGGATCTTGGGGATCTGAAGCTAGAAATATTCTGTGATGAGCGTCCCAAAACAGCTGAGGTGAGTATAGCATTAATTTGCCCCCTCCCCTTCTTCCCGTAGAAATAGCAACTAACCCCCTCCAGAACTTTTTAGCACATTGTGCACAAGGAACGTATAACAATACTAAAGTTGTACGAAGCGTCAAAGGTTTTATTGTCCAACTAGGAGATCCAACAAATACTGGTAAAGGAGGTGAATCCATTTGGGGAGGTTACTTTGACGATGAACTCACCCCTGAGCTCAAGCATTCACAAAGGGCAAGTATTTCCTATGTAATTCCTTCTTAAATATTGGCACCTTACTAACATTTCTAAAAGGGAGTAGTTTCAATGGCTAATACAGGTCCAAATACAAATGGAACACAGTTCTTCATAGTATGTTTCGAATTTTGTTGACAACGGAGAAATTGATACTAACCGTACCTAAAAGACCTCAGCAAAGCATACATCTTTAGACAATAAATACACCATTTTTGGAAAAGTCTTGATGGGAGCTGAAGATTCACCAAATAGTACATTATCAAAACTGGAAAGCACTTTGACAGATAAGAAACATAGGCCAAAGGTTCCAATATACATAAGAAACGTGACAATTCATGCGAATCCAATTGCGGAACTATCATAGCCCTACCATTACTCATCGTTGTTTTAATTATTGAATGTACATTTTATATTCTTTGCTTGAATTCATCGCACCAAAATTATTATATACACGATTCTGTTGTCATTTTTTTTTTTCTCTCAAAACACTCAACAAACAAGACTTAACCACTCATAGCCCTTTTGGTTTTCTTGAAAAATTCAATGGGGTTGTTTCAGTAACCTTTCTTTTCTTAGCCTCGGTGAATAACACTCTTCTTTTGACTATTGTTGAGATGTTAGTATCAAAATCAAGCCGAAATTAACTTATCGATATACGCACCTAGAGGATCATAACGGATTTGATTCACCAATGGAGCACCACGATTCACCAGTATGTGTTTTCTGAAACCTGTAGAGGCTGTTGATAGAAGTGATACCACTATTTTACCTTTACCTTTTGGAGCTATGGTGAAAACCGTTAGTCATTCTTTCCCGGGAATAAAGTGTAAATCGCGCTGAAATCAAAAAAAAAAAAACAGACGAGCAGATCTGCCTCCATTTTCGGTAATCATTTTTCTAACTTACCAGCCATTTTATAGCGTAACTATCGGAGTATGGTCACTTTTAAATCAAATCGTTGATAGTTAGAAAGTGAACATTTTTTCTTGGTGATAATTTTAGTGGTGTTTGGATGTTTTTGTTGTTGTGATGTTGCGAGTACCGGGTTTTGCGACCATAATCTCTACAATTTTGATTATATGAATTCCTATAACTTTCCATTAAGCCATCACTCGTATTCAAGATAATATCAACCATATATCGTAATGGTGTCAGTATCCCTACTCTAGGTCTTCTATGTTTTTCTTTCTTTCTTTCTTTCTTTGTTTATTTTTGGTTTTTTTAATTTTTGTCTTGCTTTTACTGTTTTCCCTTCCGTTTCTTCTCTTCAACAAACTTATCTTGTTCTCTTATGGCCTCTTCACCGAAATGATTATCTACGAGATGGGCAATGACACCCCATCCCCAAGCACTACCGTATCTTCTTCTTACAATGATATTATTGTGGGCATCTGGCTTTAGAGTCACTAGCACTTTTCTCCAGTCCATCTTCCAGTGCCACTCCCGTGCTATTCTCTCCTCAATCGCTTTCTTATTCCCACTAATAAAATGTTTGAGCTTAGATGTATCTTTGAACGGGTTGGCATCTTTTAAGTAGTGAGCGGGTGGTAAGTCGTTAAACGAATATATCTTATCATGGAAGATTGTTGGTGGTCTCAGCTCAGGATTGATTAAATATTCAGCATCAGGTAATGGCGAAATCATGACATTGGCTGCTGACAGTATTGTAGAGGCAGTTGGTGGAATATTCAATTCAGAGTCCCGATCATCTAGTGTTGATGAAGATTTGTTTGATGGGTATTTATTTGATGAAGATGTCTTTTCAGTACTTGATGGGCTCGCTACTGTCTGAATATTAAGATATTTCTTCATCCTGTTTCTTTTTCCTATCTCTGATGCATGAGAAAATATCATTGAGGTTGATCTTTTGGTTTTATTAGGAGATGGCGGAATCACAGAGTTGGAATCATGTGCAATAGTTGGAGATCCGCACTTCACAAAGTCACTATCTGATGGGATTTCTTCAACAGTTCCCCTCCCCACGGAGCCCACCGTCTTTGCTTCTCCAATATCTTCTACATCGGCTTTGGTGTTTTTCTTGACGTATTCAACTTCACCTAATCCTTTCCAATCCAGATACAACAATGCAGATGTTCTAATTGGAACAATTCCATCATTCACAGCATTAGCATATAGTGTTCTATTCATGAAGCTTTCGAAAGTATGGTGTGTTGCGCTTCTTATGATTTGCTCCAGGATCGGCTTTGAAGTTACTGCTCTATGGTCCTTCGTATTATCAAAGCTTTTGTCTTCATCATCATGGTTTCTCTTCTTCACCAAAGACGGAAATTTATGGGATAACGTCAAATCTCTTCCAGTTGAGCCCAGAACACCAACGTCCAGTGCGAATGAAACAGCTTTGGGGAATTCTGTCAAAACTCCTAAAAAGGGACTTGATAGTGTAATGAAGTTGATTGGGATGACGTCTTTTGCAAAAAATTGGGGCCTTATTTTTGTTATGTACGATATGGCGTAAGCCTGAACTGTACCGCCTAAAGAATGGCCAATAAATGAGATTCTATCAATGTCATATCTGGATTCGTCATAAAGATTCAGTACAAAATTTCCCACTCTTTTGCCCAAATATTTAATGCCTTTTTCAGATTTTCCAACATTACCATCATATCCTCGTACTATAACATTTGCTGTGTGATTATCCTTCACCACTGCCTCTATTTGGTCTTTCAAATAAAGCATATCGGCACCCACATTTGAAAATATACCGTGAGTTACAATAACTAAATGCACTGGCTTCTCAACAAATTTCGGTGGCTGGGTCCACAAGTCCTTAGTTTCTAGCTTTGTAACATCCACTGACTTGGAATTTAATTGACCATCAACTTCTTCAAATAGTTTTTTGAGTAGCTTACGATTATAGCCAATCGAGAACTTATAATTGATGATAAAATGGGTTACAATAGCCAGCTGAGATATCAAATCGACAGTCCAGGAATAAGTTTGTTCCAGTTCATCCAAAAGACTCTCTTTAGTGAAATACATCTTGGCTTTAAACGATTGGCCTGGTTTTACATCTGAATTGAATTGGATGGGTTCATTGAATTGTTTTGTAATAGTATAATTGACTGGGGTAACATCAATGTAAAAAGAAAAAGGCCCAGTAAGATATATCGGCCTGAATATATTCATTTCGCTGTTTTTGGCCCTGATCCAAAGAAATTGCCCATGCTCATCGCTTTCCAAAAGTTCCTGATCAAGCGCATTCTTGTTGATTTTAATTATGAACCTGTTAACCTGGCCGATGGAAAGGGTCCCACTGTGCAAATAGAGGCCGCTCTTTATGAGCAGCTCTGATGTTGTAGACGGGCTGCTTAGACCTAGCGTGCCCTTTGGATGATGCATCACCAATTCGTTTGCTCCTGCCTATCGTTGCGAAACAGTAAAAAACTCATCTTTTGGTGATAAGTTTGTTGTTGTTGTATTTAACCTAAATTGGGAATATTCGCGGCTTCTGTGATTTCCCAAATAAATCGAAACTATAACAAAGCACCAAAATAGAAAACTCAATAAAGTTCAGTGCTCAGTCCACGAAATTGTCTCACTGAAAAAAAAGAATGGCCACTATTCAAGAACTTTTGGGTGCCACTACCAACTGTTTCCGGTTGACTTCAGTTGCTGAGGTCAAATACACCACCTTCAATATGCTGCCGGTGGATGACCAGGTGCTGCTGGACGCTGAGCTCAAACTGCGACAGGAGCATCCAAAAGTGCTAGCCACGATATACAACAAGGAGCTCTGGACGTTCAGTATCAACGGCAGTGATCCACCCCTAGTATCCCCAGAGTTCAACCTTAGACAATCGCCAATTGCATCCTTCTCCCCAAAGCTTGTCTACAGATCTTCTAATGGAGCACCCTCATCGCTCATGTCTGTTTTGTTGACTACTTTTTTGAAATCGCTAAAAAGACTGCTCATAAATAACCTGTCCTTCAGGAAAGAGATTGTTCCTTTTGGAAACGCTAGTCTTCTTCCTGACTTTAAAATCCTACAAATCGATCCCAGACTAGGTGAGAATGGAGACATCACCATATCAATCACCTCCAAAGATCAGAATTTCAGACGGCTAAGCGAGCTTTCTTCCAATGACCCGATCATCAACGAGAATTACGCGATATACCTTGCTCCTTCTGGAATCCGTGTCTATCTTTCTGATGGCTCAATTGATCAATCTACAACTATGAAACCGTCAAATCATGCGTTTATTACCAGGACACTATCTCAGCTACACAGCATTCAAATTGATCCTACAGCGTGCACATGGATCAAAGTAATACCCAATCTTCCTCACTTGAATGGGATGACTTCCCAAATATCGGAATATTTGAAACCTGTCACCAACAGCAAATACCTATCGTGGCCTTTAGAATTGTGTTTTGTCCAACAAGCTGAATCACTAGCAACTCCCTCCGATACTTTCAACTGGAAGTCTGACTCGTCAGATCCGCTTTCTTTGATCGATGACTTTGTTAATTTGAAAGCTTCTTCCAATACCAAATCACCTTCAACTGTCCCGACTGCAAATAACACACCGGCAGCGACTGACAATCATCCGTCTGTTGATCATCATTCGGAGTTGAGACATCTTCAACAGCTGCCAACAAATAATACATTTTCAGCATCAGCTATAGAACCTGAAGAAATCTCGGGCAACTCTGTTAATGATGATTGGAGCGACCTTGATGAAGAACTTTTTGGAGATGGTGGAGAGATCACTGACGCTGACTTTAATTTTTTTGATGATGAAAAAAGAAATACTGGCACAAATAATAATGACAATACTTTTAATGATAACGAAATGAAGGATAATTATGATATTTTCATGGATAATGCTGAAGCTAATCAACAGAGTGAAGATGTTGAAATTACGGATGATTTGTTCGATGAAGATGTTCAAACAGCAAATTTGGCGTCAGAACTGGAATTATTAACCGAAGATAATGAATCCCAGAGCATGGGACCAGGTGGATCAATTGTTGAAGAACTTGCTTCTAAGGATCCTTATGATATTCCAATAACTGAGATGACAGTTCCATCGACTCCGCCTTATACAGATCCCGGGGCCCCATTGCCTATTCAATCTCCAAAAACAACTACTAGAAAGAGAAGCATATTTTCTCCTCTTAATTTTAATCCAATTATCAAATCAAACGTTGATGACAAATATGCTAATGGTGGGAAATTCTTTGTTCCCACTGTTGAAACTCCAATAGGTGAAACAGCTATACCAATGGTAACATTAGCAGATACCTTCGGCCAAGATCAAGGAGACGATGACGACTCTGAAGATGAAGAAGACTATGGCTCTACTGACTCATCAGGTGCAGAAGATGATGAAAGAATTCAAGAAGGTCACGATGCTCAATATGCTTTAGATAATCTCAAAACACCTTTGAAATCATCAGTTGAAAGCTCAATAGAACCAGACTCTAAGCGATTTAAACTAAGTGATTCAAGCGTTTTGGACACGAATCTACCCACGCTAAATAACGGATCAATGTCTCCGGAATCTGCATCAAATGGTGTTCCAAACCCGTTGCCATTTCTACTCAGATCAATTCCGATTCACTCTATGCCTTCTTTTTTCTATAAGGATACACCAGCCGTAGATCCAGAGGATTATGATGAAATCTTGAATCAGATTGTATGGGATGACAATTGCCTTCAAGAACTCACACTGTCTACTGCATTCCACGAACACGTCAGCCATGAAAGTATTATCAGAGCAATTGCTCAAGTTTTCCCTGATATCCATAAAGAAAATTTAGCAGAGCTTGCTGGTTTTGGAACACATGATTTTTATGAATCTCCCTTGTCCTCTTTCAAAGTTCCCGACTATACACATACAACACATCCTATCGAATCCGGTTCGACGCCAGTCGATTCTTCCAAAATCGCGATCAATAACAACTTGGTCTTCCAAATTCCTCAGCCAAAACTAAGGGTAAAGAGACTTACAGAGGAAATTTCAGTCAATTCGACTGCATTAAATTTTTGGAATTTAATGAGTTTCAACTCTTTGAGACCACAAAAGGATTTTAGAATTTTGTTAATATCACCCAAATTATTGCTGTATCATTCTGACTTCTTTCTGACATCGCTTGTCCAGATTTATGAGAAATGTCAACTGGGAAATATTGAAAGGGTTTCGGTTAATGAATCTAGTATATCGAATGGTCTTGTTTCTGTGGATGTTGATCACTTGGAGGCCACTACTCTTTTGTCTGCTAAGTCACTTCAGGAGAGTATCACAAATAACTCAAACTATACAGAAATATTAGTGCTATTTCCTAATTTTGAAGACGATTTGAGCTCTATGATAAATCTGATTAAGCTGTTCCAAAAATTTAAATTTGCAACTACCACTTTACCTAACGGGAAGCTCTTACCAGTCAAAGTATCACTGAAGATTATTCCAAGTGCTTATATCTTTAATCGTGGAGTTTTATCTGTTGTATCTACGAATAAGCTGACCAGACTGGCACTCTCTATGTATAATGCAGTTGGCGATTTCAATTCGGTATACACCTCATTGGCTATTCCCTTGCCTGATAAAATCAACTTTCAGTTGACAAAACAGCCGGTTGCATCAAAGCTACTATCCCAAGACTCATTCATTCATCTTGCATATGAAAGATCAGTTGATAAAGAGTGGTGCGTTACTGCTTGGACTGATGAGTATTCCACTTTTCGTCAAGTGAAAAGCTGGAATTGCTCAACAAAGGTCAAAAATAGTTTGGAAAATGCAATGAACGATATTTGGTCAAATACTTTGGCTTTGGCAAAGAAAATGACTGGTAAAAAGTATCTTGTTCTCACTCGATCTGATGGCACGATTCCTGATGATGAGCTACTGCAATGGAAAAGATTATCCTCCAGCTCAAGAGAACTCACTCTTGTTGTCATATCAGTTGATCAAGATTCAAAATTACTGCTTGAAATGAATGATCCAGGATATCCAATAAAAAAGATATTTAGTCAAGATGCTCCATTTGGTGAAAATCTGGCTTCAAACAAGATTGATTCAGTTCCAACAGTTGGCTCATCAACTGGTTTGACTCCTTCTGCAATATTCACACCTCAACCGGTCAATAGTCCTGATTTATTCACAACTGGTAAATCAATCACCCATGAATCCCCTTCTGATTTCCGTGTTGCCGGAGATGAACAAGGTATCATCGTCAATCTCAATGACATTATTCATGCTGTCATTGTTGATGGCCCTATTGCATTGGCAAATTCACCTTCCAGGTTAGGAATCAAGACAGGTTACCTGATAAAACCAATCAAGAATAGCAAGAATCGACTAAAGGCTTTCGAGTTGAACATGATGAGCTGTCCTGGGACCTTTCCGAGCGATGAGCTAATGAGAACTTTATTAATTCAATTTAGAAACTTGGCAGCAGTTGGAGAAGCGCTTTCGGTAGTCAACTCAGAAGAATCTCTGATTCCGTGGCACGTTGTTGCTGTCAGAAAAACTATTAGCTGCTTGAATCATTTACGTATTCGAAAAGAAGATAAATGATGTATCATTAAACTCTGTGGGTAAATTACAGCAAAGACAAAATATATAAATTAACATATTTATTCAATCGTTCCAGGACTTCAGCAAAGCCGTTAAGTACTGCAAATCTCCCTCGTCGTATTCCTTATTACAAGACCTCACTACAGCAATTCTTTTTTCTTCCCCAAGTTTAGCCAGTTTGAATAAATCAGCTATCTGTTTCTCTGATAGTGAAGTTTTAGAAGAGATCAACCATAGACTGAAAATGTCGAACAATATAATGCTTATTATTGAGAAATGTAGTTTTAGTCTTTCAAAATCAAGTGAATCTAACGTACCGTAGTATTTTCTTTCATAAGTAACATTTTCAAATAACTCCTTAATAAATTCAAAAGATTCCTTTTTGCTGATCCAATCCTCAGTTTCATTCTCTAAAAAGATTTCAATATCTCTATAAGTGGTTAACTGAACCAAATAACAAACAAGTAAGTCTGAAAGTAGATAGACTTTCCATGGCTTTATAAGGTCTTCTTTATGAAGCTTAAAAAAGTTTATGAAATCATCATAGTTGGTTTCGTTGAAAAGCCTGTACTTCATTTCATCTTGTAGATCGGATGGGAGTCCATCTTCCGTCGAGCAAATAGTGTCGTTAGATTGTACTTGAATGTTGGTAGCTGCTCTTGACATCAAAAAAAATATCTTTCTTCTCAAATCAGCAGTTTCCTCGGTGATAATCAGTGCACTAGATTTTTTTATAATTCCTTTAGATAAATGGACCGATTTTGCAACAGTGAGTTCATGAGCACCAAATATTGGTGGAATTTCTTCAGATGGTTTTGTCAAAATAACATCAGTTAATTCTCTGGCCCACAAGTGTTTACCAAGCTTAGACATTACTTGATAAGTCAAAGTCTCCTTGAACGATGTATACCGATCGTTGTCTTTTAAATCAGTAACGATAAAGGCTTCAAGGTCAATTTCAATTATATCCAGTATAATTTCAATAACAGGCTTCCATACTCTCCAAGCTTCTCGGTGTATTAGATCACAGCTAGAACCACACTTCAATGCCCATTTAATGGCGCTCCAAATCTTTCTTTCACCAATGACAGTGTCAATTCTATCATTTTTTAGAATCGCAAAGGATTTTTTATCAGCAGTCCCGTTGAAGTGATCGTCTAAATCAGAATCTGGATCGCTGTTGGTGTCCTCTTCCACAGACTTCAATATAGCAGCAGATTCACGTTCTAGATTACGTTTTTGGGGTGACCAATCCAGTTCCTCAACTGCCTTTTTTTTGGATATTGTAGTATTTTCAGGCTCACCCTTAGTTAACCTTCTCTTTTTTTCTCTGTAATTTGTTTTTGCTGTACCTGATCTGATATGTCTAGAGGAAGAGTTTTTCAAAAACTCCACACACTTCAGAAGTTGCATTTCAGCATAATCAAGGTCTTCAGAGTCAAACTCGTTTGAACTGTCGCTTTCGCAAGTTCTCTCTTCGTGTCTATGCTTCACGATATCGACCAACTTCTTTAAAATATTACCAACCCTGATATGAATTGGCTGGTTTGAAAGACATTTGTCAAAAGTTCTAGCTATCAAATCGTGGTTATTATAGTCACCAACAGTGGCCAGTGAAAGAAGAATGGTTAGTACGAAAGCAGAAGGACACAGCAATTTAGGAGCCTGCTTGAATAACCTTGACTCAAGGTAAAATACCAACTTATCGTACTGTTTGACATTGATGAAGGAATCCAAAAGTGATTCTTGTTGTTCCAAAGTTTGTGGTCTATGGTTCCGAAGCTCCTCTTGGTGGCTATCGTGTGTCATGTAGAATGGGATTGGTTTAGGATCTGGTCGCTTATACCTTACCCCCAACGCTAAAAGGTTTCTATACGATATTGACATTTTTTTTCGTATTAGTTCGCGTATCGCTTACGTTCGTGTCACGTGACGTGTGCTTAAACTAAACTTTACTGTCGTATTTTTCTAGATAACATTATTATAATACAGTGTGAGCTAATCTAGTTCTTCAATTTCTCGGTTTGACCAGATAGCAAGGTAAAACTTGGAGCAGATAATTTTTCTGTACCTTTCAAGAAGTCTAACTCCAAAACGAAGTCATATTCCAACAAGTTACCACCGATCTCTTGGACTAATTGACCGGCAGAAGCAGCAGATCCACCAGTAGCAATGATATCATCAACAATGATGACATTTGAGCCTTCTGGAATGGACTCGACTTGGATTTGGAAAGTATCAGTACCGTATTCTTTGACGTATGTCGCACTAGCAAGTTTACCTGGTAATTTACCAACTTTTCTAACTGGAACAAAACCAGCATTGATTTCCAAAGCTAAGGTAGGACCAAACAAGAATCCTCTTGATTCCAAACCGACAATGTAGTCGATTTTAGTGTCTGGGAAAGCCTGTTGCAAATGCAGTTTGAAGGCCTTAACTAATTTTCTGAATAGCTCAGGGGATCTGAAAATTGGTAAGAAATCTTCAAATAAAATCCCTTCACTTGGAAAGTTTGGGTACTGGTGTAGAGCTGACTTCAACTCGGTGGCAATAGAGGCAATTTCTTGGTTAGACATGGCTTTCCTATGATACTTCTCAGCTAGAAACGTTCACTAGTGTAAATTTTATGCCAAAAAAAATTTTTTTTTTTTTTTCTTACTTGTCGAAGTCCGCGAATTAATTCTATGTCACGTGCCAAAACCCTTTTTTTTTTTGTGACACATAGAATAGATAAAATTAAATCTTTTTCTTTTTTTTTTTTTTTTTTTTTTTATTGTAGTTGTACAGCTTTGAAATATACATATAAATGTATATATATATATTCCTATTTGTATGTAGTACAGGTGGTGAGTGTGCCTCAGGTTTATTCACTCTTATAAGCTGTTCTTTCTCTTGATCTCGTGTTGAAAACAGTCAACGCACGGTCTGAAATCAATCCAGTATACTCTGTAACATAGTAGTGCCCACCTCTACTGGTCCAGCTAACTGAATTCTCGCCAAATTCGTATTTTGTCACTTCAAACTTATTCATGTAATTATCTATGTCATTGAAGTCAATGAAATGGCTATCAGGTATTATACTCTTCAGACTGATGATTTTTGTGTTTGGCTTCAGGTTCGAAAAAAGTTTCATCACTTCCTTGTTCAAGTCAGCTGTAAATAGGAAATTATTGACCAGAATAACATCACATTTGTCAACAACTTCTTTCACATTTTTGTTATCAACGAAACTTTGATGATTGAAGAACTTTACTTTACCTGAGTTCAAACCAAATAGTTTAGATCTGTCTTCAAATGCAATTGCGTGTAAGTCTCCCAAAATACTACAGTTCTCCATCATTTCACAGCCATAGCTCTCGCACCCGTATTCCAAAGCCGCTTGGATTGTGACATTGCCGACACCAGAACCCAAATCAATAAAAATTGATTTTGATGATAATCCAACCTGATCAAAAACCGTCGACAAAAATTTAGGCATTAGCTCACCATAAACATTATTTGAAAAAGCCCTGTAACCTTTCAAAGTACTGACCTGCGGGGAGACTGACCTTGAGTAAATCTGGTTCAATAGTTCGTGTAAAAATAGTCTTGAAATTGATTTTTTGGATTGTAAATGTTTTATAAACTCTCCTTTCGAATGGATTGTATTTACTAAGGTATTAAATTCTTCAATTATTCCAAGCAATTTATCATAATCGTTGGCAAAAAACGCTTTTGAGTATTTACCAGCGATTGAATTGTAAGGATCTTTTGGATTATAAACCGTTAGTTTATATTTCTTAGGAAAATAAGTGATCGATAACATTTCCATTAGTCTTCCAATCTCCTCTAAAGGATCCAGTTGTAAATCGTATGACTCCAGTAAATAGTATTCTTCAGAAACATTTGGGAAAACAGTACTTTTCAAAAAAACGGAACTTGGATTTAATCCTTTATAGTTCTTATACTTCTTTGGAGACTCTTTGATCAGCTCAGCAGCTGATTTAAATTTAAGCGAAATTTCCTCTGTGGTATTTTGGTAGACTTCCTTGACAAAGAAATCTGATCTTATTGGAATTTCAACATCGTCACGGGCATTAAAGAATGGGATATAATCATCAACTAGTTTTTCTTTAGCTTGAGCTCGTTGTTGTAGGATATCGGTACCAAGGTTTGGGGATTCAGATTTGATAGACGCCCCATGTGATTTAGATTTTGAAGGACTCTGCTTCTTTAGTTTTGAGCCAGTGGCTAGCTTATCCTGTTTTCTTTTCAAGTTTCTTAGATTTTCCTTCTCAATGCGTTTCTTGTCTTTTATCTTTTGCTCCGCTTCTCTCTTCTTTTGCTCCTCTTCTCTCTTTCTTGCCAACTCAGCTTCTCTTCGTAATTTAGAAGCTTCTCTCTTCTTTTTTCTTTCTGCCTGTTCTTTCTCAGCATCCTCAATCATCTGTTGCTCAAGGGACTTCTTCTGAGTCCTGCTAGCTCTGGTGTAGGATACATCGCTCAGTATACCGCCCATATTGGTGTACCAATGTGCGCTTTCGATCAAATCGTCTAGCTGGTTTTTGGTAGCCCTTCTAACTGGAGGGGCATGATCATGATCGTGATGCTCTGGGGTCTGGGGTTCAGTGGAGCTTCCGGCAGACGTGACTGAGCTGGAAAGAGCAGGGGATGAAGATGCAGACATCCTACTGGTGGAAGTTGTCGGTGGAGAAAACTCAAAAGACATTGTTGTTGTGTTTTTTTTTTTTTTATTTTGGCTTAATTGAGAATGAAGTTGTCCAGGCTGTTAATCCTAAATCTTATTGTTCGAGTTGAATAAGGCGAGCAAAGAAAAACACGGACTGAAAAGGAGAAGGAGTGGGAGAAATGCAGCAGTCTATTTTCGGATAAGAAGTAGTGTGATACAGTAGCTCTGATATTTGAACATAGATCAATTCTATTAACACCTGATCAAAACAAGTGTTGGTTTTGGCGTTAGTAAAGAAAGGCTCTTGATTTTTGGAAACCAAAAAAAAAAAAAAAACAAAAAAAAAAAAAAGAAAAATACAATCTCCAGAAATAATTCCCAAATTGGGCAATTTCTCCTATAGAAATACAAAACATCGCGATATAATTGAAGATACGTGTCTATTTTAATCCAGCGTGGTCTATGCTGTTCCCCTGAACAAGAGACCAATCAATTGGAGTTTCTCCTTTCGAAACCAGCCAGTTGTTGCCTAATCTGTAGTGATGACCTTCGAAATAACCTCGTCTAGCACTCAACGGACTTGGGTGAACAGAATTTAATATATAAACGTTTTTTTTCTTCAGGTCTATCTTCTTCTTCCCCAGATTCTCTATCCTTTTCTGGGCTGGAGTTCCCCATAAAAAGAAAGCCAAGTTCTTGTTGTCATCCTGTTGAGTTGATAATAGCAATATTTCCAATACTTTCTCTGTAAACTGTTCCCATCCTTTTTTGGCATGTGAGTTTGCATTGTGAGCTTTCACCGTCAAGCAGGTATTGAGCAGCAGCACGCCTTGTGTTGCCCATTTTGTTAGATCTCCGGCACCAGTACCAGTAGGGATCTCAAACTCGGGATAGTCAATCTTTAGTGCTTTATACATATTCTTCAAAGATGGGGGCGGTGGAGTTGGTGCTTTAACAGAGAATGCTAGGCCGTGGGCCTGGTTGACATTATGGTAAGGGTCCTGGCCAAGTATCACGACTTTCACTTTCTTCAACGGTGTCAACCTTGCCCACGAATAAATGTCCTGTTCTTGTGGGAAAACAGAGATGCCAGCTTTTTTTTGTGTGAGTAGGAACTTTTTCAATTCCAAGAAGTATGGCTTGGTAAATTCTTTATGCAGTGCCTCAAACCACGAGTCTTCCAGTGTACGGACTTCTAAGTCCAACAGCGCACGCTGCTCTTCGGATAGACCAGCAATAAATGCGCGTTTAAAGCCATTGAGCTCCGATGGGACTTTTTCTCCAGGTTCAGTAGTTGAGACGAGAGAAGCAGATCTTGCGGAAGTGAAGTAATCAGCAATCGGCCTCTCCACACGCGCACGGTACTTCACAGGCTCCTTTCTGCTCTCTCCAGGTTCCCCAGTTTCATCTTCCAACTCTCCCAACTTTCTTTTGGCTGTCATTCTCCTTGAAGCTTCTAAGAACCTCGTTGAAAAGAACAAAATACGCTGTTTTTCCACCAAATTATCGTAGCTCTTTTCAGCAATTACGTAATTTCGACATACTAGAAAAGTACAAAAATCAACTAATTCTGTTCCAACTGGTTAGATGAAGCTCAGCCAAAAACACACACATTTTTTTGCCACTTCTTCTTCTTCTTCTCCAAAGCTAAACCCAAACTTAAGATCACCCAATTCTGGCCGTCACTGCAAGTACCTCTCTTCTACGTTATCACCTTTTTGCACCCTATCTTTCAACGCCTTTCAGCTCTTTTTAAAGGAACTTACTCGTTGTTTCCTTATCTGTTGTCCTATTACATCCCATCCCATCGTTGTTCCTGTGTTTAAAGATAGAAATAGCTACATCAGAATTTAAGACGAATCAAGACAACAGCTGTGAACTCAAATTGAACTCAAGCTCCAACCATCGTCAGTTTCTAGCAATCTTTGGTGTCTTTTTTTTTTTTTCTGGTGTTTTTTGCCCTCCCTTCGTTTTATGCCATTTGGGAAGTTTACGCCCTCTCAAAAGCTCATAATAGGAAATACTTCGTACGGAATGTCAAATCCTTCAATATCAAAATCTCCAACAAAACAAGCAACTGGAACCTTAAAACGTCAAAGATCAAGAATCTTGGGACGTGCCTCTGACACTTCATTGCACTCGAAGCTCAATAAAGATAACGACGTACCATTACCAGCATCGGTCCCAACATCCACTGAAACACCATCGCCTCCTAGCAATTTGCAGCAGCAGCAGCAACAACAACATCAGCAGCAGCAGCAGCAACAACAACATCAGCAACAACAACATCATCAACATCATCAACAACATCAACAACATCAACAACAACATCATCAACAGCATCAACATCAACATCAACAGCATCAACATCATCAACAATTGCTACAACAACAAGCTACATCTGCAAAACCAGCCACCTCATCTGACAGTTGGTCAATATGGCCTAGAAAATCCCAGGTCCTTGACACTGATGCAGCAAGACCTCAAACTACAACCACAATATCAGCAACTGAATCATTGAGGTCGAATAAATCGGATGAAAATGATCGCAGAGACGATACAAGTATCTATAGTCAAACAGCATTGCCTCATGAAAAGAAAGAAAGAGAGAATAGCTGGATTTCGTGGAGAAAACCTTCGTTCACATCTTTGAAAAAAGCTGCTGAAGTTCAACAACAACAGCAATCAGTTGAAGATCAAGAGGTACTAGAGCCATCAGAACCAGTGAAATCCGTTGCGCGAGAATCAACGCCAACTCCAAGCCAAAGAGAAAGAATTCCATCAACATCATGGTCATTTTGGAACAGTTCTACTACTTCATCAAACAGTAACACCAATAACATCAACAATGTCTCAAATGTTTTACTGGCTGGTGGTGATGCTCTACTATTCGAACCATCGGAGATCAATGAATCGACAAATCACTCAACTCCATCGTCAAAGAATAATAACAATAACAATAACAATAATAACAAAAAGTCCAAGCCAACTAAACCAATAATTCCAAACAAAGTGGTTCCAGAATTTGAAAAATCTTTACCGTTATACTCAACTAAATCAAACATCATTAATAACTTCAACAGGCTAAGATATACACTTGGCTTTGAAGTTGAAGATCCCAAGCACTTATATCGTACGCAGACTTTACCATCGCAAATCAAGAAAGTTTTGATTATTGGAGTCCATGGATTTTTTCCAACAAAAGTTTTAAGACCCTTGATAGGAGAACCAACTGGAACATCGATCAAGTTTGCAAATGAAACAGAGAAAGCAATTCACAGATGGGCTAAAAAAGAAAATCTAAATATCACGGTTCAAAAAATTGCATTGGAGAAGGAAGGTAAAGTCTTTGATAGGGTTGATTTTTTCTATGATGTCATGAAGAAATGGGAAAAAGATATTCAGGATGCAGATTATATTTATTTTGCAGCACATTCTCAAGGGTGTCCAGTCACGATCATTTTATTATCCAGATTGATTGATGATGGGATTATTAAAGTTAATGACAATAACAAGAAAATTAGCATCTTAGCAATGGCAGGAGTTAATAATGGGCCTTTTTACGGAGTCGATCAAAAACTATTTGTTAGAGCTTATTCAACGATCGAAAACGACTCACTAATGGAACTATTTCAGTTCCAAAACTTTGAATCAATACATTCTAAAGAACTACTTAAAAGTTTGAAAACACTCATTGCGAACAATGTGAAAATCACATTCATAGGTTCGGTCAACGACCAATTGGTGCCACTTTACTCGTCAACTTGTCTTCAAGTTAGACATCCAAATATTTTCAGAGCAACATACATTGATGGTAGCTCAAATACCCCGGATTTCGTTTCAAGAGCAGTTTCAATCGCTAATATCTTACATAATATCGGATTGAGTGATCACGGGCTGATCAAAGAGATTAGCAATTCATTGGCAGGCCCATTGACTGGGGGTGGACATTCCAAAATTTATAACGACCCTCAAGTTTATGACATGGCATTAAATTTCTCATTATACACCAGTGATCTGAAATATACAATTCCATTGCACTTCAAACCATATTCCATTGAGCAATTGGGTGTGAACCCATACCATTTACCATGGTGTATGAGAGGATTACTGTTTGAAACCAAGGCGAAATTACCAGCCAAAATTGCAGATGACGAGATTACGAAACTTTTTGAAGAGTTTGAGAGCTGGAAGCCAGAAACTAAGCAGTTGAAGGACATGAAATACAGACTTAATGGGATAAAAAGCAAACTGTGACTAATTCATTCCACGCCTATATATATATATATATATATACATCTTCCTTTTCCCACCCCCATCTTATTACATCCTTTGTTGGCGTTTTTTTTTTTTTTTTTTGTTGCTTTGTTTTAATTTATAGATTGTCGTTCATTACTAGCATTGCTTATATTGTAAAAAAGAAAAAATAAAAAATAAAAAAAAAAAAAAAAAAAAGGCGAAAATCAATTAAGGTCAAAACTAGAAGTATTGAATGCTCGTCGTGTGATATTATTTTCTTTTAATTTTAATTTTAATCTTAATCTTAAGATCAGCGATCCCTATATAAATGTAATTATTCAACTTTTTCTAATCTTTCATCTCTATATCTCATTTCTATATCTCATTTCTATATCTCATTTCTATATTTCAAAAATGGTTGCCATTAATTTCTACGTCTTTTTAGCACTTCAAATCCTTTTGGTTCTTGCTGATTACTCAACATCATCCTACTTTGGGGATGGGCATCTAGTTTTCAAAGTCACTTTCACTCCTGATGAGTTTGCTGGCGTTGTAGGGACTGTTGATGATCCGATCCAGATCTCAGTACGTGCTAGGGAATACAGTGGGTATAACTTTAACATTACTGGTGCTAATGGTCCTGATGGCTGGGAAACTGTTTATGCAGATGCTGGCTACTCCTCTATCGTTGCACAGTGGGAAAAGATTGGCACTGTTGGGAACAGTAGTGTTTCATACGAAATTCTTTCTTTGATTACTAGTTTGGATTGCCATTACGAACTGAACATTTTAACAGGTACTCCTAAGCAGAGTCTTTCTCTTGATGCGGTTTATAACGTCGCGTGCACCTAACTGTGACTACAAAATACAATGGCACATGGAGTATTGTGCATTCGTACAATTGAAAGAAAGAAGGATGGGAGGGAGGTGGTGGTGGAATGCCATCCATCAGCTTCAGCAGCTTACCTAGTCCTCCTAACAACAAGCTATAGATAAGCTAACTAGCTAATTAAATTCATTTATCTATCACTGTAGACTAGACGAGATCCGGGGTGAGATTAGCCTCGGATGTCGCAAGCTAACATCAACACTTTTTTTAATTAAAAGAAAACCAACAAAGACGAACAAAAGCAGGTCGATCTAAACGCCAAATAAAACCACCCGCAAAAAGGCACAGAACGCTCAATCTGCTCCTGCCTCAGCTTCGTACATAACGCATACAGTCAGCTGCCCGCCTCGATTTAGTGCGCTTTTCTCCCACCTGTCCAGCATTTTCTACGCTCCAACACTTATCAGCTCATCCATATCAAATTCAAACAACCATGGGAAACAACTCTTCCAAACAGAAGAGTGATTCGTTGAAGACGTACCCACAATTCCAAAGAACAGACACACAGAACTCTTCCCGCTCAGCACGCTCGTTGCGGTCCAGACGGTCACTGTCCAGAGACTCGGATGTGGCCTCCTTCAAGACTGCGTTGGACTCGCCGTCAATATCAAACACACCTCACACCTCTAGAAAGAACTCTTCCAATGCCCTCCAGACATTGGACACTGCAGCAGGTGAAGACGTTCCACAACTCTCAACATCCCTGTCGCAGACGGTTCCTACGTTGAACGTTACTACTCCTAATGGGGACCTGACCAACATGTCGCTTCCTCCGTCAATGGCCCAAGTGGTGCCAAAACAGCCTATCTTGAGAAACAACAGCGATGCTGTAGAAGACCTTATTCAATCGCAAACGGGTAATCGCGACTCCTCAGCACCAGCAATCATCTCCTCTAGCAACAACAACACCAATATCACCCACCAATCTGTTCATCGTCGAACTTCTTCAATCAACAACGAAATACAGATAAATTCAATGGATATACCCAACACCCCTAAACACAAGACATCCTTCTCGAATTACTCCACCCCTTTCCAGTCGCCAATAAACCATCCGCTTTCTTCGTCTACTTTAGGCAACTCAATTGACGTTGAAGAACTGATTCAAAGATTACTAGATGCCGGTTATTCTGGTAAGAGAACAAAAAGTTTATGTCTCAAAAATAGCGAGATTGCCTTGATTTGTGCGAAAGCGAGTGAAATATTCTTATCACAGCCTTCTTTGTTAGAACTATCTCCTCCTGTTAAAATCGTTGGCGATGTTCACGGTCAGTTTGGTGATTTGATTAGAATGTTCACAAAATGTGGGTTCCCTCCTGCTGCCAACTATTTATTTTTGGGTGATTATGTTGACCGTGGTAAACAATCGTTAGAAACAATATTGTTGTTGTTGTGCTACAAAATCAAATACCCAGAGAATTTCTTTCTCTTGAGGGGAAATCACGAATGTGCAAATGTTACTAGAGTTTATGGATTTTATGATGAATGCAAACGTCGTTGTAATTTGAAAACTTGGAAGCTTTTCATTGATACCTTCAACACTTTGCCACTGGCTGCCATTGTTGCTGGTAAGATCTTCTGCGTTCATGGTGGATTATCACCGGTTTTAAATTCAATGGATGAAATTAGAAATGTCAATAGACCAACCGATGTCCCAGATTTTGGCCTGATCAATGACTTATTATGGTCTGATCCTTCGGATGCAGTTAATGAATGGGAAGATAACGAACGTGGGGTTTCATATTGTTTTAATAAAATTGCTATAAATAAATTTCTTGCAAGATTTGGTTTTGATTTGGTCTGTCGGGCACATATGGTTGTTGAAGATGGTTATGAGTTTTTCAATGATCGCTCATTGGTTACCGTTTTCAGCGCTCCAAATTATTGTGGCGAATTTGATAATTGGGGTGCTGTTATGAGTGTCAGCGAAGAGTTGTTATGCAGTTTTGAATTATTAGATCCTTTAGATTCTGTGGCTTTAAAACAGGTGATGAAAAAGGGTAAGACTGAAAGAAGAATAGCTAATCTCGCTTCCCAACAAATGGGAACAAATGGAAGCTTTAGCAATGGAAGTTTCTCATTAAACAATAGTAATACATAGAGTATATTTATAATTCGAGAAGCTTAAAGAAACGAGAAGAGGGAAAGAAGAAGAAGAAGAAGAAGAAAAAAAAAAAAAAAAAGAAAGATCAATTATAATAACTTTGATTGGTTTCAATCACCGAGTCATGTCTAATGTTTTTAACGTACATTTTTATTGGGTTTTTTTTCTGTTTTTGTTGTTTTTTTTTTTTTTTTGTTTCACATCAATATATCGAGTTTTTTTTTTATACTACGTGTGCTTCTAGTATATGATCCATCAAATCTATTAGATCGTATACAGTACCTCGTTGACGTCTGTAATTCTGAGATCAAAAACACCATTCGTACTTGTCCATCCATATTTCTTTATATCCTTTTCGATAACAGCATCTTCATCAATTATTGTTCTCAAATCATCTAATGGAACAGTTTCATATTCGATGTTCCAAAACATCAACGCAAAATATGTGTATAACATCCCCATAAGAACTATGGAGCTCGAACAAAGACTCCACCACCTCGAAGGGTAATAGTAGATCCCAACTGCATTCAAAGCACACTTGGGAATAAATGTCCAGAGAAGCCAGATTGTATGGAACAACGTCACTAGTAAATAAAGAGAATATCCCTTGTACTCTGTCAAAGGGCTAATCTGATCTGATATTGTGACATCAGACTCAAGTGCAAGAATATCTGTCAATTTGTAAGGCTGTATAGATGATTTCTTGTTATATATAATATCTTCATATTCGAATGGCTTGTTCAATCGCTGTTGATGTAGGTCGTGTGTTGTTTGATAAACTCCCTTCGGAAGGGTCTGTAAAGAGGAAGTTGATCTTGATGGTTGTAATTGTGTAAATATAGGGGATCTCGTCATACTTTTTCTAGAGTTTTGATGCATTTTGCTGTGGTTGTCTTCTGTGTTTTTGAAAGCTTTCAAACTCTAAAGAAAAAGAAAAAAAAAAAGGCCCATCGGAATCGCAAAAGTCGATCGGAATAAATAATACTCGATTAATATATTTGGGAAATTTGTCAATTGCTGATTGATAAGTATGGATATGGCTTTAATATAACCTGAAGCTTTTGTATTTATGGTACTGGCTATCCAAACTTTAGAATTAAACAGCACACTTTTGAGAGTTGAAAATTATACTTGAGTTAAATATTTATAAACTATATAATTAGTAATTTTGAGTTTAAGTTTAATGCATTTTATAACTAAAAAAACACTATAAAACATTTATCACCACAATTAATAGTATAAATGCAATACACACACACACACACACAAACACACATATATGAATTGTACTAGCACATAAGGAAGCTGTTCTTTTTCTTTTTCTTTTTCTTTTTTTTTAATTTTTTTTTTGATAATTTTTTTTTTGATAAATTTTATTTTAAGTGAAGCTTTCTTTATTTGGGCATTGCAAGCAGAATGACTTTCTTCTTTCCTATTTCACTCATCTACGTCCAATAGACAAACGTAATAGTAATTCTTTGACAGGCTACTGGATCCAACGTATGTGGTAAATTGATTGTAGATAGAAGTTCCTTATATTGTAGATAGACTCAGCTTGAGTGAGATATAAGTTCATAAACACAACTCTTGTAAACATCTGTTTCAAGCGTAGATAGAGAGTTCTCAACTTTTCCCTCTTCAAGAAAATTGTATCTCTCCACTATGGACTCAAACAATTCGTCTTTTCCAATGAATTAATCACAAAACTCCAAAAGTACAAGTTATTTACTAAACCAGGTATTAAAAAAGCATTCCACGAATTTTCTTCCAAAATCTTGATTTTGGGTCAAATTTCATATGGGTTACCAGCACTTTTAGGCTTGTTGTTTCTGCTCCTCAGTTAGTAGATGAGATTGAAGGCTAGAACAAATTTTGTCACTAGAAAGTTCATTGCTGCTACTTCACAAGATATTGGTAATGACAATGACAATTAATTATTTGTATATGTTGCCTTGGTATATACTTATATGTAACAGTACTAAGCGGTGATATAGCGCTGGCACTGTTAAAATTACAGTGAAAAGATCATTAGCTTAGTATATTACCAAAATACAAACAGTATGTTTATCGTGAAACTCATTAAAAGAAATGAAGCAAATAGCAAACCGGGGAAAGTCAAGCACAAACAGTAAAAACATTAGTCAAGTAGTGGAAGTAGATCTTGTTCAATAGCAACCGACTACAATCACCAGTCATTCGTTTTTGACTCCATTAGACTCAGGAGTGGATTTAGGGTATGTACGGCTCACATTGCTGAATATAGCACGCCCCCTTCCCCTTCCTCTACCACGACCACGACCACGACCACGACCACGACCACGACTGCGGTAACCACCTCTTCCTCTTGATGGATTAGAGTCACTTAAATTCTCAGATTGATCGGGGGTTGCTGGGTTTAATGACTCTTCGTCCTTATACCCAGTTGGTGGCGATGGTGAAGTTTTAATATCTTCTTTCAAAGTAGTAGTTTCTGAGATTACTTTTGATCCGTCTGAGGTTGATGTAGAGTCCAAACCTTTTTTTTTTGGCTCATGCCTTTGCAAGTCAGTTTCAATTGCAGCAGTTGATGGGCCTTCAGAGATCGGTTTTCCAAAATTTCCACCTCTTCCACTGCCTCTTCCCCTACCTCTTCCTCTTCCCCTACCTCTACCTACATCTCTTGTTTTATCCTTTAGAATACCATTAGGTTCAATTTTTTCTTGGTCGAGGTCATTTTTAGGTACAGGAATGTCAGATTCTTTTGAAGCTTCTTCTCTCATAGGCTCGATAAGAAGAGATTCTTCAAGTTTGAGCTCTTTCAGAGGTACGACTGGAGATTTTTCTTTTGTGGTAGTGCTGTCTCTTCTGACTATACGTTCACCGTCTTCAGTTTTCTTTGAATGATCAGTAGTTTTTCTCTTTAGTATGACCTTTCTTCTTGCTGACTTTTCGTCCTTCAAACGTTGTGATTCTTTTTTCTTCGATTGGAAAACAGAGGGCGAGATATTTGTTGGCTCTGGAGTAGACTGGAATGTCTTTGTATCTTGAGATAGGTTACCTGCAACTGGATGCGTTCCCCAAGCACTGACTTCTGGGTTCGAGGCGGGAATCAATTCTGCAGATTTCTTGATTGGTGAACTCACTGTTTTCTTAATCTTTTGTTTTGGATTGTTTGAATTTTTGAGCGGAGCTACTGGTGTTTTGTCTTGAGCTTTCGTTTGGCCATCAACAACCGTGTTTTCAGCACTCTTTTCTTTAACGACAGCATCTTCACCACCAACCTCATCATGTCCTAAAGTTCTAAATGTAGTTTTATTGATCTCGTGTCCTTTCAACTTATTCTCAACTTCCAATTCTTTTGAAAGGGTATCAACGGGTTTCGCGTTTCCGAATGGGTTAGGCTTATTTACTGGTGGAGGTGCAGGAGAAGGTTGTTGTAGTGGAGGCAATGGCTGGTTTTCATGTAAATGTATGTGTGAATTATTACTCAGCTTAATTTGATGAGGTTGGTAGGACGTGTGGAGTCTATTATTGGAAGACGATTGTGGAGATTTGGAAAAACTTTCAGCTCTTTTTCTTTCAGACGAAGCTGATGGATCATCTATCTCAGAAACTTTCTGGCTCAAGTCATTGTAAACTTTAAAGTTCTCAAAATTACCAACATTAACCTGTATTTTACCAATCCCACCTTCAAGATAGAGATCATTCCACTTTAAAACTTTTTCGAATTCTTGGTAAGTTTTCAGTTCAACAAATGCAGCTTTTCTTCTTTTATTAATAGCTTCAAGAGGATCATGAGCAGATTCTAGTAAATCAAAATTGATCTCCCAGAATAGCTTCAGTTTAGAGAAGCCCATGAATCTTGAACGCAGCAAATCTTCAAGATGTTCAATACCAAAATAACTAGGAATGTTACTAAATTTTACAATAAAAGGCGGTGAATGTGGAAGGCCAGAATCAAAATGTCCTCCTCTGGACCTGGATGAGAATGTACTGTGCGAGTTGCTTGCGTACGTTAGATAGTCATGATTGTGATGGGTTTGAGTTATTGGTACACTAATTGAGCTTGGGTCGAAGTCATCGTCGCCCCAGTTACCAACACCGAGTGCTATAATCAATTATTGTTAGTATGAAAGCTCTACTAGAAAACCACTGGAGAGATGGCGGAGGGGGATATAACTCACATTTGTCTTCAAAAAATTCCTTAAGAGAAAGCTTCTTCTTGTTTGCTATTACCAATTTCTTTTGTTAGTCCTGATGGGGTTGTTGTTTTTGTTGCTTCTAATACTTACCCATTCCTTTGTAAAAGAGTGCTGATAGTGATACTTCTTAGTTTGACACAAATTGAGTGGGATTTAAACGACTGCGTGGCGTGACTCAGACTATGGTGAATATTGACGCACTGTTGCAATTGAAAAAAAAACACAGTAAGACTATCTAAATAGGAACCCTTTAAATTGTGGAACTGTTCTTTGTGCGATTCGAATTTCCTCAAATTTTTAGGTTTCCTGCGAACCAAGGAAAATTACCACATTAGGAAAATTTCCTGTTAACGATATTTATTTTGTTATTTACTGTTTTGATACTTGATAATACCCATGATAGTGCTATTTTCAATGAGGTGCAAATCGCAGCAAGTTCTGAGTAAATAAGAGAAGAATGATTGCATTTGCTGGCCATCGCAGAATGCTGGTGGAACACGGTACTGCAGAGGTTTACCGGTTGAGAAGGATTTGTGATTAGTCTGTTGTTTTTGATGCACGACGCGTTGAAAGTTTTCATAAAAATTACGCGTTTTTTTTTTTTTTTTTTTTTAATAGAAATCTTCCAAATCCAGCTCCTTTGATGCCCAATCTAGACTCTTAGGGACCCAGAAATGTATAAACAAACAAACAAACAAACAAACAACTTTCAAATACGAGCAGTCCAATATCTCGGGAGGTTTGAGGTTTGAGATTTGAGACTTGGGATTTGGGAGTTGGGAAGATTAAAGACCGATGGTTAGACCTCAGTAAGAACTTTGCTGCGTATATTATTGATCCACAGCAGAGTTTGGCCGTCTGTGTTTCTGTTATAAAGGTCAATACTCTCCACTTATCTCCCCTTTGTTTTCGCCGTCCTGCATTGCTTCTTAGTCATTGGCAGTTGGCGCTCGTCAATCTTTCAATTGAGATCAGCAAGTATGTGCCTTCAAGACTTTCCTACAGGTCACCACTCCTCAGCTCTTTGTTCATTATGACACTTTGCTCATGATTCACAAACAGTCACAGATGCAGAATTAACCTTGAAAGGTTCAGACATAATCACACATAATTGGGCCTGATATTTAAGGCTCCAAAGTATTTCGAAAGATATATATATATATATAAGGATTGTATTTTGGCGGTTTTCTGTTTCACTTGATATCTCAACATACCAGCAAACATGGGATTTTTTAGAACACACATACCAAAGAAAAGTACCGTAACGATAGATTCTTATGATGGAAACCTAACCCTTCTTGACCCTCCTGCTTTACCATCTAATATTCCAACTGTCCATAATAACTTCTCCGTCCGCCAATCAGAAGTGTCTTTTCAGGCACTGACTGAGCAAAATGCTAAGGCTTTTGCAACAAAAGCACAAAACGTTGTATCACCAACAGAAACCGAATTCTCCTCAAGGACAATAAATTACTTAGCAACGTCTGCAAGCCTACAAGGTGAAATGGAACGTAATATTATATTGGAAAATCAAATTAGAATGCTATCCCAGCAGGCTGCTTTAGCATTGGATAGGTTGTCAGAAATATCGAAAGACAATGATAGACTGAAAGCCGAAAACGAGGACCTGAAAACAAAACAAACCAAGAAACAGAGGTTCTCATTCGCACGTCGTCAAAGTTCGATATCATCTATCGCCTCGTCATCAACCAGATCAGTCTTTACAACTAATCATGGTGAGATATCACCTGGGACTTCTATGAGCTCGATTAGCTCGTATCTAGAGCAAACTGGATCTGGTGCTGGTAAAATGAAGGACAGTGCAGACCTTGTTTCTGAACTACAACATAGCTACAAAAGGGAATTGAGCCAGATCAAATTGGAATACGAAGATGAGATTTTTAAGCTGAGAAGTAATTGCGAAACATATAAAAGACAGCTGAGTGCAAATAGAGTTGACATCGAGGAGTCATTGGCAGAAATAGAATATTTAAAGGAACAGCGCACTAGAGAAATAGAGAGCAGGAGATCTGTCATAAAGAGATTTGAACTTTTCAAGAAACAGCAGAGTATCAAAGATGAATATTACGAAACACAGTTGAAAGAGGCACTCGCTCAATTGGACATAAGACGAGAAAAAGATTATGCTTTGAGACAAAGACTGATGGACTATGATACGATAAAGTACGAAAAACGTTCCACTTCCCTGTATGTCTGAGTCTGAATTATGAGAAAATGATATCCATGTTTATCTAAGTTTAATGAATTACGATACGATTTGTTACGTTATAGTAGGAGTTAAGACGAATATAAGACGGAGATAATTCAAAAGATCTGTGGCGCGCAAAAAAAAAAAAATCACGTGATTTTAACAATTTCAAAAAGTTTTTCTGTTATCTGTTTTTTCGCTTCAATAATCAATATTAACCAGAATAAAACAAGGAGATTTGCCTTATTGTTTTGCCATAGCTCAGAAGATTTAGGCATTTCTAACTGTTTGGACTTGATATTTTTTGTTGTTACTTGTCCAGCTGCTTTATTAAGTCATACCATAATTCTTTTTTTTGGTTTTAGTTTTAAGTAGAATATATCAAGTGTTTTTAATGGATTCCACTATCAGGAGGAAAAAGTGGTCTTTGGGATTGCTAATGCTATCAATAGTTGTATTCTCATGGGTGCTATCGTCGTTTTTAATAAATGAGATGTTCGAGAAAGATCTTTACAGAAAACCATTTTTTATCACCTATATTAATACTGCAACTTTTATATTTTATCTATTCCCATACATAAGGAAAGTTTTAACTTACTACCATGAAACTGGAAGACTAGATTACAAGGGGGTCGAAGAAGAATTTCTAAACAATGGATCAGACGATGACGAGATTGCATTGAATGGAACTGATGATGCTCTAAACTCAAAGCTATCTTTGGAAGAAACTATCAAATTAAGCGCACAATTTTGCATCATTTGGTATTTAGCAAACCTGGCAACAAATGCCTCGTTAAGCTATACAAGTGTCGGGAGCCAAACTATTTTGTCTTCAACTTCATCTTTTTTCACCTTGTTGGTTGGGAGCTTGGCAAAGACTGAAAATTTCACCAGACTAAAAGTTATTGGGTTAATATTTTCCTTTTTTGGTGTTGTTTTGATAACAAAAACCGATAGCGATAGCGTCTCAAATGATTTCCAAAGAACTAGACTAAGCATCCTTATTGGAAATTTGTTGGCACTGGGAGGTGCATTGTTATATGGGATTTATACTACACTTTTGAAGTATAAAATTAAAGATGAATCTAGAGTCAATATGAAAGTGTTTTTTGGATTTGTTGGGATCTTCAATTTGATTTTATTATGGCCATCACTAATCGTATTCCATTTAACAGGTGTTGAGAAGTTTGAACTGCCATCAGGCTCATTCGTCTTTAGCATTATTGCTATCAATTGTTTAATAACTTTTGTATCTGATTTTTGCTGGGTAAAGGCAATGCTACTAACCTCTCCGTTGACCGTAACTGTTGGATTATCAACCACCATCCCATTGGCCATGATGGGTGATGTGATTTTCAAGAACGAGAAGATCACATATATTTATGTTTTTGCTGCATTGATGATTTGCGGATCATTTTTTGTCATTAATAGAGATGCAGAGAACGATAAGCATATTGAATAGAATTGACGTTCGTGTTTGTTTGTTTGTTTGTTTGCTTGGTTGTTCTCTCTTTTTGTGTTTCTTCTTTTTTTTTTTTGTTGTTGTTGTTGTTGTTGTTGTTGTTGTTGTTGTTTTTTTTGCATTCTAAAGTGTTTATTGTAGGAAATTTTATATAAAAAAAAACATAATCAGAAATATTTGGTTAATCTATATGGATAACTTGGATCTTTAATCAGAAAAATCTGTGTCAAGTAATTATAGACGTAAAAAATACCAACACAGGTACTGATAACCAATACACTCTTTCTTTTTTCATCTGTCATTTTCGGTATGAATATAACCAAGCATGCAATCAGCCCTGTCAAAGCAAGATAAATTGAAGAAATACTAAATGTTTCAATACCGAATTGCCAGTGTAGCTCACCACTAAAGTACATTATTTCATCTTTGTCATTTCTGACAATTAAAGGAATACCTCTTATAATTGTAAACATATAGCCACTTGTCAGAACGACAATTATGAGAATCGAAGCATATTGAAAGATGGTACCTTTGTTCATTTTGGCAATAACCTTTTTCTTCAAGATCAAAACACCAAAGAACGTTATAAAGAAATACGTGAAAAACTGAGTTGGCTCAAACTCTGGGGTAATCAGGATGCCAGTACCAGCAATTTTACTGACGAAATTTGCAAAGTCTAAAATGTCATTGACGGCAGCATCACCGATGGGATAAGGGTAGTGTGGACTTGAAATATTATAAGTGATGTTTTGCGAAGGAGGGAATACCCATAATTTAGGAACCTGCGTCATTTGAAGTTCATTGTAAATTTTTTGGTTCTCAGCAAATTCAGCAATAAAGAAGAAGATGGCATCCTTGCCAGGGTTTGAAGAATAATATGAGGATGAAACTCTTTTATAAATGGGGTCAAACTTCTTACATTGCACGCAATTGATCCGTGCATCAGTGGCTGTGAAAAGCAAGGACACATAGTACTCTCTGGGACCATTCATCAAAGAATGGAAATTCTCATCGTTTAGATAGACCACATTGCCTTCTGATTGCAGTTGGAATAGCTCTTCAGAGGGTAAGGCACAGTTAATGAGTGAAAAAAGTCCCCAAAAAAGCTGGAACAAAAATATGAAAGAAACAAATGGCCCTGTTAGCTTCATTTCCTGCTAAATCTAAACAATAGTCCAACTTTTGTTGCGGTTGGAATTAAGCTTAAATTCCTTTCGAAAGCGTTCAG
The DNA here is from genome assembly GCA_024271855.1 of Wickerhamomyces bisporus. Taxonomy (NCBI): domain Eukaryota; kingdom Fungi; phylum Ascomycota; class Saccharomycetes; order Phaffomycetales; family Wickerhamomycetaceae; genus Wickerhamomyces; species Wickerhamomyces bisporus. The sequence continues at coordinate 179,033 of JANBXE010000025.1, forward strand.
TTTTTGCAAACTTGGCCGCGTCTCATCGAAAAGATTGGCTTAAAATTCGCGAAATGATTCTATGTAAATTCACAAATAAAGGCAAAAGCCTCATATATATATATATGAGCCCTTATCTTGAAGAAGCCCTGGTGTAGTTATTTGAGCCATTCATTGACCACACCATCACGTCCCTTTAGTTATGTTCAGAATGGAGCAATTGACAAACCAAATTTGATATTCAGTCATATAGTCCGTTTTAGGAAATATTCGAGGTTTTATTTATTTGTTTACTTTTCGAAACATCAAAAAAAAAAAAAAAAAAAAAAAAAAAAAAAAAAAAAAAAAAAAAAAAAAAAAAAAAAAAAAAATTAAAAAA
>JANBXE010000026.1:2495-24010 GCA_024271855.1 Wickerhamomyces bisporus
GGAGTTCAATCGGAAAGTCTTGAATGGGGAGATCACTAATGAAGTTGACTACTTCAATGTTGAGCATATAAAACAGGCAATTCATGAAGTCCAATCGCAAGAGAAAGCATTAATTCTAAAGAGAAGGAAAATTACCCCAAAAGTGGGAAAACCGAATGCTCAATTGAACTCTCTTAGAGTGAATATTATTGGAGGTCAAAGAGAGGTGAAAAGTGAAGATGAGGATGAAGCCAACAAAGATTTTGCCATTCCTGATTCTCAAGTAGATTATCCAGAGAAACCCCCACAGCTAGTATTAGAAAAGAGCTCAGAGAACACCTTCGGAACCATAAAGACTGAAAGTTTACTTCCAGGAAGATTTGCCTTTTCGAGTGCTAACAATGATGATATACCTACTATAAAGAAAGAGGAAGAAGGCTATGACTTACCCGACGACTCATACGAGACTGATGGCTGTGGGGATGATAAACAAGAAGAGGGAGGGAATGAGGAGTATTTGGAACGGATAGACGAAGGTACGGACAATGAGAATAGTCCCGAAGAACTAGATCAGGATTGGACTTCAGACGAAGATGCAGATTGTTAGCTGTTAGTTGTTGCAGGGGAAAGGGAAGAAAGGGAAAGGGAAGAAAGGGGAAAGGGAAACACAGTATAACCAGAGTACTACTATGATCCATCTCGACATGGATATCAACCAATAAAAGAAACGCACAAAGACTCGACATAAAAGTTTGGATTTGACGCGTCATTTCTCCGGAATTTTGTTTAATGATACGTAACTTTACATATTTTAACGCGTTTCCAAGCAGAATTTTCTTGGAATATGACTTATTTGTGTCATCCAATTACAATTGATAACAAAACACATCACAAATAGAAACAAATCCTTACCGAATTCACTGATATTCTTAGAATTTAATTAGTCTTATTTTAAGCCCAAAATCTATAAATAAAATGAAATAAAAAAAATAAAAAAAAAACCGCGAAAATTTCCAAACACAGAAAAAAAAAAAAAAAAAAAAAAAACAAATAAAAAAAAAAATTTCGATCGAAAACAATTAAAACTTTTTTAGTTCAATTTTCACCAAAAGAATCAATTTCAATTAGGTTGTTTTTTTTTCTTCATTTGCTTTGATATTTGTTTGACTTTCATTTCAGATTTAGTTCGTTATTCTTTGACCGTTCTTTTTTTCACTTTGTTTTTCCACTTTAATTTTCCTATTCAATTCATTTCGTCCTGTCCTGTCCTGTCCTGTCCCAAGTCTTCAATTCAATTGCATCCCATTAATTTGTTCTTTCTACGTTTCACAACCCAATGCAGTCACTTTACACACAAGCATACGAGATTCCATACACCCCTTTGGGTCCTCAACATATTCTCATCAAATCGCCCCAAGTTTCTTCTTCATACCGGGGAGGAAGATTTTCATCTCAACAAGACTACTCCCAATATATTGATGATTATTCTGGTATGAACGGTAAAAACAGCGGCTCTGGTGGATACTCCACCCCTAATCATGACTACCCTGAATTCGGTTATCAGCAACAACAACACCAGTACTCCAATCAATTCTTGAAAAGATACCCAGATGAAAACACAATTCAAGGATTGCACGTGAATGCCGATTCTTTGGGTTCAAATGATGATATCTATAGAAATCCTCAATTCAGCAATTCTGGCAACTTTAACATGAATGACTCGATGAACGGATCTAACAATACGTTGCCTTATGATTATGGCTCAAACGCCGGTACTCCTTCTTTACCTTCTCATTCTGCAGTTCAGAATTTACCGGGTGGGATTGATTTCAATTCTGCACCAAGTAGAACCGTTTACTTAGGTAATGTTCCGGTCGATATAACCCCAAAAGAGCTATTAGACCATGTCAGAAGTGGTGTTGTTGAAAACGTTAGAATACTACCTGAAAAAATGTGTGCTTTCATCTCCTTCTTGGATGAATCAAGCGCTCTATTGTTTCACTCTGATGCTATTTTGAAAAGGTTAACAATTAAAGATAATGACATCAAAGTCGGTTGGGGAAGAAACGTTCCAATTACTTCGACTGTCCTTGCAAGCATCCAAAGAGATGGTGCAACTAGAAACGTTTATATTGGTAACTTACCAAAAGACATAACCGAAGAGAAACTGATTGATGATCTCTCTGACTATGGGGTTATTGACACAATAAAAATTCTAGAAGATAAAGGTGTCGCGTTTGTCCATTTTTGCTCAATCTTAAGTGCTATAAAAATTGTTAATGGTTTGAGTGATGAAAATGATTTTTACGCTGATAAGAAAATATTTTATGGTAAAGATAGATGTGCATTTATCACTAAAACTCAACAACATAACGCTGCTCAATATCTTGGTTTAGCACCAGGCATGGAACATCTGGTTACAAATGCCGATCGAGAGTTCATTTCTTCAACCTTATTACAACAATCTGCTGCTGCTGCCGCTATTGCAACTACAGCTGGTGGTGCCAATAACTTAGGGAACAGAACAGTTTATTTAGGGAACTTGCCTAAAGAGGTTAAAGTCGAAGAGATCTGTAACGTTGTAAGAGGTGGTTTATTACAGCATATCAAATACCTACAGGATCGCCATGTTTGCTTCATTACTTTCATAGATCCAATTGCTGCTGCTCAATTCTTTGCCATGAGCCAACTACACGGATTGACCATTCACAACAAACGAATTAAAATAGGTTGGGGTAAACACTCAGGGCCATTGTCAAATGCCTTGACTCTAGCTGTTAGTTCCGGTGCCTCGAGAAATATCTATATTGGAAACATTGATTTGAAAGATGAAAAATTCTCCAAAGATGCTTTAAGAGAAAAATTCCTAGAATATGGTGACATTGAGCAGATCAATTATTTAGTTGAAAAAAATTGTGTTTTCATCAACTTCACTAACATTTCAAATGCTATTTTAGCGATCGACAAGATCAAAATAGATGATGACTTCAAAGAATTGAAGATCAACTTTGGTAAAGATAGATGTGGGAATATTCCAAGACAGTTTGTTAACACCAAACAACAACAGTAGATTAGATAATGGTTTATACAGATAAAAAGCAGAGAAGAAAAAAAAGTGATTTAGTTATATGATTTTAGGCATATTTTTCCTATGTATGGGGTTATGTTGTTGATTAGCTATGGGGAATATGCTTTTTTTTTTTTTTTTTTTTTTCAGTTCATTTAAAATATGGCATGTAAATATGATTTGGTAGTGGTTGGTTTATATTTTTTTGTTTTTCAGCGACATTTATTATAATGATTTTTATATAGGTTATAATAGAGAGAGTATATGTGTTTGTGTGTTTGTGTGTGTCTGTTTGTATGTGTGAGTTCAATGGTTCTTGAAATATTGACAATTATAATTAACTTCCGTGCCGCATACTGCTCAAAAAAAACATCAAATCGTAACTCGTTCTGCTATAATATCATTCGAGACTTCAGATTAAGAGCCCTATAATATTCCTCTTCGCCAATAATCTCAACATCATTATCTAAACAATCGCTATTTGAGCTAATATCTTCGTAGACTAATGAAGAAGTAAACTTGACTGCGTTTGATTCTCTTTCAGAGGGTTGTGAGATATGTGGAGTCTCACTTCTTGTAAGTGTATAGTTGTTTTCAGTTGAAATACGTTCAGATGAATGTTTCATTGCCAAGATGTCAGAAGCAGTAGTATTCTTACCATACTGAGTTCTCGTAAAGTCATTTCTGGTATTATCAACTTCATATTCCGAATTACTCTTTGCAACAAAAAATCTAGGCACAGTAGTACGTTGTGATATTTTGGTAATTTTCATTGGGTTACTGTTTAAGACTAATGAAGGACTGGTATTGTCCACAGTAGGTAATGGAGAAAAAACAATGGTTTGATTTGAAAAGGTTTGTGGTTTGGGTGGAGTTAGCTCAATATTTGAAACATTCAATGATGATGCTGATGAGGATAGATGTGCAAATTCTTTAGCTTTATTAGCATTCTGTTTGGATGCATCCATCTTAAATTCAGCTGGAATCAATAGCTCTTTAGCTGAAGGAGGAGAATTCAAATGTGATATTTTTGGTGAAGGGTTATCATCAGAGAGTGTCCATGGAGTCCATGGCTGACGTGGTCCGGTGGCTTTATTCTTCTGGTCAGTCTTGTACCATGATGTAGCGTTCTGCTGTTCAATTGATCTGGTATCTACTGAACTGACCTTCTTATTTGGCTCAATTGATTTTAAGGATTTTGAGATTGTTGAAGCTGATTTCTTTTGATATGAACAGTTAATATCTTTAACTTTAGGCCCTTTTATGACTGGATGATTAGGTTTTAGGTTTTCGTTGGAATCGTTGGGCATTGGTTTTGTTTGTGGTGTTGATGTTAAGTCTAGAGCACTTGCTGAACTAGAGTGGGCAACTTGAGAACAGGTAGATTCCTTATCATCCTTTCTCAATATTAAAGGATCAATAACTGAAACAGAATTGAGAGCACCATCTGTACTAACTATCGGGACATCCTCCTCCTCCTCCTCCTCCTCCCCATCTTTAGATGATAAAGCTGGAGAATGCACGGATTCAAAGGTATTCTCCTCTAAGATATCTGGTTTATTGGCTGTATCCTGAGTATAACTATATTGAGATTCTATTCCAACAAAGGGCGATGACTTATGGTACCTCCTCCTCATCCTCCTCCTCTTATTGTGTCTTTTATCTAGTCGAGATTGAAAATCAACTATATTACACTTCTCAGCAAGGGTTGATGTACTCGCACTGTATGTGAGCTTTATTTTCCCATAATCGTCCTGAGGTAGATCTGTATGTATGCCTGATACGGAATCCAAAGAAAGGCAAAAGACAGGTCTCATAGAATTTTGATTGTCACCTATCAACTGGCCAGTATTTTCCTGCATCATGCTACTCAAATCTGAAACAGTCAAGTTTTTAAATGGAAGTGACTTGGGAAAAACTTGCCCATTAGTTTCCTTCGCCTTTGAGATAGCGGTGATGCTGTCAGCACACTTTTTGATATCATCATCAAGCAGAAAATTGTGGTTATAGGAATTGCGATGAGCTGGTGCATAATCAGAGTTTGAAGTGTGTTTGGCAGGAATTTTTTGGAGACTTTTGATTGATGTTGATTCTGCTTTTGATTCTTCATAGTCTCTAATGTTACTTGTTGTGCCTCTTTTTTGTTTTTTGTTTCCATTGGTATGGGTTTTCCTTTTGGGGTTTTGCGGGCTGTCAACTTGATTTAATAGGCCATTATTTGAATCATGCTCGGCACAAAATACAATTTTATTATCAGTGACGAAGTTGAGCTCATCTTTTTTTCGAATATGGCCTAATTGAGATTTCTTATGGTGATAATATTCATCAATGTCGGTAAAGTCTTCATTTTGTTCAAATTGTTTTTCTTGCGAGTCTTGAGTGTGTACTGTTTTTTTAAAATGATTATTATAAGAACTGTCCTCAGCATTTTCTAATTCAAAATCTTCTTTATTATCCATATTTGGCATAGTATTCGCAAATTCTGACGACAACTCACTCATTGGTGATTTAGACTCCGTAAATAAAATTGACTCGAAAGAATCTTCATCAGAGTCACTCATATCGACAATCATTTTAGACTTTGAACTCTTGGTCATCACATTCTTCTTTTTCACCTTCTTTGAAACCCCAGTACCAAATAAGTCAGTTTTTGGTTTCAGATTTTCCTTTTTCTCTGTTCGTTGTATAACTGGCACTAAAGGTGCAGTTTTAGGTACGGAGATTGGAAACTTTTTCATTTTTGCAAACCCATCTGATGAAGAACTCTGCAACGATGTTTTGGTTGGTACAGTGCACGGTTTGATCATGGGTGATGATTCTATATTGTGCGCACTGCCTAAATTATAAGGGGATGGTAATGTTGGGGAAAACATGAGCTGTGTAGCTGGCTGGTGAGCTTTCGCTAGGCTAGCTTCCTTCAGGTCTTTTTTATGTGGCAGAAGCATTTTTGAGTTTATTAGAGTTTTCACATGCGAGTTTGTAGTAAGGTTTCTGAGAAAGTTGTTTCTAGGCGACAATAAACGACAGTTTGATGATTTTATTGGACTGAGCAATGATTTGTTATTCAATTCAATTTTATCTCGTTTCTCTTTGGCACGTTTGTTCCATTTAGTCTTTATATGTTTGAAAATCTCAACCTCTGAAACGATGTCTTTATTGCTGACTGGTGAATCTGCGTCTAAATCCTCTAGTTCGACAAGTGCCCTTGACCTGATGATGTCAGAGTGATCCACTATCTTTTTCGTCCTTACTGCTCCCATTTGATACTATGAACAATTTGGTTTGTGGCAATACTGGAAATATATAACAAGCTATTTGCAAGTCGCTTTACTGTTGATTATTATGATATTGGAACAGAATTGGGACGGGGCAAGCTATAATAGAAGCTCACACGCTAGGCACAACAATAAAATTGAAAGTTTGATTAAAGCATTAAACACATGAGGATTGGGAAGGGTAGCACGGCAATGTAATAATGGTATACGTTTTCCTTCTTTTTTTTTTTTTCTTTTTTCTTTTTCTTCCTTGAAAGCGGGTGATTGGGAAATGGCAACCCTGAACAAGCAAGCAGAATGGTTTTTCAAGGGTAAGTAAACTGCTTCTGATTGTTGATGTTGCTGCGCTTTGACTTTTGCATCTTTCTCAAAATTACATAATCGACATTTCGCGTCAAATAGTTTATCATCACGTGATTTGTCACGTGACAAATCAAGATGTTTTTGCTTGCCAATAATAACCTACTTTAGGCTGTTTTTTGATAAACTAGGAAATCTGGAAAATTTGGAAAGTGAGCATTTCTTGAATTTAAAGGGATCAGTTTCAACTACAGTGTTTAGTTCAGATATTTTCAATTGAACCGAATTGCATACCGCTTGTATAATTGGTCCTGAATAGTAATATTCACTCAAATATCTTATTTTGACACATCCTTATCCGCCAGAATCATTGTTCAATTGCTGTTTTGGAAATAACCCCCCCTGAGGATGTCAAACTACAAAATAATCACCTACAATTCGTCTGATGCTGCTACAACAGACATCCAGATTGCTGGGAACTTCAATAACTGGCATCCTGAGCCTCTGAGCTATAACAATGCAACAAATAGGTATGAGTATATCATTAAGCAACAATCTCCAACTGACAAAGTTGGGAAATACAACTTCAAGTTCATCATAAACGGACAATGGCTAGTGGATCAAAATTATGCACATGGTGAGTGATCTTTTCTTTTATATATATATATATATATACATATGGATCCAAGAAACCATAACTAACCTCATTTAGAATTTGATGAAGCCGGTAATGAGAATAACGTGATTCTTTATGATTATACAGAGGAAAAGAATTCGTTCATCAATAGTGACGAAACAACTTCCAACATCGTTCGAGATGAAATTGCAAATGAGCCAACGACGCCAAATCCAACGCCAGCAAGCGGTTTATCAAAACAAACAACAGAGAACTCAGCTTTCAAACCATTGCCTCTAACAACTGATAATTTATCATCTGAGAGCTCAACTGTTGGATCTAAACAACTTCCAAAAACAATATTCAAACAAGAATCAAAGTTCATCCCACTAACAGAAACTGCTAATGGAACTCCAAAACCTGACATTGAACCTAGAGGCCAATACTTCCAGCCATCAACTCCAGCTGAAACTGGTGCTATTACTGGGAATGTTGATGTTGATAAAAATGTGAATAAGAACAATACTAATATTGAGGTTAGGAGCGAAGAGCAGCCAGAAGAGGATACTAGCAACGAGCAAAGGACCTTAAGTAAAGCATCTATCAATAATAGCACACATCCAACTTACTCTACAGGTGATGATGGAACTGCAGGCGGGTTTGGGTTAGGATTCTTTGCTACAATACTGCACCTGATCACCGAGTTCTTCAGAAGATGGTTCGCCCGTGGCGGGAACTGAAAAGAAAAAAAAAAATGTGTGACTTTGTGGTGTCTTCCTTTCTAACCCAAATCATTTGCTGGTGTTTAACTATTCAAGTTTGCTTAATTTATTCAATCCATTTTCTTTTAGTATAACAACTTAATTACATCTTGTTAGTAAATCATCGCGAATTCATTCTGTATTTTGCCATCTATCAAATAATTCGCGGAGACCTTAATACTTAATCTACCCACACAATTGAGAACGGCCTTTAAGCAAAAGAGGTTTGCTTCTCGATGGCAAAAATACTCAGTACTACGAGGACCCCATCCAAATTCAAGAGAGGGAAATTTCCCAAGGCAAAGCTACACGATTTGCCTGTGGAAGTCTTACGGATTGTGCTTCAATACACCGGCACTTTGTCTTACTTCAAGTATAGACTTCTGAGGTGCGTACCCAGTTTGAAACCTTTGATTGATAGTCAATATCTTGTCTTGACAAACTTGGAAACACCTGAATATCTCAAGATACCAAAAGATAAGCAGAACTCCCAAGATTGCCAATTCGAATTCTTTGAAGATCTGAAACTAAAAATTGAGAAGTTCCTTGATGCTAATAATTGCAAAATTTCGAATTTAAAGCTATTTATCGAGTTTGTTGACAATAGTTGGACCCACGGTGATAATAGACTCAATAAAAATGATACCCTACTATACAAGTTTTTCAAATATTATGAAGAATCATCATTCAATTACATTATTTTTCCAAGAGCCTCAACTGCTGAAACATTGGTATTTCCATCAAGAACAAGTCTGATATCAGCACTATATTCTAATAAGTCGGATAACTGTGTGATTGTTGACCTTGACTCGTACGAAAAAATTCAAAATGCTACCTTTTTGAAGCTGCACCCTTTCAAAATTTTTAAAGTCCCTAACACCAACATTATACAAAACAATGGAAACTCCAGTACTTTACAACTACTGGAGAAGTTCATCGACCCAGAAACTTATGTTTGGTCTCATGGGTTATCAAAAATAACAAGATTTCACTTGATCGGTTTGAAGAATACATGGCTGAAGATGCTTCCGCCCAAGATTCTTTTGAATCTAAAGATAATTACGTTAATGGATGTTGGTAAATATGGAAGGGTTTTTAATATAAAGTACTGGGATCTTCCCCTATTAGAAGAGCTAACGTTGGTATCTACAAGAACACCAAGCTTTATTCAAAATACATTCGCATCTTTGAAAAATTTAATAATCGAAGAACGCGAAGAACCTGGTCTAATGTTGAAGTTTCATGGAAACTCCTTGCCAAAACTGGAAAATTTAAGCATATGCACTAGCTATGTTAGAGAATTTCACTCCAACGTATTCAATGACCTATTAAAATTCAGGCTGGATACGTCTCTAAGTGAGGTATTTGGTGATATTGAAAATTTACATAGATTGATTTCATCTTGCAAAACCCTCATCATTTCAGTTTTGGACGACGCAAAAATGTTAAAGCTGTTATTTGAACCAATCCAAAACTTTAGGAAGCTTGAATATTTTGCGCTGGTTGATGATGAAAGCACTGATTCATTGGCACTACTAAGCAGGCAAAAGTTTCCGATTCTGAAAATTCTAAAGCTTTATGGTCATCAATATGACTCGTTTGATAGAGATCTTTCTGTTCCGAATATAGAAGGGTTATACTTGCTGGGAACTAAACTCAAAACCATACCTATTAGAAACCTCTACAATAAGAATTTCCAAAAGATAGTATTCGATACCGAAGCGCTTGATAAAAGAAATAGGCCAGTACATATAAGGGGTGATAGAACACGTTCATATACTAACTTTAGTAAATCTGATTTAGATTTCGTGGATTTACTCGATGCGTATACATCTTTATACAAAATCAGCATTGATGAGGAAGTTGTCAGAAAAGTTGGTATCATCAATCTTGAATACCACGACCAAGTGCAAATCTCTCGGCCTATAAGGAGACTGCATCCAAGACCATTTACTTCTGCAGGATGGAATGGTGGTAGTGACGATGAGTTTAGTAGCTGGTGGCTATAAACCACTTTGCACTCGTCTGTATGTACTTTAAATGAACAATTATCTAAAACTTTGTCATCGAGTGAGGTTCGAATAAACGACAACTTCCCCTTTTCGGAATAGCCATTATAAAAAAGCCCTTGAGAAAAAACCTTCAACTTGACAACTTTTGCACGAATTACTACCGACTGAGCTCTACTATAACCAAGTACTTCAAAAACTCACAATAAAGCACATCTTGAAGTTCGTTCGGCCATTCATATTTGCGTGTATTTGCTGCTTCCTACTGTGTCTCTTAACGAGTTGACTTTATCGCACACCCCGGATCATCACCAGTTTTTGTCATTGGTACTCTGTGCAATCTGGCAAATTAATATATAAAAACCCACAATCAACTCGCCACTCAAGGCCAGTTTTTCCATAACAATAAACTGGAAATCTTGCAATGAACGCTCTCCCAAAAAACCTAAGACAACTCACAAACTTGAATATATTCACAAGATCATTCTCATCAAGTCAAAAGACTCTGATATCGGAACCCCCAGTCATACCCAATAAGTTCGTTCAAGTTAAAAATGTCTCAGCCTTAAGAACAAGAACTTGCCCTGAATACTTCAGACCTCCAAACTCCAAACTAGAGAATCTTGTTTGGAGAACTCCTTTGCAAAACATTCTAGTTGTTAAAAAACCTTGGGCAAAACATGTTAGGGAAAGTATGGTTAGTTTCATTTCATTCATCCATAATAAATACCCAGAGATAAACGTCATTGTTACAAAGGACGTTTCTGAAGAGATTGCTCCAGATTTCAAAAGTTTTGTCAAGCAAACGAATTCAACTCCTCATGTCTTATATACAGGTGAAACTGATGATATTGTGTCAAAAACGGACCTGTTAGTCACACTAGGTGGCGACGGTACTATCCTAAGAGCAGTTTCGCTATTCTCCAACGATACCGTGCCACCTGTGTTATCATTCTCCTTGGGAACTTTGGGCTTCTTGTTGCCATTTGATTTCAATCATCACGAACATGCATTTAATGACGTCTACAATTCAACTGCAAAAGTTTTACATAGAACAAGATTGGAGTGTCATGTTCTCCGTCATGAACAGAATCTTAATGATTCTTCAAGCCAAAAGATGATTCATGCAATGAACGATATTGTATTGCACAGGGGGGATACGCCAACTCTAACAACTTTAGATATCTACATTGATGGTGAATTTTTAACAAGAACAACTGCAGATGGTGTTAGTCTAAGTACTCCTACCGGTTCCACAGCTTATTCTTTGAGTTCTGGTGGCTCCATTGTCCATCCATTAGTTCCTTCAATTCTTATAACACCGATCTGTCCAAGATCTCTTTCATTTAGGCCACTGATTGTACCATTAACTTCGCATATCAAGGTGAAGGTAGTACACAAAGAAACAGGAGAGAATAACGTTAGGCTATCGATTGATGGTGTTCCTCAAGATTATTTGAAAATTGATGATGAGATTCACATTGTTAATGAAATTGGAACCATTTATCTGAATGAGAAGCAAAAAATCCCTGTTAGTAAAAATGGGACCTCTTCAATAACTAAGAAAGAAAAGACATTAAAAGGCACAGGCATTTATTGTGTTGCGAGAAGCGAAAATGATTGGACTAGAGGAATTAACGAACTATTGGGATTCAACTCGAGTTTCAAGAATCAATCAGTACCAAAGTTATAAAATAAATCTACAAATGCACGTAAAACAAAAATGCTACTTTTTTTTTTAATTCAAATTTTTGTAAATATCATGGAAAAGAACAAAAGAACAAAAGAAGTAAAAAAAAAAAAAAAAAAGGAACAAGAAAAATGTCTTGTCGATCCTTGCACCACTTCTCATCCGGGCACACGAAGGAAATCCCTTAGAATTAAATAGATTTAATTCAGATGAAATGCTGCACCCAAGATCAACAAATATTTGTCTCCAGTTCAAGCTTTAAAAGAGTAACTGCAACATAAAATATCTAGCTGGTCATGGGTCAAATAACAAGATTCAACCTCAAGAAGATGCTTTCCTATTTGTCGCCATTGAACTGTGTAAATTTGCGTTAAAGAAAAGGAGAAATTAAGAAGGATTGAAGAAAATTTTCACTTAAAATCTTTTTTATAGTAACGAATTATATCCGGGGTCTCATCAAGTCACGTGAATGACTTTTGAATTCCGACCTGTATAGGGCAATTCTCAACAAAAAACGAAAACAACAACAACAACAACGACAATAACAACGACAACGACAGGTTTAACCTTTGTTTTTTTAGGCCAAGGCTTAATCTTTACAGCTTTGCTACTCAAGCTTACCATTGTCAGGCAATGAATTCAATTGATAGCCAGATACTATCCTTGGATTCGCAAATTTTCCAGCTCATTGATCCACATAATCTCCAGAATGAACTGGTTTCGACTGGTTCGGTTTCGTACAATAAGTTGAATCAATTACAGTCCAGAGATGATGAGATCGTTAAACAGCTGTCAGAATTGCAAGATTTATGGGTATTAGGAAACCTTTTAAAAGAAATTGAGGTTAACCTAGAATTATACGAATTTGAAACTGTTCTATACTCCTTTAATAAGCTCAAGCAAAAAGTCGATGAGCTGAAAGACAAGACATTCATTAATGATAAGATATTTCAACTAGACCAGAAAATACTATCCAGGCTAAGCCATGTTTGGAATCAACTACTGGAAGTCAAAGATGACAGAATTACTTATAATGCTGAAGTCGAAGTTGATGGCAACTTGATGCAATTCGACGTTATTTACCAGTTAATCACTGAAAACAAACTATCTACCCAGTTACATTCAAATGTTTCCCATATTGTCGATCAAAGATTGCTATCACCCCTTATTAGCAACGAGGCCATACTGAACCTTGACGATAACTCTATTGATATAATCACCACGTCGCCATCGATTGACCAACAACTTCAATCGGTAAAGAACTTGGTTCTTTTTATACAACAATTTTCCATATCAGGCTCCCTAATCACATACATTCAAAGTAGACTATTTGAATGGCTGAAACGTTTATTGACTATAAATGTCGAGAGAGTTTATCATGATACTGCATTACAAACTGAATTCAAGAATCTGGGCATCTTTTTGAATGATCAAGGTTATAAAAGAAACGATTTGATAAAATGGATTGATCTGGAACTCAACAACATTGTTATTGAATATTACCTAAACACTCACATTGAAAAAATAAGATTATTTTTCGATAGTCTAGATAAGAATAGTTTACAGGACCTTGTGATTAAAACATCCCTGCCTAAAGCGGAGAAAGACGTTAGGACGACTATTACCCTAGAACAAGAAGAAGAAGAAGATGGCTGGGGGTGGGGCGAGGATGATATTGAATTTGATGACGATGCTAATGACAACAATGTTAAAGTAATGGAAAATTCTACTGTTAGCAATAATGGCGATGACAATAATGATGATGGTGGTGGTGGTGATGATGGTGATGGTGATGATGATGATGATGATGATGATGATGATGATGATGATGACGGATGGGGAGCATGGGATGAGGAGGTGGAGGAGGAGAAGAAGAAGAGGGAGAAGGAGGAAAAAAGCCTTGCTAAGCCAAAAAAGCAATTAGTTTCAAAGTTATCGAAATCCAAACCTGTCAAAAAACCAAACGTTTTGGCTCCGCCATCTCAAGAAAAACAATCAAACAAGACTACTTCCAACCCATTGTCTATCACTAAAATTCCAGATCAGATGATCAACATATTCAATTCCTACATCTCCACAAATGTCGAAATACCAAAACAGTATCACACTGAACATCACTCAAAGTTAAACTATTTGGCTACTACATATTATATTTTGGCTTCAAATCTTTTTCAAAAAGAACAAATTTTACTGTACAATGACCTCTCATATGTTACATCATCACTGGTTATTCCAAGGTTGTCAGAGCTGACTAATAACTTACTTCTATCTGTTATAGAGCAATATGAGGAAGAAATTTTGAGCATACTAACTCGGTTTAATGGACTGGACCCCAATTTGAGCTCCTCGACTACTTTGAAAATTTTAGACTCTTTGCAGCTCAAACTAAATGAAATAATTCAAAATTTGCAGAAACTGTCAAGTTTTGAGACTCTGAATATAGTTCTTATCTCCATTATTGATCAATTCTATCAGATTATCATTGATGCTATCATGTCTAAAACTTCAATTGGAGTGGACGAAAGTGAATATTTGAGTACTATCATCGATAAGATTTTAGGGCTAAGCTTCAATGGTTTGGATAACCTGAAGAAATTTATCAAAAACTATACTAAATTAATTCATATCAACTTTGTACTATCAAATCATATGAATGAGATTATGAACAATTTCTACGATGCTGTTTTCTTTGATTTGAGTACACAAGAGTTGATTTCATTAATTGATAAGTTGTTTGCTGATAGCGATTTGAAAAGAAGGAACATTGAAGAAATTCGGGAAATAAGAGGTACAGAAATCTAGTTTTATACTGAAAACATTCGTGACATTCATTAGCATATTAATCTATAGTAGAGTTTTCTATTATGGTTTGTCCATGAAGTGATCATATGAAGATCGATTCTTCTGAGGTTTCATCAAATTTCTCAACTAATGGTTTTATATTTCCATTCACCGCATGACCATTCGTGACTCTGTTTCTATTCCTTTTGTTGTACTTCTCTAGTTTTTCAATAACAGGGCCAAACACTTTATTCTCAACATCCTGAGCCCATAGCACATCCATGTGTTCATAGGAATCAATTTTCATAATCTCCAAATCTTGAACGCTTGATAATGATAACTTGGTGCATTCCATGTCAATCAACATATCATTTTCCCCATAAATTAAAAAAGTTGGTGTTGTAATCAACTGAACTGGGAAAGGTGCAACGCGATGAACCTTTAAATTAGTAGAAGTCAATTTGGCTAGAGTAGACACTGTATCATCGTCAAACATTTGAAATCTCCTATTCTTGATAATTTGAAACCAATGGACAACTGACTTCACACTTGAAGGTGAAAACATATGCGGATACCCTATTGACTTTTGTTCAAATGAAATGTTGGAGCTTTTCCAGTCAAATAATAAGACTAACGATTTATCCACAACTAGTCTATAGTACCAATCGCCCATAAGTTTTTGCCAGAACACAACTGAAGGCAAAATGGCCCTTCTGCCAAATATTCTGTATATCAATGAAGAGGCTGAGTTAACGAACCATTTTGCTACTGGATGATTTAGTCCCTTTGGAATCATAGCAGGACTTAATCCAATAAACAATTTTACTTTTTGATTCAAATCTGGATTCAATGATAAAGCGCCAAAGGCTTGTGCGGATCCTTGGCTGAACCCTATGTAGTTAAGATCAGAATCGCCTGTAATTTTCAAAATATAATCTAAAGAATCTGGAATATCGTAAAGTGCAAACTCATCTAAAGAATAGTCCCAAAATCTCAGATCTCTTGAATTCAAGCTCAAATGTTTTCTCGAATACTTATTACCTCTATTGTTGCCTAGCCACACGTCATATCCGCTATCAGCTAAGACAAAAGGTAAACACTTAGATTTGGAGGTGCCTAACACAAACAATTCACTATTTGTCAATAAACCATGGTGGAAATAAACAACAGGCTTCTTTGAAACAGCGCTAGACAACGGACTTATTATTCTGTGTATAGTTAATAGGTACCCATCTCGTGTACTAACAACATGCTCGTGGACTTCATAGTTGTGTGCCTTGCAGATATCTACTATATCAACTGCTTCCAAAACTTTTCTATGAAGAGTTGACTTTGTGAAAGATCTATTGGCATTGAAAAAGGTAGGGAAAAGGTTCAGAAGTCTACTCAAAAGCGCAAATAATGGGCCCAGTAGCGCAGAGATTATGAATGTGAGACAGTCTCTCATTTGTGCTCACTCTGGACTTCACAATCCAGATGAAGTCCTATCTGATTTTAGCCTCTTTTTTGGTGTCTTTTGTGTTTTGCAGTTATCGGCTTTTTGCTAAAAGAAAGAAAAAAGTCACGTGACATATCTCTGCTTATGTAATTTTCTAAATTTTTTCTTTTAAAAAACTTGACACTAACTTAATGACTAAAATAGTGTTTAAATTGTCCAGTTTCTCCTCAAATAAATACTTCAAAGATGTCTGATTATGGTGATGATGCGTAAGTTTTTTGTTGAGAGTACCTCACTGTCAAAGTTTGAGACACTAACGCTTCTTTCAGCTTCAACGACGGTGGTGAAAACTTTGCCGACTTCGATCAAGAATACAACTCAGATTACGAAGATTTTGATGCTCAACCAGAGCCAGAAGTTGCTGAGGATGGAAGAGTTATAGTGAATGGTGGTAATGGCCCTGCTGAAGAATTCTCGCAAGAACAGCAAAAAAGAAGATCCAATAAAGAGTTAGCAATCCCAAGAGAAAAAAGAACAACAACACCATATATGACCAAGTATGAAAGAGCAAGAATATTGGGTACAAGGGCTTTACAAATCTCTATGAATGCACCAGTCCTGGTTGATTTAGAAGGTGAAACCGATCCTCTACAAATCGCTATCAAAGAATTAGGTCAAAAGAAGATTCCTTTGGTTATTAGAAGATACTTGCCTGATGGAAGTTATGAAGATTGGGGATGCGATGAATTGATCGTCGATATAGATGTTTAATTGTATTATAATCAAATTTGAGACAAAGTAATTTGGGAAAGGTTATCAGTTACCTGTAGACATTATAAAATCATCGTGCTAAAAAAAATCTAACTAGAAACAAAATTTAAGAAATCATTGCCCATAAACATCTGATCACCATTCATCCTTATGCTTTTGAAATTGTGTAAAATAGGATCAATCTCTTCGATTTTCATTCCTGCATTAATCAAGCTTTCTTTCAATTCAGTGGCATCTATTTCTAGATCTTGTGAAAAGATCTTCAAGGCTCGAAGTATCTCGTTACTGTTCGGTAATTGGCCAAATCCGTTAGACATCAAAGATAAAAATGCGGTAAACGTCATCTTTGTGTTCAGCATCTGTTGTAGCTG
The DNA here is from genome assembly GCA_024271855.1 of Wickerhamomyces bisporus. Taxonomy (NCBI): domain Eukaryota; kingdom Fungi; phylum Ascomycota; class Saccharomycetes; order Phaffomycetales; family Wickerhamomycetaceae; genus Wickerhamomyces; species Wickerhamomyces bisporus. The sequence continues at coordinate 19,554 of JANBXE010000026.1, forward strand.
ATCATCACTAGCATCTTGGCCTATCGACTGATAAATTTGTTTCAAATCACTTGTCGAGATCTCGCCATCATTATCCTGATCTATCAGTTGAAAAGAATCTCTTAGTTTATTAATTTGCTCCGTCGGAAGACTCGTAAAAGAAGTGCTCATGTAGTGTTAGGGCAAATGTCAAGTATCACAGGTGCCTACCACAACAAAGCGTTAAAATATGTTCAATTTGTTAGCATTAAATTCTTTATTTATGGTTCTTTTTTTTTTTTTTTTTTTTTTTTTGCCTGCTTTTTCGTTTGTTTACATTTCACTATTTTCGGCAAAACTAAAACAGAACTTTTTTTTTTTTTTCCTTTTATATACAAAAATCCATTTCTAGAAAAACTTGAAAACCTCCCAAATAGAAACTAGTCTGTTCAATTTCACTGTAAAGTCCAGCTCCTTATCATTCAACTGTTTGAGTTGAGCCAGCTCGCTTGGTAGCAAAAATTCCATCTCTTTTCCTTTAACATCGTCTCTATTGATTTTAGCAATTAATGGAGCATTGTCTTGCTTCAATTCTCCAATTTTGTTTAAAAGTTGTCCGATGTTCCAACAGACATTGTTCTTCAAAAAGTCATTCCCATACTTTTCATTAACACGAAACAGGAACACAGTTTTTGAGGCTGCTCTATCAGCAGATTTGGGTATTTCTTGAATTTGTAGAAAGTTGAATTTAACTAACGTAGAAGTTAATGAGCGTGCATCTTTCTCTTTTAGTAATGCAACAGAATTGATTAGCTTTTCCGAAACCAGTCTATTGTCCCTGATGCATCTTAATATTCTTGCAGCTGGAGCTCCTAATGTTGAGCTTAAAACATAATCGTGAACATTTCTTCTCAAGCAAGGAATTAGATCAGGGAATGGAACGTAGTACAATCCATTGGTACCCTTCTTTAGAAATGGGACCGATGAAGCAACTAATATCTTCAAATGTTGGTCAATTATAGTGAAATTTGATATGTCGCTAGACTCCTCGTTTTCATCCTCATCCTGGTCTTCATCTTCATCTTCTTCAGGCTCTTCATCAAGACCAAGCTGAGGGGCAACATAACCCGACTCTGTTTTTAAACGTTTACTGTTCAATTTGGAACTGCCTTTATCTATCTTCCTCTTTATAGGACCACTTAAAATGGACTCTTTTAATGAGAAATCTGATGGCAAAAGTTTCAAAACGTCTTTTGCACTGAACATATTGGAGTTCTTTGGTTCATATTCTTTAATGTTATGGATTTCTTCATTGGTCAACCCAATTTGGAATAACGGATTAACAACATCAGGCGAGTTCTTCTCAGTTGCTTGCAATGCCTTTTCATAAAGAATTGAAGTAACTTTTCCAATCTTGTGTGAGCAAAGTTGTGTTAACTGCAAAGTTCTTCTTGCCTTCAAAAACCTTTTAATGTTGAACCCCAACGATATGGTGGGATTGACTTTTACTGATGAGGTCACTTTATCTCTAATCATTAAATTATCAGGCTCGTAATTTATTATGCTCATAAAATCCAGCTTAGCCATCGATTTTGCTTCAGTTGTACGTTTCAGTTCTGATAGTGTTGAATTTTTAGGTAATTTGGAATAAGCCTTTTTAAATGTAGATGCCCAGATGTCTTGGATTGGATTGTAATGGGTTTTTTGAATTGGAATCAAGTATTGATCCTTCACCAATATTGTGAAATACTTTTCAATGTCAAATGCTGTTTTGGCATCTTCTGCCCCAAAAGATGAAAGATACTCAGTAATATTCAAGCTACCCAAACTCATTAAGTTGTGAATGATTTGTGTCAAATTGTCATTTTTATATATTTGATCAATATGAGAAATGATTTCACCGGAGTATAATAATGTTAAAATACCTTCTTCTCTTAGTGAATAAAACGTTACTGACTTCTCCTCCCAGACAGCAACACATCCAAGCTGAATCAAACTGACAAGTGTTTTTCGTATCAAAATTGAGGATAATCCCGACCATTTGCTCAATTCTTTAACTGTCAGTCTTCCATAACTGATCAGCGTGGATATAACGAGAGATGCCCTCTTTCCAAGGTATGATTCAACAAGTCTGGTGTAGAAATATGATTCCGGGCTCTGTGTCTTTGAAGAATTCGGAAGCGACATCTTCTATAAAACAAATTTGAAATCTGGCAGATGACTCGATTTCTTGTTTTTATTGTTCAAGCTCATCGTTTCACTAAACAGTTTTTCAAGGGTAAAAAAAAAAAAAAAAAAAAAAAAAAAAAAATCCGCGAAAATTTCCCAATATCAACAAAGAGAATAGGGCTAGTCGCATGCTCATAACCAACAAAATTTTACACCCAAACTATTTATATTTATATTTCTATGTTTAATGTTGAAGGAATTGTTTGTATTCATTAAACCATTTTAAACAATTAAAAAACTTTTATTATATTCTCTTCAATGCAATTTAATTACATAAAAAAATTTTTGCTAAATCACTTTATGCATCATTAAGCTATTATAGACACATCTTGAATCTTCAGAGAATCTCAACTTCTCCTGCTAATTCCAATCTTCTACTACTCGAACCAACGTATAACTTATACGTACCATGCAAGATAATCCAACTTTGATCTTCAGTATCCCAGATACTAATATCTCTTCTCAAGATATCAAAGGTTATCTTGGCGGTACCACCAGGTTTAATAAACACTTTGTCAAACCCTCTTAGTCTTCTCGGAGTTTTAACTCCATCATTGCCTGTTGGATAGTCAATGTAAAGTTGGGCAACAAATAAGCCTTCGGTATCACCAATGTTTGATACCTCAACTTTCACGGAATACAAAACATTCCACAAAGCTTCATTGCCCCCAGATCCACCTCCAGCAATTGGTTCTTTGTAAGTATCATCTTCGGTGTATCCTTCGGGATATTCATACTCATTGACACTATAAATCTTTTCGTTGAATAGGTAAGGATAGATAAATCCAGGAACAGGCGAAAACTCTTTAAATGGGAACAAAGCATCATCCACATCCCTTAACTTCTCTTCAGCAAAAACGTATTCATCTAGATACGGTGATGGATAAGGCAAGTCAGTTGTTGGTGCTAAAACTTCCTTAATTGATAAATCGGATAAGGAAAATTTTGAGTAAGAAAGACCATAACCGAATTCATATCTTGGTCTGATTCCACTATCATCAAAATAGGTGTAGTCCAATAATCTGTTTAAGTCATCTTCAGGCTTACCTTTTATTGGAATCTTATCAACAATATCAACATATTGGTCTTGTTTTCTAGCAATGGTAAATGGCAATCTTCCACTAGGGTTGACCTCACCAAATAATATCTCAGCGGTAGCTGTCCCAACGAACTGACCCAATGGGGCAGAATATAAAACTGCAACAACATTTTCATGATCAATGAAAGGTTCAAGATCGACAGGCCCAGTGGCAGTTATTACAACAACCGTTTTATGACATCTATTTGCAACATGCTGAATCAATTCTTCCGCATTATTCCATAACGAGATATTCTTACGGTCACCATAATTACCATCCACTTCAATGTACCCTTCTCCTGAATCAGCGGTAGCAAACACAATCGCCATATCAGCATACTCAGCAATATCATCAAGATGATCAAGATCGTACTGTTCACTTATATAGTCAATAACCATATCACGTTCTCTAGCTTTTTTAGCAATCGCTTCGTACGGTGTAATCACATATGGCGCATTAACACTAGCAGAACCCCACCCGCTGAATAGAGTACCATAAACAGCCTGCTGGTCTTTGGTGTTGAAACCCTCTGGATCAGCACTGGCGGCAGTACCTGCAATCAACAACCGACGAACACCATCAGTATCACCAATTGGAAGATGGTGTCCATCATTTTTCAAAAGAACAATAGCCTCACGTGCAACCTCTAAAGCAGTCTTCTCAGTAAAATCATCCCTTGCGTCAATATGATAATTTGTTTGTTTAATTGGACCATAGCTTTGAAATGGAAATTCTTGATCATATGTATGAAAAGTCCAAGAACTAAAGTTTGGTGCATCTTCCTCAAGTTGATCATTTGGTAACTTGACATCAATTGAAAAAAATGATGCTAAAATTCTGCTCACCATATCATTTAATCTTGCTTGTGGAATTGTATCATTGTAAAGAGCTCTTGTTAATAAAGGACCCCAGTATGATTTACCGCTACACCAATCACCAAAAATTTCACCTGGCATGGTCATATCCAACCCAGCCAAAGCAGAGTCAACGCCTGAATGTTGAGCACCCCAATCACTAACAACGAACCCCTGGAATCCTAATTCTTCTTTCAATAGATAATTCAATAAATACGAATTCTCACATGCATACGTTCCATTAACTCTATTATAAGAGCACATGACACCACCAACACCGGCATGGACAGCATCTGCCCAAGGCCATAAATACACTTCGTGCATGACTCTATCCTTG